>CM057233.1:85606843-85874591 GCA_029891385.1 Erythroxylum novogranatense
GAAGTAGGGGAAACTCGCGTCTCGCGAGGACGACATCTCTCCTCGCGAGGGCGAGATTATCGGACGGTCATGAGGCGGCGACGCCCTCGCGATTTAAACGAGGTAAATCAGCCTCATGAGGGCGGCGTCTCCCTGAGGCGGGCATTTCGTATATATATATATATATATATTTATTTTATTTTTGATTATTATTTTGATATTAAATGGTACAATGGTTCTTTTGTCAATTTCTTTCCGTCCGACGTCCGATTGACCTGATTCCAGAGGCATCGGATTCGTTGAATATTTAATTTCATATTATGAGAAAACGGGAATTTTAGACGGAATTTGACGTAGCCCTATCGACGGATCATGTAAACACTGCTTTATTTAATTGAGGACCTATAGAGGTCCGAATTGCGCACCGTCAGCGCCTATGGATTTCTAATTTTTCATAGAATTTTATTATGGGAAAATATTGAATTGGGACCGGGAATTCATGAACATGCATATCTCATCATTATGAGCACAAATTTCATATTTAGTGACTCGTACTTTTTCTGATTCATATAGAGGCCCAATTGGAGCGTCGATTGACCGACGTCACGGAGACTTCCCGGCATTAGCTCGGAAGTAATAGGTGAGTAACCTAGTTGGTTTCTCAAATTTCTGATTGTGTACATGCTTAACGTGAATTACGTGCAAAGGTGAATTGTATGATTTCTGACATGTATAAAAGTGGATGATTGTATGATATGATTTTACTGTACTAAATGATACTGATATTGATAGACTGGGCTTTATAGCCATTATACTGAACACTGCTATACTGGGCTTTATAGCCATATCGTGGATTCATCGATACTTTGGGCTTTATAGCCAAACACCGTACATTTATCGATATCGCATCGCATGCATAATTGCATGATCGGATAATGGACGTGCCCAAGTTGCTATTATTCTCGATAAGAGCTTGAGCTCTCATATCTTGATCGACCGCCTCGAGCCCGAGGGGAAAATCTCGACGCGTCCCCACCGAACACCGATCGAGCACTTGGGCACTTGAATAATCGGAAAGAGTCTCATATGCATCTCATTTGCATAAATGACCGCTACGTGACATGTACCGCTTTTGTAATGGGATGAATTCGTGAATGTTTTATCATTCTGGATATCGTTATTGACTATTTATCGTAATTGATGATTATCAGATTGCATCAGACGCCATGGGCGTAATGCATGATTTGAGTGAACCATCGATGATGGTTTCTCTTTGAGTTCGCAAAACTCACCCAAAATTTGCATTTATTTTTCAGGTCTGAAGAATACTCCGGTTGACACGGAGTATATCTCGTGAGCAGTAAAGGTTAGAAGTCGGGATCGGTTAGGTATGCGCATTAGTGTTTTAGTAAATTGTATTCGCAATCAACGTATAACAAGGCTTTATATTTTCTTGAGCCATTGTGGTATTAATGTTTTCTTGCATTGGTGATTGTAATTATTATTGGATGACTGTAATAACTGAAGCGGGATTATATTGAATACGGATTTTAATTACTTACTGTGTTTGCCGTGTGAGCGTGGAGTTAATGGCTCCAAAAAAAAGAAAAAAATGTATCTGAATTTTAAATCGACCGATGTAGACGCCACTCTCGTGGGACACGGACTCGGATATCACCAACGATATCGGGTTGGGTCTTACGGAGTGGGGTGTTACGTTTCGCTCACGATCGCACATGATCGCTTCACGCTGAATGTGCGAGACGCTCGCTTGGACGAACTGAGACCATTCGATGTGTAATATGTTTTGATTTGTTTATGTGTTCGCATTCATATTTATGAAAAATTCAAGAAGTTTTGAAAATGAGAAAAAGTGAGATTATTATGAAAAGTTTGAAAATATGAAAAAAAATGGGTTTGAGGAAATTGTTTGAAAAATTATAAAGTTTGAAAAAATTAGCCCTTTTGGCAAAAAGAGTATTAAAATGATTTCGCTTATTTATCGGTTTATAAATGTGTTATCCACGAGCTTTGAGCTCACCCTCTTTCATCCCTATCTCCGTGTTTGAGCGGAGATCGGATGAAAGAATGTGAAGACGTCAGTTTCGACATTTGAATATGTTAGATTTTGAATATTTGGAATTTGTATATGAAATTGTGTATGATGTTTGGAATATATATTTATGTTTGATTATGGGAATGAGTTTGATTGATGAGATTAGTGTATTGAGTTACAATTTGAAGCAGTTTAGAAATAGGTTTGTGTTTATCTGCTGAGATCCCGGACGGAGGGTCCGGTGGATTCTGATATTTGTGTGATTGATTGGCATCTAGAAGTGTATTTTAATGTTGGACCCCACCCCCCACACCTGGGCTAATATTTCCCACCAGTGTGTTTGCGGGTTATACCACAGCGGTGTTTTGGGTTATACATGACATCAACAATCGATCTTGTCCTCTTTGGTGAGGTGAGGCCACGACTCGAACCATTTGACCTCAATTTATAGCCAAATGGTAAGAGGCTTACCATTTGAAGCTAAGTTTGAGGTCAAATGGTAAGAGTCGTGGCCTCACCTCGACCAAAGAGGACAAGATCGATTAAGTTGGATGCCGCAGATAACCCGCAAACACCCGCCGTGGTATAACCCGCAAACACACGCTGGGTGGGAAATATTAGCCCAGGTGTGGGGGGTGGGGTCCAACATTAAAAGGTTGTTTTCAGTATGTGTCTCCGTTTCTGCTTTTCGGTTGGGATCCGGTTCCCGGATCGGGTCTCAACATTTATGGTATCAGAGCCCAGTATTATGAACTTGGGCGATATGTTTGTTTCATGGGCAATCTTCGGCTAAGTATCAGAGCCCAGTATTATGATCATACTTGGGCAATATGATTATCGAGATTGAATTTAGTGATTGTCTAAGTGAGGTTAAGAAATTTGATTGATTTTAGGTGTGTGTTAATGAACTTGAGATTTGAAGTTCATTATGGCATTATGCGATGAGAATTTTAAAATGAATTTGGATGATTCGACTTTACACCTTTATGAGATGAAAATAAGGACTGCTTGAAGGATAGGAGTAAATGAGAAATATTTGGAGAATTAAATTGATTGTGGATTAAAGTGACGAGAATCATAATCGATTTTAGGAATGTGAAATTGATGTGCATGACTTGTCATGCCTTATTTGAAGAATTAAAGTGATTGTTTGTTTAGGGTGTTAAGAATATGATTGATTAGAAACATGTGTTTGTGGAACTGGAAATGTAAATTGCAAAATGAATTGGGAGAAATTGATATAGCCTATACTTCTGTAAGATGAAAGTATGACTATTTGAAAGATGACATGGTGATAAAGATTAAATGATGATTGAACCATATTAGGATTCTTTAAGAAATGGACCATTGACTTGTGTCCATATATAAAGAAATAATGAGTTATAGATATAGTGTTTTGATATGATATGAGTGGTATATGGTTTAAGGAAGTGAAAATTGTGAAGAGATTGAGAATATGTATGATGAGTAAATTTGATGAAAAAGTAATTGATTATGAGTTTTGGAAAGACATTAGTGAGAAAGTCCTGGATAATCTTTGTTAAAAAGAAATTTATGCAAGAATGAGTTGCTGGGAGTTTAAGTAAGAGTGAATTTGAGAGGCGAAATTCTTTTAAGAGGGAGAAATGTTGGACCCAGAACCTCGAGTGACAATTTGATTTAGTAATATGAATGATCAAGTGGATGAGTTGATTGAAATGAAGTTATATAGCAAGAATGAGAAAGAAAAAGTGTGAAAATTTGAAGGATTTAGAAAGTTTGACTTGTTGGAGAGAGAATATTTGACTTTGAGAGTTGACTTATGATTTAGGCAAAATTTGATAAAATGATCTACATGAAACTTGTAGATTATGTTGAGAGATTTTTGTGGACATAAAGTTTGTAATTTTTCGATATCGGGAGTGAAAGTTATGATCAGTCAAAGTTTATGTTTGATCGGGTTTGACTTTTATTATGATTGAAACTTTGACTGAGAAATTAACCTAGTTAGAGGTTAATTGAGCTTTGATGTTCTTCATAAGAATTGAAGGATTTGTTTTGATCTTTATTTCGATATAAAGTATGCAATTTTTCGATCTCGGAAAATTAAGTTATGATTTTTACAAGTTTGTATAGAGGATAGTATATTTGACCGGAAAATGGACTCCCGTAGGAGTTGAATTGAGTTTTATGTTTTTCTTGGAAGATTTAGAGCTTCTCTCAAGCTTTCTATAGAGACTAAGTTTGTCAAAATCGGAGTTCGGGAGTAAAAGTTATGAATTTCGGAAGTTTTTGATTTTTAAGTGAAAAAAAAAAAAAGAGAAAAGTTTTAGCGCCCTCGCTAGGCGACGGCTCGCCTAGCGCGAGCTGGCGCCAGATGCTCTCGCTAGAGGCGACGCCTCGCCTAGCGAAGCGGGCGCCAGATCGCCTATTGAGGCGACGCCTCGCCTAGCGAGGCGAGCTGTCTTCGCCTCGCGAGGCAAGGCTCGCCCTCATGAGCTGTGCGCCTCGCTAGGCGACGCCTGCCGCCCTCATGAGTTGAGGCGTCCGCATGCTCAACGCCGTTTGCTCTTCGATTTTCTTGACTTTCCTCCTTTAATCCGACCTTTGTTCACTATTTTGCCTATATCTTTTCCGTCCGACATCCGATTGAGTTGATTCTTTTGCGTTGGATTCCTAAGACAATGAATTTCATTTATAAGAAATTTGTGAACTTTTGAGATTAAATTAATGGTGATTAATTTAATCAAAGTGAGTCGGGAAATTTTCCGAACATGATTCAGTGTTTTGTGAAATTCGGGATCTGTAGAGATCCGATTGAAGCGATTCTTGAGGAAAAATAAAGATAAGACAAGGGGCTACCAATCATATGAAGACATGAAATGTCAATTTTGCCCTTAGGACTTTTAATTTTTGAATTTAAGTTCGGATTAGGGTTTAATTTTTGGATTGGGAACACCTGTGAGTAATTTGAGTATAACTTTTGATCTGGGAATCGAAATGAGGAGATTCTTATTTTGAATTAAACTAGAGACATAAGGCTACAATTATGAGGAAGACATCGAGTTTCAATTCTGGGATTAAGAATGTGAAATTTTGGACGGAAATAATCGTACATAGGAAATGTGTTAGAATATGGATTTTCCGCCTTTGTTTCAGCACATAACTTTTGATGTGGTGCTCGGAATTGAGCGCGGTCAGTGGCGTTGGATTCGTATGATTGAGAGGAACATTTCTCCTGAAGGAAGTTTGGACAAATTCCTTCAGCTTGATAGTGCGAATCAAACCGCAAGTAAGCGTAACTTTAAGTTTTGAATGGAGGCAATTTGGTCATTTGACCATCAATTAATGAAACACTTGATGAGTTGTCGTTTTTGGCTATTAAAAGCCACGGAAGTGGCTGGAGAAGTCTGGAAAATGTTAGAAGAAAGAAGAAGAAATAAGAAGAGAGTTTGGTGATGGAGAAAAGAAGAGAGAAAGTTTTGTTTCAATTTTTCTACTTGTTTCTTAGGGATTTTGAGAAGATTTCAAGAGGAAAAGGTAGAGGGCATAAGAGCTTCCTTCCAAGCCAAAAAATTGAATTTGGATGAGAAAGAGGTAAGAGAAATTTTCTACTTTGAGATTTTGATTAATTTTGGTTTAGAATTATGACATATGAGATGGGTTTATGGATTGTGGAATTAATTTTGATGTATATGCTTTAGGTTGGGTTTAATTTTGGATGAAAAAGTGATTAAGGTTTAGGCTTAATTTTATGATTGAGAATTTTGAGATATTTTGGTGTAGAATTATAGGAAATATGATGAATTGATGATATATGAAATCAATTTTGAAGAAATTGTATTTTGTGGTATTGAATTTGGATAAATTGGTTTAGGCCAATTTTAAGATTTGGGGATTTTGAAATTGAGGATTTAAATAGTTTGGAATTAATGTGAATTGAGGAATTGTAAGATTAATTTTGAAGAAATTATGTTTTATGAGATTGAATTTGGGTGTATTGGTTTAGGCCAATTTTAAAATTGGGATTTTCAAAATTGGAGATTGAAATAGCTTGAATGTAAATGGAATTGGTGAATTCCTAAGTTGATTGTGAAAATTAAGTATTTTACGATGTGAAAATTGGATGATTATGGTTTAGGTTTTGGTAATTTGGAGAGAGAAAAGCAAGGATCAATTGGAGCTTGAAATCAAGTTTAAGCAATAATTCGAGGTGGGTAGCATATTTATATTTTGATTTATAAGTTAAATATTACTTTTGAAAATTTGAGAAAATGAAAGAAAAGATTTTCGTACTTTGTTTATTTCGAATGATTTTGGAAAATTATTACAAGCGTAAATTCATTGCTTTAAATGATTTGATAAACCGATAGAAATTCGAAAAATGCATTTGTTGTGTATGCATTGAATGATTTGATTTCGAAATTAGAATTGAATGATGAATTGATCAAATTGTATGCTTTATGTGAATGTGTGGAAAATTAAGAAATTGAAAAGTGCCTTGCAATCCGACTCTTCGTTTTCGATTATGTGTTATGTGGGTTTGGTAGGTCCTTGGTGAGTCGTGTATTGTCTCTACTTGTTAAGCCTTCTCCGGCTGCTCTGCTAGTGGCACGGAGACTCGATTTGGACTCCTCACGGCTACACTGGACCATTATGCGGAAAGTGTAGTACGTTCTATTCACGACGCATGACGCTACGCTGAAATGTGACGCTCTGCTTGGACCGAACAGGACCATTCGATGTGTAATATGTTTTGATTTGTTTATGTGTTCTCGCATTCATATTTATGAAAAATTCAAGAAGTTTTGAAAATGAGAAAAAGTGAGATTATTATGAAAAGTTTGAAAAATATGAAAAAAAAATGGGTTTGAGGAAATTGTTTGAAAAATTATAAAGTTTGAAAAAATTAGCCCTTTTGGCAAAAGAGTATTAAAAATGATTTCGCTTATTTATCGGTTTATAAATGTATTATCCACGAGCTTGAGCTCACCCCTCTTTCATCCCTATCTCCGTGTTTGACGGAGATCGGATGAAAGAATGTGAAAACGTCGATTTCGACATTTGAATATGTTAGATTTTGAATATTTGAAATTTGTATATGAAATTGTGTATGATGTTTGGAATATATATTTATGTTTGATTATGGGAATGAGTTTGATTGATGAGATTAGTGTATTGAGTTACAATTTGAAGCGGTTTAGAAATAGGTTTGTGTTTATTCTGCTGAGATCCGGACGGAGGGTCAGGTTGATTTTGATTGTGTATGATTGTTTGGGTTTTAGAAGTGTATTTTGAACCTTGCGGTTTGGGTTAGGATAAAGGCGATCGTTATCTTTGCGAAATTTCGATAAAATCGGGGTTAAAATGTAATTTGAGATTTGTATGGATAAATAAGAATTTGTATGATTGTTGAGTTTGGGTTTAAGAATGAATTTTCCTATGGGAAATTATATGGATGTGATTGATGTAAGAAATGAGAATAAGAAAGAAAAAAAATTCATAACGGATTTTGGAGCGTCTTAGGAATTCCCAACGCGATTCATTTCTGTTCTTTGCTTAGTCACGGATGTGGAAAGTGTTTGATTTACATTGATTTGTTTGCGTACTTTGTTTTCTATCCGAATTGATTTGCATTCGATTCGATCCCGCCGCTTATTCGTTCCGCTTTGTGATTAGTATTCGATTATTTCGCTTCGCTATATTCGATTGAATCTGTTCGTTTGATTCGATTAGTTCTTGCTTCCGCTTGCATTTGCTTCCGCTTCGCTACTTTCGGATTTGTTCGCTTCCGCATTTTGTTTTCGATCCGAAATTTCCGCTTCCCTTCGTTTCCGTTTGCTTCGGTTTCCGTTCTGCTTACGTAGTTGGGTCTTGAAAGTGGGATCCAACATTTATGGTATCAAAGCATAGAGTGAAAGTGTTAAGTTTATTCGGTTGGGATCCGGTTCCCGGATCGGGTCCCAACAGGGTCAGCAGAGCAAATCCTTGGTGTAAGGATTACTCAAGAAAAAAGTACAAGGAGGTTATATTTGTCTAAGAGAACTACATTCAAAGGTGCTTCAAAGATTCAACACAAAAAGCTAAAATGGTTAGTTCCCCTTTTACAACCCACTTTAAGTTAAGCAGTAAACACAATCCTTTTACAAAAGTAGAGATGAGAGATTTGTAGAATATTCCTTACTCCTTAGTGGTAGGACTTTAATGCATGTCATGGTATGAACAAGGCTAGATATAACTCATGTAGTTGGTATGGTCAGTAGACTTCTCTCAAATCCGAGAAGAGAGCATTGGAATGCTGTGAAGTGGATCATGAGATATCTCCAAGATACTTCTGACTTGAGTCTCAGTTTCAGAAATGAAAAACCTATATTAGTAGGCTACATTAATTCATATATGGGCAGAGATGTTAGTACCAGAAAGTCTACTTCAGGATATTTGATCACTTTTACAAGGAGAGCAATATCATGACAGTCAATATTGCAGAAGTGTACTACATTACATATTAATGAGGCGAACTATATTATGACAATGGAAGCATTAAAGATACATCTAGGAACTTAACTTCAAACAAGATAGATATGCTACGTATTGTGATAATAAGAGTCTCATCCATCTTGGTAAGAATCTAGCTCTCTATTCAGAATCAAAACTTGTCAAGATAAGATATCATTGGATCAAAGATGTTTTGAATTCAAAGCTGATAGTACTTGAGAAGATACATATGAAATGGTGCTAATATGTTGACAAAGGTATTACCACGAGATAAGTTTGATGTCTGTAGGATGATTGCAGGGATGGCAAGTCCTCCTAATTGATATGGAAAAGGAGGAATCTCCCCTCTATGATATGATCCTAAATGTCTGAAGGAGGATATTTATTGGAAGTCCATCCATTTTAGAAATCTCACATCGAAAGTGGAAGTAAGACTTAAGTAGACTTCTCCCTATAAATAGACACCAAGAGAGAAAACTTAAACATCCCAAACAAAAAATACTAATATAAACTTTGAATATTTGATTCATTAAACTTTAGAATGTTGCTGATGCATTTGTCAACCTAAAAGGTATTACAACAAATTCGTAATGGTCTTAATGGGTTTGAAAAGTAGTTTTGTAAATGTCATTCTCATGCACCTTTATCTAGTGGTATCTTGCTCTAAGATCCAACGTAGAGATAGTTTTGTAAATGTCATTCTCATGCACCTTTATCTAGTGGTATCTTGCTCTAAGATCCAACGTAGAGAAAAACCGTGCTCCACTTAGTTCATCAACTAACTCCTCCACTTAAGGAATCATAAATTTGCCTTTAATGGTGCATTGATTCAAGGATCTATAATCCATATAGAAACACCACAATCCAACTTTCCTTTTAATCAAGGTCATAGTTACAAAAAAAAGGACTAACCCTTTGCCTAATTATTCCCTGCTTTAACATATCATCCACCAATTCTTCTACAATGCACTTCTAGACTCTAGAATACCTATAAGGATGAAGATTTATGACCTTAGTTCCCTCTTTTAGAGGAATTTTACAATCATGATATCTAAAAGGTAGCAATTCCGTGGGTTTTTTGGAAATGCCTTCAAATTGTCTTAACAAACTCTCTAATTCATCCTGTTATTCTCCTGGTAATTTAGTGTTATTTGCTACAACTTGACAAGTGTTGTAATACATGCATGTATGGTGTGGATGACTAGGTACTTACTATTTATGTACTTCATTCAATGATATAGACTTATCCTCTTCTCTTCATTTATTCTATTCATGTACTTACTTTATTACTTAGGCTTTTCCCATTCTCTCATTAAATGTAGTACATGTACAAGAGTCCTATATAAGGACATGGGATTTCACTTTGTAAAGATACATTGAGAAATAATAGAAGTTCATTCTAACTTATTTCCTTTCATTCTCTTGTTTATTCCTATTTGGGTATTTTATTCACAATACGTTATCAGCACGATCAAGACTCTATTGACGTAGAAAATTTCCAAAGCACAATCAAGATCTAAAGGTGAAGGAAGCTTTCCTCATTTTCTTTGACGTCACAAGGTAAAGAATTTAGTATCTTTTATTTATTTTATTTTTGCTTTCATACTACTTGGAAGATATATATATATTTATATATTTATTTATTTTATATCTAATTTTTGTTATTTCTTCTCAAGTAGTTTACCATGTCAAATCTCACAAAGCTTGAGTTCGTTGCCCTTGATATTTCCGGGAAAAATTATCTTTCGTGGGTACTTGATGCCGAAATCCATCTTAATGCTGAAAATCTCGGAAATACTATTAAAGAAGAAAATCAAGCATCCGAGCAAGATCGCGCAAAAGCGATGATTTTTCTTCGTCGCCATCTTCACGAAGAATTGAAAACCGAGTACCTCACTATTAAGGACCCATTAGTTCTTTGGAAGAATTTAAAAGAAAGATTTGAACACCAAAGAACGGTGATTCTTCCAAAAGCTGGATATGAGTGGATTCACTTACGTTTGCAAGATTTCAAATCCGTAAGTGAATATAATTCAGCATTATTTAAAATTAGTTCCCAGATGGAATTATGTGGAGAGAAAATTACCGATGCGGATATGTTAGAAAAAACATTTTCAACTTTTCATGCCTCAAATTTGCTCCTGCGGCAGCAATATCGAGAGCGTAGATTCACAAAGTATTCGGAACTAATTTCTTGTTTACTTGTGGCTGAACAAAACAATGAACTCTTGATGAAAAACCACCAATCTCGTCCAGCGGGTTCAACACCATTCCCAAGTGAATGCTGCTTTTCTCATGGCGTGGAAGAGGTCGTGGTGGTAGAAGAGGTCGTGGTCGTGGTAGGAATAATTGGACTCATGGAAATCATTCTTCCAATTTAAAGCAGAGGATTAAAAGAAATCAATGACATGGGTCGAAATGAAGAAAAACCGGAAAAAAATGATAAGGGGAATAATAATGAAAATATTTGTTATCGATGTGGAACTAAAGGCCACTGGTCTCGAATCTGTCGCGCTCCAAAGCATTTAGTTGAACTTTACAAGGCATCATTGATAGGAAAAGGGAAAAATGTTGAAGTGAATTTATCAGAACCTGTTGGTCCTACATATGAATCTTCCTTACCTGTTGGTCCTACATATGAATCTTCCTTAAACGCAAATTTTGATGTTTCTGATTTTTTCGAAGATTATTGTGGCAATGTTTTGGCTAATGATAAAAATGTTTGAAGATACTTTTTATTTAATATGATCTCCATATGTAATCTTTTTATGTTTTAATATAATTTCTACATCTCTATTTTGTAATCTTTTAGTTGTTATTATTATTTTCTAATACTTAGAATATTTTTATGTCACTAGATAATTCAAAATCAACTTGATAACATGGAAGATGACATATGCTTAGTGGACAGTGGCACTACTCACACAATTCTTTGTGATAGAAAATATTTTCTACAATTAACGTTAGCCGAAATCAATGTCAATACCATTTCGGTTACGTAAATGTAATTGAAGGCTCTGGAAGAGTCCATATTATGTTCCCAAATGGAACAAAATTATACATCGATGATGCATTATACTCTAGTAGATCCCAAGAAATCTATTGAGTTTTAAAGATATACGTCATAATGGTTATCACATTGAAACAACAAATGAAGGGATGTGGAATATCTTTATATTACATCTATTATTTGAACGAAGTTCATATTGGAGAAATTTTCAAGTTACTCATCTGGTTTATATTTCACAAAGATTATGATAGTCGAATCAAATTTTATGCATCAAAAGGGCTCAGATCCTAAAACATTTATAATTTGGCATGATCGACTTGGTCATCCGAGTTCTACCATGATCGACGTATAATTGAAAATACACATGGACATCCATTACAAAATAAGAAGGTTCTTTTGCCTAATGAATATTTTGTTCTTCTTGTGCTCGAGGAAATTGATTATTAGGCCATCTCCTTCCAAGTTACCTTTTGAATCTCCCGTTTTCTTGCAAAGGATACATGGAGATATTTGTGGCCCTATTCATCCTCCATGTGGACCATTTCGGTATTATATGGTTTTAATTGATGCTTCCACACGATGGTCACATGCTTGTTTACTTTCATCTCGTAATATTGCTTTTGCCAAATTTCTTGCTCAAATTATAAAGTTACGATCAAGTTTTCCTGATCATCATATTAAGTCGGTACGTTTAGATAATGCAGGCGAGTTTACTTCCAAATCTTTCTATGAATATTGTATGTCTATTGGAATTGATGTTGAACATTCCATAGCCCATAATCATACTCGAATGGTTTAGCGAATCTTTTATCAGCGTTTACAACTTATTGCTAGACCTATGCTTATGAGATCAAAACTCCTCGCATCTGCTTGGGGACATGCCATAATGCATCTTTGCGTCTTTGGTTAAATGTCGACCGTCGACATATCATAAGTTTTCCCCATTGCAACTTGTTTTTGATTAACAACCAAATATATCTCATCTTCGAATTTTTGGTTGTGCTGTATATGTTCCCATTGCACCTCCTAAACGTACTAAAATGGGTCCCCAATGACGGGTTGGAATTTATGTTGGTTTTGATTCTCCATCTATCATTAGATACCTTGAACCCCAAACAGGCGATCTTTTTAGAGCAAGATTCTTAGATTGTAAATTTGATGAATCCTCTTTTCCGACATTAGGGGAAACAAAAGGTCTTGAATCAAAAGCACAAGAAATTTGTTGGAATACACCAACTTTGTCAAATCTTGACACTCCCACAAATCAAAGTGAACTGGAAGTTCAAAGAATAATTCATTTGCAAAATGTGGCAAATCAATTGCCTGATAGTTTTGTTGACACCAAGAGGTTATTGAATCTCACATACCAGCTGCAAATGTTCCTTCACGACTAGTTGTCCCTACTGGAAACTCTGTGGGTATAGCAGTCAATGAATCTAAATTACGCCAAAAACGTGGGAGACCTATTGGTGCAAAGGATTCTGCTCCTCGTAAGAAATGAGAATCGAAAAATGTTGAATTGACACTCAGGAAGAGATCCAAAACAATCAACAATTGCATATTTCTCAACAATCAACCCGAAGTGGTTCGGTGCGGAAAATCATGAGATATCTTTAAAATCTAGAAATTGTTAGGAAAGAAATGAAGTTGTTGTTGATCATGTATTTGCATATGCAATTGCCTCCGATATAGTAAATGAAAATGAACTCGAGCCTCAAAGCTGTAGAAGAATGTCGACATAGAATTGATTGGCCTAAATGGAAAGAGGCAATAAAATTGAATTGGACTCATTAGTCAAACGTCAAGTATTTGGACCGATAGTCCAGACACCCGAAGATGTTAAACCTATTGGGTATAAATGGGTTTTTGTACGAAAAAGAAACGAGTCAAATGAAATTGTAAGATACAAGGCACGGCTTGTTGCACTGAGGATTTTCACAAAGACGGGTATAGATTATGAAAAGACATATTCTCCTGTTATGGATGCAATTACATTTAGATATTTAATTAGTTTGTTGGTCTCTGAAGGTCTCGACATACATCTAATGGATGTTGTAACTGCTTACTTATATGGGTCATTAGATAATGACATCTACATGAAAATCCCTGAAGGTTTCAAGATGCCTGATGCTTATAATACAAAACCTCGGCAAATGTACTCTGTTAAACTACAAAGGTCCTTATATGGATTAAAACAATCTGGACGGATGTGGTACAATCGCCTGAGCGAATATTTATTGAAAAATGGATACGAAAATGATGTTGTTTGCCCTTGTGTTTTTATCAAAAAGATGAACTCTGGGTTTGCTATAGTCGCAGTTTATGTTGATGACTTAAACATTGTAGGGACTCCTGAAGAGATCTCTATAACTGCTGATTTTTTAAAGAATGAATTTGAAATGAAGGATCTTGGTAGGACAAAATTTTGCCTTGGATTTCAAGTTGAACATTTAACAAGTGGAATTCTTCTTCATCAATCAGCTTATATTGAAAAGTTATTAAAACAATTTAATATGGATAAATCTTATCCATTGAGTTCTCCAATGGTTGTTCGTTCACTTGATGTAACAAGAGATCCGTTTCGTCCACAGGAAGACGATGAACAAGTTCTTGGACCAGAAGTTCCATATCTTAGTGCAATAGGAGCACTTTTATATTTAGCAAATTGCACTAGACCTGATATAGCTTTTGCAGTAAATTTACTTGCGAGGTTTAGTTCCTCCCCGACACGGAGGCATTGGAATGGAGTGAAACATATTTTTTGTTATCTCCGTGGCACATCTGATATGGGATTGTATTTCCTAAAAGGAGTTAAATCAGAATTGATGGGTTATCTTGATCTTTGGATACCTATCTAATCCTCATAAAGCTCGATCCTGGCTGGATATGTTTTCACTTGTGGTATCTCGCTATTTCATGGCGATCAGTAAAGTAAACAATTACCGCTACCTCATCTAACCATTCTGAAATATTGGCCCTTCATTAAGCAAGCCGTGAATGTGTATGGTTGCGGACCATGATACAACATATCAGGAAAACTTGTGGGTTGTTTCAGGAAGGCCGGCAAGCCAACATTATTGCATGAGGATAATGAAGCATGCATTTCTCAAATTAAAGGTGGTTTTATAAAGGGTGATCGAACTAAGCATATTTCTCCAAAGTTTTTCTACACACATGAACTATTGAAGAAAGGTGATGTTGACATTTGTAAAATTCGCTCCAGTGACAATCCAGGTGATCTGTTTACAAAAGCATTGCCAACTTCAATCTTCAAGAAGCACGTGCACAATATTGGGATCGTCGGCTTAGTGAGTTTGTTTGAGGGAAGTAACTTTCCTATGAATCTTGCACTCTTTTCCTTCGCTAAATTTTATCCCTTTGGGTTTTCTTGGCAAGGTTTTAACGAGGCAAAAATAGTCATCCAAGGGGAAGTGTTGTAATACATGCATGTATGGTGTGGATGACTAGGTACATACTATTTATGTACTTCATTCAATGATATAGACTTATCCTCTTCTCTTCATTTATTCTATTCATGTACTTACTTTATTACTTAGGCTTTTCCCATTCTCTTATTAAATGTAGTACATGTACAAGAGTCCTATATAAGGACATGGGATTTCACTTTGTAAAGATACATTGAGAAATAATAGAAGTTCATTCTGACTTATTTCCTTTCATTCTCTTGTTTATTCCTATTTGGGTATTTTATTCACAATAACAAGTTCTTAATTCAGTTTGTTTTTCATCTTCCAAATACACCACTGTAAAACAACACACGGTGTTTTCATATCCTCAATAGTTTTTTTCAAGTATTTAAGCTATTCTTTTGTGACCATCACCTATCAACTCCATCTCTTTGTCCTCCTATCAAAACTTCATGGTCCCTTTTTAATATTTACACGCTATACCATCCAACGCAGACAACCATTGGACCCTTAATAGTGTGTCATTTCCACTTATATCAATAACCATGTATAACATTCTTGTCCACGTATTTTCCTTTTAAAGGTTCTACAAATGTGTGTACAAGTTAAATGCATTCCTTCTCCCACCCAAAATGACAAATCCTTCACCTCCTATAACTCCTAACCAATTATCACTATCAACCATTTATCCACAAAATTATGTGCGCTTCCAACATCCACTAGTATGTGGATAACCTTTCCTTCTACCACACCCTGTACTTCAATATGCTAATATTTCACTATACTCACTCCCGAGATTGCCTGTAATGAAATACTTGGTTACTCCTCATCTTCAACTTCTTTAACCTCCTCATTCTCTCCATCTGCAACATTTTCTTTTTGCATTTGTGGCCAACAGGATATTGTTCTTCGCACCAAAAACATAACCTTTCAGGTTTTCAATCATCTAATTCTCTAATAGAAGTTGTCCTGTTCCATTTCAACTCTCCTTCCCCTTTCTGATTACTTCTATTCATAGGCTTAGGAAATAGTACTTATGATGATTTTAACATATTCATTTAATTCACTGTTCAACAAGGATTAACCTTCCCATAAGTCCATACTGCGTAGCCACCATTTTATGTTTCTTAGCCAAGTCATACCCATGTGATCTCAGTTTTCAATCCTTTCAAGAATAGGCTAACTACACAAGGTTTCGACATTACCAGCTTATGCGATAGTAAATCAAACACTGCACAGTACTCCTCCATTGATCATTTTTGTTGTAATTCCTTCCAATTCTTGCTTTGGATCTTTGAAGGCTAACTCCTTAAATCTCTACTCCTATACTAGCAGATACTCGCCCCAACTAAGAACTCTCGAGTCAACCTGTTCCAGATATACAACTTATGCTAGGCTAAGGCTTAGCCTTCTAAAAACATTGTAGCTAACCCCACTTTCAACTCTGAGGAGTCTGATCCAATATGAAAAATTATTCACCTTTATACATCCAAGCTCTAATATTATCACCTTTAAACACAGGTAATTCGATTTTTCTACAACTTATAGGAATCATGTAATGCCCTCCATAAGAATTTTCTCAATTTCCCACCTTTAGAACTCTTTGATCAACATTTCCGCATCCCACGACGTTACCATTATTCTTTTGCCAAATCTATTTCCAAGTCTGTCGTATCTATGACGGAGCTCAGGTGTTTGATGAAATGCGTCAGCAATCAGAAGGAGATGGTAAATCTGTCTTTGAAGTTATATATGAAACCTGCTCCTTTATTCTCATAAGTCATATGAGTAAACACTTGATAGACATACACAAAGTTTGAACTTGGGTTGAAACATGCATACAAGAAGCAGGCGTAGTCATGGGGTGTGAGTCACTGTTCCCTTCTTCCGAGACAATGCTACACCAGAAGTATTTTGAAGAAGAAGGGATGATTATTGAAATTTCAACAACAGAACAACAAAACTATTTCAAAGCCTAGAGTTCCCTCTTGGGAAATGCACGACAATGTTATTGTAAGCATCAAGGGTCAGAAAATCATCTAATGTCCGTGCTCTGCATTGCCTGGTGAAGATCTTGCAAGCTTCCTTATACATTCCCTTCTTAAACTTTTCCTTGCCAACCTCTCTCTCAATTCTAGCCATCTCTTCCTCCACCACTCTCCCAAAGAGTTCAGGAGTCACCTTCACACCAAGCCCATCTCCGTCCAGTTCGACTCCATATTTAAGCTATTGCCAGTTCTGGACTCCACTGATCTCAGCAGTTGCAGCATCTTCCATGAGGTTGTAAAGAGGGACAGAACCTGATCCAGTAAGCCAGGCTGCTACGTATTGGATACCAACTCGGGTGTTCAGGCGAAGACCTTCCAGAGTTCGCACTCCTCTTGGCCTCTGCAGGAGGTCCTCTTCTGTTATATTGGCAGCATCTTCTCGCTTCATGGATTGAATTTGGTTGGGGGCATTTCCCATGTTGTTTGTGAAGACTTCCATGCAAGCTTGGATAAGTCCTGGGTGTGCTGCCCACGTTCCATCGTGCCCTGCTCTCACCTCTCTCAGCTTGTCCATTCTTACAAGTTCCAGTGCTGCCTCATTTGCCTCTGGATCATCTCTAATTGGAATTTGAGCTGCCTGTTTTAATCAAGAATGTCATTTAGTTCTTCCTGTTTCAAACGGGAAAAAGATAGTTTCTAGCTAGGTTTAAAATTGTGGATTGCGGATGGGCTATTGCAGCAATTGCGGGATGCAGTTACAGCCACAATTGCTATTGCATACCGCAATTTAAACTATGCTTTCTGCTAAAGTTTTCAAGATCAAGTCCATACCATGCCACACATGGCATGCACACCACGCCTATGACATGTCCAGATAAGGAGATCAGAGTAACTTCTCATGAAGTGTTGTGTCATGCCAACCAGAACTCTGTCTGGCAAGAGACGATCAGGGTGAGCTTCGAATGTCTTAACATAGCTGAAGATGTAATCCCATCTTCCACAGTTCAAGCCAACACTGTGGTCCCTTAGCTCGTATAGGATTTCATTCATTTGGAACACAGCAGGAAGTGTTTCGGTTAGAACAGTTGCTCTGATACTTCCTCTTTCTATTCCTGCCATCTTCTCTGCCCTCTCAAAAATGTAGTTCCATATCTTAGCTTCCCTGCATTAGTCATAAAGAAGAAGTTACATGGCCTTCAATTCCAATACAAAGTGGTGAGTCTGTTAGGTTCAACCCCTACCTTGAATGCTCCATTTTTGGGAGGTAGAAAAAAGGCCCGAACCCTGCACCTTGATTCCGCCTGAATGTTGCATAATTGTGATAAAAATATAGACCAAAGTCCACAAGACAACCAGTTGCAGGTTCTCCATCAATGAAGATGTGAGCCTCAGGGAGTTGCCACCCTCTTGGACGCACAAACAACTTTGTTGTCTGATCATTGAGCTTGTATACCCTGTTCCTGGCCTTGTCATGGAAAGTAATTGTCCCATCAACTGCATCCTTCAAGTTAACGTATCCTCTCATAAGATTCTCCCAACTTGGAGATAGTGCATCCTCAAAATCAGCCTGTGAAAGAGAAACAAATGACCAGTTCCTTTAAAATTGCCAAGGTAACGAACAGTTTCTGTAACTATGTAATTCAAGTTCCTTTCTCCTAAGCTTCATGCATGACTTGGAACTGTTGTCTTCGCATGTTTATATAATCACGTTCAAATTCAACAACTAATGAACTCCTATATTTGCCGAGTGTTGGAACTCACCATTAAAACTTTAGCACCGGAGTTGAGTGCATTGATGATCATTTTCCTCTCAACAGGGCCCGTAATCTCTACTCTCTGGTCAGCCACCGCTGACGGCGGTGGTGCACATGTCCAATCCCCTTCTCTTATGTACCTTGTTGCAGGATCAAACCCTGGTAAAGCTCCTTCATTGTACCTCCTTTTTGCTTCTCGGCGACACTCCATTGCATACTTAATTCGATTTCGAAACTCCCTCTGCAGATCAGCAACAAATTGCAACGCATCCTTGATTAGGATCTTGGCAAACTCTTGGTCATAGCGACCCCGAATGTAAACCCCTTCAGGTACATCATAACCTTCAGCGATCTTTCTCTCGTCTTGTGCAGGGAAACCGTAACTTCTGACTCCCTTCATCTTTACAGCCTCTCTCTCTTTTCCAGTAACTAAACAATCACTACTCTTGATGATGTTATGAGAAGGGTAATGTATAATTTATATAAAGTTGAAGGCTTGGCAAGCGGATAGAGGCGTCGGGCATTATCGTTATGGCATGGAAATAACAGTGCATGGTGTTTTGTGCGTGAGGCGTGACGCAGGTTTGTTGATAAAATGAAGAGATGACGGCTGGTTTTCAAGTCTGTGCCTGTCTTGGGAGGTGCAATTGTTGAGTTAGGCTCAATTGTTGTCCCATATTAGTTAGGGACAACAATTGGGGCAAGGCTTTCATCTATATAAGGAGGCGGCTACTTCCTTAGTTAATGCATCAAACAAAGTCAAAGATTTGTAGTACAAATTTGACTCTAGTTAAAATTCCTCTTTTGAGGTGAGAGTTTGAGAGTTTATCTTGTGTATTTTTTTGTGAGTGTGTTGGTGTATTGGGGGATTGGGTGAGAGGAAAAATTGTGTGATTGTAAGAATTTTTCACATAGTAGATTTTCTTCTCGGTGCCCGTGGTTTTTCTCCGATTTGGGAGTTTCCACGTAAATTCTCTTGTGTTGTTATTTTATGATATTCTTGTCTATTAAAAATAATTGTGTGGGGGTTTGGAAGGTCTAAATTTCCAACAAGTGGTATCAAAGCCAAGGTGTGTTTTTCTTGAAAATTCTAAGTATGCTCTGTGGTCGCAATTTTGACTGATCTTTCACATCAAAAAAGATTTTCTTGAGAAAGGTTTTTTAAGTGTGGTGGAGTTTTGGTGTGGTAGTGTAGTAATACATGTCTAGAAAAGTTTTGGTTAAGGAAAGATTTAGTATTTAAGAGTGTCCGTTGTGACCCACCTCTCTTTCCTGAAAACTTTCATGGTGTACTATTCACTTCTATGGTAAAATTCATCAAGGCAGAAGAGCACAGGAAAAATGTCAGGAAATAAGACTTCGAATCCTCTTAGATTTGAGGTGGAGAAATTCGACGGGAGAATCAATTTTGGCTTATGGCAAGTATAAGTCATGGATATTTTGATTCAGTCAGGGTTACATAAGGCAATGAAAGGTAGACATATCCCTGATAGCAGTACAGGGAAATCTAGTATGAGCGATGAAGATTGATAGGATCTGGATTTGAGAGCAACCATTGGGATACGATTGTGTTTGGCTAAGAATGTCCTTGCGAAAGTGCATGGAATAGCTACAGCAAAGGAGCTCTGAGAAAAGCTCGAGGAGTTGTATCAAACAAAGGGCGTCTCAAATTAGGTGTATCTATAGGAGCAGTTTCATACACTGCGGATGAAGGAAGGTACTACAATTTCAGATCATTTAAGTATTCTCAATGGGATCGTCTCTGAACTGGAGGCAATTGGAGTTCGTATAGATGATGAGGATCAAGCTTTGAGACTCATCTGGTCTCTTCCACCTTCATATAAACACATGAAACCAATTTTGATTCATGGAAAGGATAAAATAGTTTTTTTTAATTATCAAAAAACTCTTTTCAGAAAAGAAAAGACTGGGTGGTGGAAATGTTTCTGAAAACTCAGCTCTGGTGGTAGCTGGATATCGGAAGAAGAACTCCGTGAAGAAAAATGTAGTTTGCTAGAATTGTGAACAATCTGGGCATGTGAAGAAAAATTGTCCGAGAAGTAGTGCGGGTTCGGCAAAAGGCACTGGGTCAGTTAATGGAGAGACTGACAATGTCACTAACATTGTCTCCATGGATGATGATCTTGTTCTCTAAAAGGTGGCATGTACATCCTCATGGCATGCCGCTAATCCCAAAGTTGACATGATAGAGGATGTATTACTGTTAGCGGGTCCACAAGTTTTCACACGGGCATTGGTTTGACATTAATGCAAGGTGTGTGGTGGAATTTATGTCGATGGCTGATGAACTTCCAGGAAAGCCAAACATGGGAGTTGCACCATAATTTTTCAGCAAGGTTATTTTCGACATGTGTCGATGTAAAAGGCTTAGAATTGGTTTATTCTGAGTGGGTATGCTTTTATGGTGAAGCATGATGCTGTGAAGCATGATAATTCTCTACAGTGAGAGTTATGTTATTTTTAGGAGATCTACATTAAGGTGGAGTGTGGTTGTGGGATCAACCAAAGTCACCAAGGTGGAGATTGTTGAGTTTGGCTCCTTTGTTCTCCCATATTGGTTGGAGACAACAATTGGGGCAAGGCTTTCACCTATATAAGGAGGTAGCTACTTCCTTAGTTCATGCACCAAACAAAGTCAAAGATTTGTAGTACAAATTTGACTCTAGTTAAAATTCCTCTTTTGAGGTGAGAGTTAGAGAGTTTGTCTTGTGTATTTCTTTGTGAGTGTGTTGGTGTATTGGGGGATTGGGTGAGAGGAAAAATTGTGTGATTGTAAGAATTTTTCACATAGTGGATTTTCTTCTCGATGCCCGTTGTTTTTCTCCGGTTTGGGAGTTTTCACGCAAATTCTCTTGTGTTGTTATTTTCTGATATTCTTGTCTATTAAATATCCTTGGGTGTGGGTTTGGAAAGTCTAAATTCCCAAAATCAATTTGTCAAGATACGGTGGAATGATGCAGCCGTTGACACATTGCTAAAAGCATGGATCAATATTCAAAATTCGATCCAAATGTCGAAAAAGGTCCAAATTCTAAGAAAATTTAAAGTTTTTAATATAATTGAAAATTTTGGATAAACATTTGAATTTAACTTTAAAAACTAAAAAAAATTAGTTAAATATCTTTAAATATATAAAATTAACTAAATTTGAAAAAATTTAATTTTAGTCTTATTAAAATATAGATAATGCGGATTCTAAGAAATTCTAATTGTATGAAGTCTTACGGTAAATATTGTTTCTGATAGATTTATATAGAATACAACATATCGCTTGAACAAGAGAGTATTTAGGCAAATTCTATCAAACCTTCCACTTTACTCTTCTTAGTTCTTATTGCTACTTCTATTTCTTTATATAAAGAATATGACCTTATAATCATTCCATCATTTGTAATTTGACTTTGTTGATGAATAGATGTCAAATTCTTACTTCACAAAAAGATACTTCTACATCTATATATAAATGTTGGTTTAAATACACAAGAAAAGTATTTCAAATTGTTGATTTATCGCTAGAGATGGCTTAGAACCAATAGTTCATTATTTAATGTCTTTTTTCATTCTAATACTTTATCCGAGAGTTATTAATATTTATTAAACATGTTCCTATCTAACGGAACGCTATTGGATTGAACAGCAAAGACATTGTTGAGAAAAAAGATGGTTTTCTTGATGAGATGAAAATTGAATTCATGTAATAGGACAAAAGATTCATATTCCTTAGCCGAAAAGATACGTGGCCATAAAATAGGGATTAAGTGGATCATAATATAAACACCCATTTCTTTTGTAGTTTGGATATGGAACAATGTTACTGCAAAAATATTGAAGAATTGAAATCTTAATAAAATGAAAATTTAATTTAAGTGCTAAGTTAAGTCAAATTTCGTTCAATTAAATTAGAATTAGAATTCAAATATTTAAACACAATCAAATTTGAACTTATTAAATTTTAAATTTTAATTTGTTATAATAACTCAATTAAAATCGATCAAAATTGGCATAGTAAATTAAATCTAATTAATTTCAAACTTTTAAAGTTCTAAATCTAGTCCAACCTATCATCAACCTTAAATTACAATGTATATGTTTACATCTAGATCTATATTAGGTCTTTTAGCTCTATTTTTATTATAAAATGCTTTTGATTTGATTTTTCTAAATTAATCCAACATTGACCAATTAAGAGTATTTCAAAATCAATTACTCCCTCCTATCCAAAATAAGTGTCGTTTTAGAGGGATTTTAATTATTCAAAATAAGTGTCGTTCACGATTTTTCATGCATGTTTATAATTTTATTTCCAAAATTACCCTTTAATTTTTCTCACATCCTAATTATACAGATTACATTTTAAGACAATTCAACATGTAATTAATAAGAGTATATCAAACATTTCACTAACTTTCTTAATAAGTGTGCATCTCTCTAAAATGACACTTATTTTGGATAGGAGGGTGTAATGAATAAAAGATTATGTTAAATGATCGTTGATTTTGTTAGTAGTGTGCCCTAGGCTAATGTATAGTTGTGATTCATGTATTAACATTATGATTTGTTAATAATATATTATGAGGTATTCCTTTTATATATACATGTATGTCGTTTATGTAATGTGATTTACGTTCCATGAATAGTATTAGGCTTATGTCATCAAGTATGTGACTTGATAGTAAAATTATAAGCATTATAAACACTATTCTAAAATGTCCCTAGTCATTCGTTATTGGTGGAACAACAATGAATCAAGGCTAGTATGTGTTCTGATTGATGATCACGTTTTACTGATCATGGATATGAGTTATCAAATCAGAAACATAGATATATGTTAGAGAACATATATTGGACCGACCCACAAAGAGAACACTACATGGTTTCATGTCATTAGTGATTCTCAATATGGTTTGACTTTAGTCCTTTGACCTGAAGTCATCATGGTTCCCTACATGAGGAATTCGGTGTTTTGATATTAGACGAAGTTATTCTTAACCGAATAACAAGTAGTCTTGTGTTGGACATCAAATGAATCATGCGGAGGGATGTGAATGGCGTAGATGGGATTTGTATCTCTCTTAAATGAAAGAGATATCATTTGGGCCTCTTGACAAATGTGATTGAAGAAATGCATGGCCGTGCTCAAATGAATTAATGAAGAGTCATTAATGTCATTTGTTATAATCAGTCAACTTGGGGATCAAGAAACTATGATTAATCAAAGGTTGACATGTACCATGCCTTGTGATTAATCTTGATATCGTGTTACAAAGGGACTTAGCTTATAACCATGATTACAGGTTAAATCGGATTATCGATCCTCAAAAAATAAGAATGGCAGGAGCAAAAAGGAGACAAATGAAAAAATTAGGGGTCTTAAGTGTAAAAAATGATAATTTAGGGACCGTTTTCAAATTATATTAAACGAAGTAAACTAGTAACCACCTTGACATGTAATGTATATTAACTAGCAGATGGACAATGGGCAAATGCGCAGTGATAATCTAAAAAAATATAATGCCCACTTAATTTAGAATTAAGGAGTACTTATAAATATGTTATATTATATAAAGCTAATGTATAAATGAATATTATGCAATTTTAAAATTTGTGGTAAAAATAGAATTGGATGATTGTAGATAAAATTTTGTTAAAGAAGTAAAAGTATAAAGTTCAAACATTTAGAATAAATTAATAAAATAAATGCGTTCAAATTAAAAATTAGAAAATAACAAAATTTGGAAATGTATAGTAAGGAAGGCATTAAAAGATTAAAATTGATGAATGTGGATATAATTATTCGGGAGAAAATAAGTTAAAATATAAAAGTTAGAATATTTAAAATGAATTCATAAAATTAGTTTGTAAAAATTAGGAATGAAAAATAAAATAAAATATGGAAACATATAATGCATACTTATAAGAGAATGGTTCTTAAGATAAGTAATGGGAGTAAGAAGGAATTTGAAACGTTCAGATCTTATAACATTACAACTAATTGGAATTAATGCCTTTAATGATACATTTGATGTATAGTTAAGAGGCTACGAGACATTCACTTTCACAATGAATTCAAAAAATTTGTTTTGAAGATGATTATGAATTTATAACGTCTACTAAAAGGTAAGTAGGAGTATAGTTGTCCTCTTCAGTGGGACTATGTGGAGATATATTACTCACAGAGAACAAAAGTTCTAACTTTCAATTGTCGAACACATAATTTTCCAAGAACAACTCTTGTTGGATATGAAAAGGTAACATCTTAATTATGAGAATTAGATCTATACAGATAGATTGGATGTTGTTAACTTATTATAAGTCCAAGTGCATAGAAAATTTACTAAAGATGTTTAGTATTTAAGATATCGATACTTGTTAAGTATTAAAAATATTCATTACTCTATGTATGAGTTAACATTTGAGTTCTAGATGATAAGGATATAACTTTAGAAGTAAATCATAATTAAGGTTTATTTACTTAGAACAATATCATTTAGGATTGAAAAAGTTTCGATATAGCAATTGGTTGCTAATTAAGCCATAATATATTTTTCTTTTAGTAGAAATGATTAATTGGATCAACAAGTTCTTTAGTGAACTTGATATAGTTTTCTTTACATTGTTTAAGATAATAATGTACTGTAGAACATTAGAGCTAATAGGCAAACATAAGGAGCTAATGTCTCATAAAAAAATCCAAGAATGTGTTTACACAAAATCTTCTTAGTTATGATGATAATAAAGATAAGAGTTGTAAGATTTAATCAAGTGCTCACTATAGAGATTCTTGTAGAATTCTCCCATTAAGCCATTACCCCAGTAGTAGAATAATCGTCATATGGTGATATGGTATGAGATACTTAAACGATTGGTTTAGTGCAAGTGGGAGATAATTAATTTATGCCCTACAGCTAATCGCTTTGGTTGTAGTTTAGTAACAAATTAATTAAATTCATTCTTTATCTTGTACATGTTTAGATGTATATGATAAAGTCATGGGATAATTATGTATTGTAAATGAAATTATAATGAGACTATAATTATAAGATTCATATTGCATTTATATATTATTCCTAAATGTTCTAGTCATTGTTCTATTAAGATTTGACATTAATAGAATGTAAAAAGACTAGCACACATTTTGTTTTTCCTTATAAAAAAAGTAGTCGATCTAATAGGCTAAAGTATAGAAATACTTAAACAAACTTATAGGTGCTTACTAGAGAACAATTTCATTGAACAAACCCGATATGAGAAATCCATTTGAAACATTACTTATATGTCTATGGAATTCTCATTGTGATGATTGTATAAGTGATCTTTTAACTTAAGATCAACACAATTATCTTGTACGGGGATTGCTATGATATTACTTATGATCTATTTAATCATAAGTCGTTAATCGGTGGTCATTAGATGTAGCATGTGTAAACGATCTAGAAGGGGGCTTGAATAGATCTTTAAAGCTTTTTGCAAAGTTCTACAAAAAATCAGAAGTTAATTCCACACAAAAACAAATTAAACAAATTTAAATGCAGAGAATAAGAAAGAAGAGCAAACACTGTATTTATAGAGGTTCGGTGCTAAGACCTACGTCCTCTACCTAAGCTCCCACTTAGGATTTGGTAAACCACTTTATTGCACACTTTTTAGTTTAGTGTGAACTCTTACAACACCACTTGATTTCCAACTCAAGCTACCCTTACAATCGATTTGTTTTCCCAGCACAAATCCTACCTCACAAGTGATTTTTCACTAATCACTCAACTCACAATAAAAACAAGATAGAAAATGAAAGCAATAACTCTCAGTACAAAATGAATGGAATTCAGACCCAGCTAAGAGTAGTATGAGAGCAAATTTATGGGACTATAGTAGTACACTTTGATTCGAACATCGATTATCCATTCCCTTGACGTGTCTCTATTTATTTGCAGGCTTTAAGATGATTATAGCCGTTGGAGAAGTCCACTAGCCGTTACCTGATTGCTAATAGATGTTGCTTAACTTTCTCCTTTCCATTTGTGAATGATTCGGACACATCTTGTTCAGCTCTACCTAATAGTCGACTAGTCGAGCTGTTGTAGTCGACTAGTATTAACATTTTTTAGTGCAGGCTTTAACTTCGCTCCTCGATCAGTCGACTAGTGACATGATAGTCGACTAGTGTTCCTATTCAATTAATTTGTAGTCAACTTGTAACATATTAGTCGACTTGTTTCAACCCCCATCTGATGATCTTTAATTCATTAGTAGACTTATGATATACTAATCGACTTGTTGCTCACTCCAACGGATATATTTAATCAAATATTCCCATAATCTTCATGTTTAATGTCTCTGGCATGTTGAAGATTATTTCCTTATTGATTTCACCATGATTTATCAGCTATCTTGATTTATTTCAACCCACAACACCTGAAATAATTTCTTAACCAATTCTATATATTTTATTATTATCAAAACATAAATGAGATTTAATTTGTCAACCACCATTGGTCCAACAATCTCCCCCTTTTTGATAATGACAAAACACTTAGAATTTGTTTAAGAAATGCAAACAAAGAAACATTGATCAAGGTTGTTATTCCTTGTCATTTTGGTTAGAAGTCTCTCCCTTAATCATATAAAATATTGAATTTAATAACCTTGTAAAATCAAATTTGTAAAAGTAAGTTGAAATCAAGATAGTCTCAAATCAAGGACATTTTAACAAACTCCCCCTTAATCAAGTAACTAAAGAATATCCAATTTCCAAGTTTACTCCTCCTTTTTGTCATAATCAAAACAATCAATATGAAGATGAAATAGAGAGTAAACATATGTAGTCACCATAATAAAACATTAATATGAAGAGGAAAAATAATTGCAATGACATTATCTAAAAGAACAAGCCATCAAACACCAGGAGTCTTAAGTAGCACTTAAATACAGATAGTAAGAACTTCACACACTAGAAAGAGCACAATAAAAACTGTTGGTCTAGGCGAAATGCAAAACACATCAAGCTGAGGAATCATCATGCCTACACCCTAACTTATCAAATATTTTCTTAATGCTTTTCTCTAGATGGGTAAGCATACTCCTTTTCTCATTGACACTTTTCTCCAATTGTATGATCATAGCCTGTTGATCATCAGTACGATCATTCAGTTCTTTCAGTTGCTCTCGAATCTCCCGAAGTTCATCTTGAGATACTTCACCTCTTCTCACACTACTTGGTCAGGAGCTGCTAGGGCGATCACCTACCCTCTTAGAACGTTGCCTCCTAGGCACTTGTTCATTCTCCAAGGTCAAACCAAGCTTCTCAACATGGTATGAATAAACCCAACCTCTCTCAATTGTTTTGACCAATTTCATACTGCGGAGATTATAAGGAGTAAATCTCCAACTCTGAGGATAGGGATAATAGTCATAGGCGTTCAAATTGCATTTTTGCAGCTTGGTCATGTGAGTTATCACGGTTCCATGGCATACCTTTATGTTTGCCTGTTTTTCCTTTCAGCTCACCCCTTAGTAAATTGGCCTTCTTTCTCATCATCTGTATAATCAAGCTTGGAAAATTTATTTTTCTCCCTTCTTCCAAGTGCCACAGTATCTCCTTATCCAAAGATGTTATGTGATTATTGCTCGCCTTCTTTGGATATACCACACGATTGATAGCATAATGTAGTAGTCTATAGTTCAAGGGTAAGTCCATTGCCTCAAAAGGTGGTGAATGGTCAGAACATAATCTAGCAAGAAGATCGTCACCCTTTGCTTCAGTGTTACCGAAATTTTCCTCAGCCTCTTCATTCGTTTCACTATCTTCATGTCTTAAAATATCCAAATCTAACAAGGAAGCACTAGGCAATTGAAACCCTCTTGACAAATAATCTTCACAAATAAACATTTTTTTGTCTTGAATATGAGATTTCAAGTATGTATTAGTATCCACATTACTCCGAATTACCACAAGATTTGCATAAAATTTCCTCACCATATCCTCTAAATGTTATCAGTATACCCCAAGAAATAATGCAGTCCATAACTTGTGATTTCAGAAAATAAATCTGTGTATTCACTATGCTCTAACTCAACCCAATCAAATCTCATAGATGGGATTAATACCTCTGTTTTAAGCACCGTATAATAGAGGGTTTGAGCTTCACGTGAAATGAACCTTGCTTCAACTTCTTCATTTTCTCGATCACCACCTCCTCTTGAAGTATACCCACGTACTCTTGGACCTCGTGGAGGAGTGGCTGTCTTCTTCCCTTTTCCAGTAGATTTCTTTGGAGCCATTGTGAGAAATTGACATATTTAAGAGAGATAGAAGTAAATTTCGAATGTTAGGGTTTAAGAGAGACAAAAGGGGATTTTAGAAGAAGGAGGATGATTTGAAGAATTGATCAAAGGGTTTGGTGTTTGTGAGAAGCGATTGACAGTGGGTATGGAGTTTTTGAGAAAAACAGGGGAGATTAGTCGACTAGGAGGGAGAATTTTCAAAGGAGATGGAGATAGCCTTTTCGGAGGTTTTGGGAAAAAATAAGCTTTTAAAGGAGATCCAGATGACTTATAGTCGATTGGTATCGGGTTAGTCGACTAGTAAAAATAAAAGAAAAATGGGGGTTATCTGATAGAAAACTAGTCGACTGGTCGTGTCCAGTTAATCGATTGGTTTTGAAAAATAGGTGTATTAGTCGACTGGTCGTAGATTGTTAGTCGACTATAACTATAATAAAGCAGAACAACTCGAATAATTCCTCTACCTCAGTCGACTTAAACTCCAATTAGTCGACTGGAATGTTTCTAAACTCCAAATCAATCACATTTTAGCCTAAATGTAGATCATGATGATGTGTTCTTCAGATGGAATTGCACATTTGCCTAATATTTTGACCATTTGTTGTTCTAATGTATGTAGAAAATTAAAATCAACCAAAGGAATTTAAATCACACAAACCAAGTTTCAATTTGATGTTCACAAACACATCTTCCTTAAGGGGTTTAGTAAATATATCAGCTAATTGGTCACTAGATGAAACATGCTTCAAACAAATGTCACCTTTCAAACAATGATCTCGTATGAAATGATGTTTAATTTCTATATGCTTCGTTCTACTATGCAAACTTGGATTTTTACTCAAATAAATTGCACTGGTATTATCACAATAAATAGGAATATTTTTAACAACAATACTATAGTCAAGCAATTGATGTTTAATCCAAAGAACTTGGGCACATGCACTTCCAGCTGCTACATATTCAGATTCAGTAGTGGAAATAGATACACTAACTTGCTTTTTACTAGCCCAAGAGATCAAGGATGATCCTAAGAAATGACATAAGTCACTAGTGCTTTTTCTATCTACCCTACATCCACCATGATTAGCATCACTGTAAGCATATAAATCAAATGATTCACAACTGGGATACCATAAATCATGATTAACAATTCTACTCAGATATCTAAAAATTCTTTTGCATGCACTCAAATGAGAAGTTTTAGGACAAGATTGAAATCTAGCATACAAACATGTAGCAAACATAATATCAGGTCTAGAAGCAGTTAAATACAAAAGGGAGCCGATCATACCTCTATAAAGTTTTGATCAACATCTTCCTCATGTTGATTTTCCAAGACTGATTTGTTGCCATTGGTGTTCTTGCTACTTTGCATCCTTCCATTTTGAACTTCTTTAGAAGCTCCTTTGTATATTTTGATTGGTGAATGAAGATGTCATTATTGTATTGCTTGATTTGCAAAACAAGTAAGAATTTGAGTTCTCCCATCATGCTCATTTCAAATTCACTTTGCATTAAATCACTAAATTCTTTACACAAAAATTCATTAGTAGCACCAAACACAATATCATCAACATATATTTGACAAATTGGCATATCTTGATCAACATGTTTAATAAACAAAGTATTATCAATCTTACCACGAATATACCCATGTTGAGTAAGAAAAGTACTTAACCTTTCATACCATGCTCTAGGTGCTTGTTTTAACCCATAGAGTGCCTTCTTGAGTTTGTAGACATTATTCAGATGTTCATGATCTTCAAAACCTGGTGGTTGTTTGACATAAACTTCCTCTTGAATGTATCCATATAAAAACGCACTCTTGACGTCCTTTTGATTTAATTTGATCCTTTTATGTGACGCAAAAACACATAATAATCTGATTGCCTCCAATCGAGCCACAGGAGCATATGTCTCATTATAATCAAGGCCTTCTTCATGATAAAATCCTTGAGCTACTAACCTTGATTTATTCTTGATTGCTTCACCATTCTCATCATATTTTATCATATTTACCCACTTGACTCCAATTATAGTTTTGTCTTATGGTGGAGCTACCAAATCCCATACATTATTCCTTTTGAATTGATTAAGCTCTTCTTGCATAGCTAATAGCCATTTTTCATCTTCAAGAGCCTCTTTTATATTCTTGGGTTCCACTAATGAGATGAAGGTTGAATTGCTCATGTGTTCATAAACATTTCTTCTGGTTCTCAAACCATCATCCAAGCTGCCAATAACTTGCTCCATAGGATGATTCTTTGCTTTTGCCCAAGTTTTCGTGCTTGGTACATGATCTTCCTCATTTAACTTTAATTCTTCAATCTTGGATTCCACTTCTTTAACTCCATTTCCTTCCATAACTCGTATGGTGTCTTGTTTTTGTCTCGTCTGAGATGTACCCTGTTGATAACATAACATGCGATATTGGTTGCCTCCGCCCAAAATGCTTTAGGAAGATTGTATTCATTCAGCATCGTTCTACTCATTTCTTCAAGTGAGCGATTATTCCTTTCTACAACACCGTTTTGTTGTGGTGTTCTAGGTGTTGAGAAGTTATGCTCCATTCCATATTTGTCGCAAAGCCTTTCGAATGGTTCACACTCAAATTCACCTCCGTGATCGGTCCTTATTGCAACAATTTTCAAATTCTTTTCATTTTGAACCAACCTTTGTTGTTGTCTCCAAATGTGACATATCCTTGATTCTTTGGTCTAATTTCTGCAAATAGGCTCTTGTCTCCACTCATATGCCTTGAACATCCATTATCAATGTACCATGTGCTTAATGAATTTTCATTCCTTGCTTATACCTGCAACAGAAACATTCTTTCTTCTTATAGGTACCCAAGCTATTTTGGGTCCATTTTGGTTAGTCCTATAAACCACATTAGGAGGTGTGGTACCTTTTTCCACCCAGATTTTCTTAACATTAATACATCTCCTAATACTCTTGCATGCAATTTCTGTATGACCATCTTTCAAACACTTAGCACATTTAGCAACTTTTCCATCTTTAGTGAATTTAGAAATCAAAGAACAATCTCTATCAAATGGATCATATCCTAAACCATGTCTATAAATTGAATATCTTTGTAAAGACAACATCTTTCTTAAATTTTCATTTCCATCAGCAAATTTTCCAACCACATAAGAAAACTCCTTTCTAAGTCTATCAAGCTCACAAGTAAGATTTTTTTTTCAGCAAGGCATGTAGAATGATCTTCCTTAGGACAATCTAAATTATCAATAGTCTCATGTAAAACATTATTTTCAGCAACTAGTTCTCTTATTTTCTTTCTCAATTTCTTGTTGATCTCAATAGCTTCTTCAAAATCGATTTGTAAAGCATTAAAGGAATCTTTAAGATCTTAATCAATGAGAGTTACCTCATCTTCATCATCACTTGTTGAGGAGCTATTTGCCAATAAGCGCTAAGTTGTTTTCATCATTACTTTGGTATGCTTCTTCATCATCACTCCAAGTGGCTACTAGGCCAGCTTTCTTTTTTCCTTTGTCATACTTGTCATTTTTCTAGAAATTTGAAGTGAAAGATGAGCTTTTGCATTCTCTAGCATGATGTCCTCTTTTTCCACATTTCCAACATTCTTCATTGCTCTTCTTTTCTTCATAGCCCTTAGATCTTCTTTCCATTGTGTACTTCTTTCTTTCTCCATTTCTTCCACCACTTAATTCTTTCCTCCTATTTTTGAGTAGTCCTTTGAACTTTCTCAAATTTCTGGCATACATTGCTATTTCTTCGTCTTCTTCTTCTTCATCTATTTCTTCGTCACTTTAATCAATAGAAGAAGCATTAGCTTTTAAAGCAATTGATTTTTGTAACTTACCTCTTCCTCCTCTTGATTTGAGAATGATCTCATAGTTGATGAGAGATCCCACCAAGGCATTAAATTCCAAATGATTGAGATCCTTAGACTCCATAATAACGGTGACTTGAGAGTCCCATTCTTTCGGTAGTGAGCGAAGAATCTTTTTCACCTTTTTGCTATCCGTCATATGCTTTCCAAGGTTTCCTAATCTATTTATGATTTCTGCAAAACGATTAAGCATAGTGGAAATAGACTCACCTTCCTTCATGACAAACATTTCATAATCATGGAGAAGCATATTGATCTTTGTCTCTCGAACTTGGTTGGTTCCTTCATGAGTGATACGAATTCTTTCCCACATTTCTTTAGCACTCGTACATGAGTTCACTCTATTTCTTTCCTCAACCGTGAGAGCACAATATATCAATTTCATAGCTTTTACGTTTATGTATGCTTGCTTCCAATCATTGTCGTCATACTCCAGCTCCGTTTTTACCTCGCCATTTGCTTTTAATGGAGCTTGTGGACTGAAGATGATAATCTTCCAATATTCTACTCCTTCGCTTATAATATGATACTTCATAGGATTTTTCCAAGAAGAGTAGTTAGTACCATTAAACAAAGGAGGGCGATTATTAGTGTTACCTTTTTTCGCTAAGTTATTGTGTATCATCCCTGGATACTTCTGCTCTGATACCAATTGTAAATGATCTAGAAGGAGGTTTAAATAGATCTTTAAAGCTTTTCACAAATTTCTACAAAAAATCAGAAGTTAATTCCACACAAAAACAAATTAAACAAATTTAAATGCTGAGAATAAGGAAGAAGAGCAAACACTGTTTTTATAGAGGTTTGGTGCTAAGACCAATGTCCTCTACCTAAGCTCCCACTTAGGATTTACCAAACCACTTTATTACACACTTTTTAGTTTAGTGTGAACTCTTACAACACCACTTGATTTCCGACTCAAGCTACCCTTACAATCGATTTGTTTTCCTGTCACAAATCCTACCTCACAAGTGATTTTTCACTAATCACTCAACTCATAATAAAAACAAGATAGAAAATGAAAGCAATAACTCTCAGTACAAAATGAATGGAATTCAGACCCAGCTAAGAGTAGTATGAAAGCAAATTTATGGAACTATAGTAGTATACTTTGATTCGAACATCGATTATCCATTCCCTTGATGTGTCTTTATTTATTTGCAGGCTCTAAGATGATTATAGCTGTTGGAGAAGTCCACTAGCCGTTGCCTGATTGCTAATAGACGTTGCTTAACTTTCTCCTTTCCATTTGTGAATGATTCGGACACATCTTGTTCAGCCCTACCTGATAGTCGACTAGTTGAGCTGTTGTAGTCGACTAGTATTAACATTTTTTAGTACAGGCTTTAACTTCGCTCCTCGATCAGTCGACTAGTGACATGATAGTCGACTAGTGTTTCGATTCAATTGATTTGTAGTCGACTTGTAACATATTAGTCGACTTATTTCAACCCCCATCTGATGATCTTTAATTCATTAGTCGACTTATGATATACTAGTCGACTTGTTGCTCACTCCAACGGATATTTTAATCAAATCTTCCCATAATCTTCATGTTTAATGTCTCTGGCATGTTGAAGATTATTTCCTTATTGATTTCACCATGATTTATCAGCTATCTTGATTTATTTCAACCCACAACACCTGAAATAATTTCTTAACCAATTCTATATATTTTATTATTATCAAAACATAAGAGGGATTTAATTTGTCAACCACCATTAGTCTAACAGCATGAACTATATAGAGATAATTAAATGATCAAGATAGGATTCATCACCCTAAAGTAATTAGGGAGAATGTTTCGTTGTCCTCAATTAGTATTAATTTAAGAAATCCTTGGCCAAAATGAAATGATGTTTTATAAATAGTTTACAAATGTCATCAATTGAATTGATAGCTAATGGCGAAGAAATAATATATTAGACTCAAAATAGAGTAGATATTAATTTCATGTTCTATATCTAATTGAAACATTGTATGATGAAAGGATTAAATTATATAGAAAAATTATGCACGCAAAAGTTAGTCAAAACTACTTTGACATTTTTAAATATTTGGGTGGTCATGATGCATTGTTAGATGTCAATCTTGATTATAAATTGTTTAATTATAGAATTAAAGATAAATTAAAAGGGTTTTAATTTATCTAATTTCAATATGAATTAAAATTAGATTTTATAATCATTATCAACATATTTGGGAACCTAATGAGTTTCACATATAGAATGGGTTGAAGAGAGTAAAATTAATTTAATCAAGTTGAAATAGATTATAAAGTTTAAGAAGCGTTATGATTAAATATGAGATATTTTATAAATAAGGATCAATATGAGATTTTAAATCCTATATGAGCATAATTGGTATTTAATTAGAATTATTTGTAAAGCTAATTAAATTTTAATTGAAATTAGAATTTAATTTCAATTAAATTACTAAAACGTCTAAAACTTATTATAAATAGGCTTAAGCTTTATGGAATTAGTACTTCTTGCATAACCCTCTAAGTTACAGAGCTCTTTTAATCTGTTATATAGATACCGTTAGAGGTTGGACGCTTGTGTGATTATGGTGGTTGAGACGGATCAGTTTCGAAAATGGTTTAATCGATATAGCAAGACAAAGATCAAAATTTGGAATTAGATACGAATTAAGTTTTCGCTTTATTATTATTTGTGTCAATCATTTTATAGAATTAAATAGATTTTAGTTTTCGAAAATTCAAAAGTTACGAAAATATTTTGTGATTATTCCGCTACAGTCAAGATCAGATCCCAACCCCGTTTTCCAACAGTGTCAAGGGGACACGAGTCTTACGGTCTGTTTGGTTAGCGTGTTCAAGATGCAGAGGCGGAACGAGACAGGACACTGAAGACAGAACAGAACAAAAATTAGAGATAGGGAGGTGTTTGGTTGTGGTAGACAGACAGAACAAAAAAAACAGTGTTTAATGACAAAAATGCCCCTGCAGTGTAATGTATTGGAAAGTTGTAATTCTTTAGTCATTTCAAAATTGTGTGAATATTTATATGAAGTGTATTTGCAACTCTAATAACATTAATTATCTTATTAATTATAATTTTTTAATAACAATTATTATTGATATAATTAATATTAATTTTGTAATTGTTGTTATTATAATTCATTGGTTATTTTATAATTTTATCAATATTTATTTGAAGTTCATTTGCAACTATAATAATATTAATTATGTTATTATTATAATTTGTGTAATCACAATAATTAAAATTAATATGAATATTAATTATTGGCATTGTTATTATTACTAATTATCATGAGAAGCAAATGTAGTTATTCTTATAATTATTATAATCATAATTGTTAATGTTATAGGTAAGTTTTATCTTATTATTATTATCATCATCATCATCATCATCATTATCATTGTTATCATAATAATTTTATGATTATTATTAGTATTATTATTATTAAGTTATTGTTATTATTTTGATCATTATTATTATTATAGGGTAGCTTAAATAAAATTAATTATGTTAGTATTATTATTATTATTATTATGAGCGTTATTTAGGGCAAAATAATTTAATAAAACATCTAAGCATTCATATAATTAATTACATAATAAGTTCAAATCTCTCTGACAACCAAGAAATCCTAATACATAATAATTTAATTAAACATCTAAGCATTCATAAACATTAATTACATTAAAGTCTAAAAATTTTTTAAGAACGTCCTTAATAATAATTCCCAAAATTACTCCAATGGCAATTAGTAAAAATGCTTGAGTCAAAGCCATTTGTTGCTTTAAAGTACTGTAGCAACTTCATTTGGTTCTTCAGTTGTTGGTAGTGGAGATTGAGGCGGGATTGATGAGGAGTTATTGGCGATAGGAACAATGTCTGCATTTGGACGACTGCACCTATTTTGATCCATGGAAAAAACATTTTCTGCTTCAACCAATGTCCAAAATCCCTTGAATCTAGCATTAGGAATGCCCTCAGTTACCAATTTGACTTCATCCCAATTTGTGAAAATTCCTACTTGACGTCCAACGAATACCACATAGAAGTTGTATCTGCCCATGTTAATGTACCTGTAAATTAATCATACCCTAATCATTGATAAACGTGAAGAAATAAAATACATGAAATATTTAATATACCAACCATTCATCATTGATAAACATGTGGACAAACACAGTCAAAAGTATATCAAATCATCAGTTAACATCACATGGTAGGAGCACAAATAAGTTAAGTTACATGCATGGTTACCATCATACATGAACATATAATAGTTGAGATTATCAGACAAATTAAGGAACATAGTTTAAAGTCAGACATCTTCACGTAAGAGCCTCTGCACATAAGCCTACTTTTGTTCTGCCTTTAAACTCCAAAAAAGATTCCCAGCATGAGGATTCCTCGAGAAGATCATTGTAGTCCTAACAACGTCTTCGGTGGAGAAACCCAAACTCCCAAGCTCGTCACCAAGCTGGGGAATTTGCTGTCCCCACCTCTCCATAGCATCTGCAATGATCTGCGCACTTCTAACACTGCATTTCGTTGCACGGGCAAGTGTGGCAGCAATGCTTTCTAACACTTCACTATCCCTCATCTTCCTTTTCCCTTTACTTGGTTGGTTTGCATCTGTGTTGGAAGAAGAGGCGACAGAACCAGCTATACGGATGGTTACGATTCTGCATGGAGTATCTGCTAGACTGGTTCGGTCTAATGGGAAGCATGACCGGTGAAGCTATTGCGATCGACTTCATTTTCATCACTTCAAAGCGAAAGCAAAGAAGATCGACCGCGTCTTGAGCTGCGACCCCCATGGCTTTGTCTTTCCCAAAGATAAACTCAAGTCTCGAGTACATTGGAAACGGCTTGCCAGGAGTATAGAACCTATTAGGGTGCTTCTGTAAAAATTTGAAACATGTCGTTAGTATGAAAAACAATTACTATTATCATGATGCATTTATAAACAACTTACCCTCATCCATTCGTCCATTCGTCCAGCACTTGCTTGCTGTCAACCTCGACGCATTGTTTGCTTTCATTCCACCCAAACCCACTGCAGTTCAACATGTCATAGGCTGTCTGATATTTTTCCTTCAACCTCTTGTGTTTATTTTGTATATGCCTCTTCTCAATGCCACACCCAGGAAACTTCTCAACCATCAGTCTAGCAAGAAGTTGGAAAGTCCCTGGCTTAAATTGCCCATTATTGGTTCTATGTCCAGCAACAACCGCCTCCTCCAAGAAGGTAACAAATGCCTCTGTTTCATCATCTGTCCAAACCCGTGACATTGCACCTAAACCATGCAATGTAATACCCCCAACCATTCCAAATCATTTCCCTCAATGAATAATTTAAATGTTATTTGAAATATGTATGAAAAGAAAGCAGACAACATTGCATTAAAATGAAACATGCAATTAAATACAATGAGAGTCAACAATATGAAGAAAAATTTAAGCAATGCCTCAATTCAGTTACAATGAAAGCCGTCTAAATGTAATCACAACTGTTATGGACTAATATAAAGTTCACAATTTAATGGTTTCTTCTCCAGTCATCAAACATGTTCTTAGCTAAATCCTCTCTCCATTGACTCCATTCATTACTTGTCTCAACACGATCAACAAATTTTGGTAACGGTATATCTTCCCCAATTGGCATGTCCTCATCTTCAAAAGGACTAAGCTCTGCTGGATCAACACTCATATTCAACCTAATAAAATTATGCAGAAGGCAGCATGCAAGAATGATGTGGTCATGAGTGGCTGCAGCATAAAAAGATGGATTTCTTAGGATTTTCTATCTTTTTTTCAGTAAACCAAATGCTCGTTCAATCACATTTCTTGCTGTCGAGTGTCTCTTATTAAAAAACTCTTCTGCATTCCTAGGTACCCTTCCATCTCTTGCCCACTCTTGAATATAGTATCTTGTCCCTCTAAAAGGTGCAAGAAAACTAGGACCATTGGTATAGCCAGCATCTACTAAGTAGTAATTTTTTTATAAACAACAAACATAATTACTATTGGATATGTAATCATACCTTAAAAAAATAAATTGCAAATTTCTAACAATTCATTTCTTACATACCCCTCGAAACTTGAAGTCCATTCGGCCTACTTACAGCATCATGCAGAACCCTTGAATCTGCTGCTGAACCCTCCCATCCAGTAAGGACATAGACAAAGTTTAAGTCGTTATCACATACTCCTAAAACAATAGTGCATATTCTCCCTTTCCTACCTCTGTATCTGGGTTTATCTGCTTAAGGAACTATTATATCTGAATAGGTCCCATCTAGAGCACCAAGGCAACCCTATGTTTAAAATTCCAATATACAAAAGTTCTCGTTAACTAATTGCATAAAGTTAAATTAGTCAATGTATTCTAGCTAAGTGATTAAATGTACTGACCTTAAACCATTTCCATCTATTGTCTGTGCAATCCTCAAGAATTGGTTTGGGCTTAACAAACAACAGATGTTGAAGCTTGATTACAGCCTTCAACATAGTATGGAAGACCCTACTTATTGTTTCTCCTGACCTCATAAACTGAACTTGTAATACTCTATTGGATTCATTTTGTGCTAATATTCTTAAGAAGATTAACACTTTTTCTTCAATGGGCACATGCCCAGTATTCATCAACCCACCATGGAGCTGAAACATTTCACATAACAATGTAAATGCATTATTGTCCATCCTTAAATCCCACTGGGTATTCCTATCTCCCTCATGCAAAATCCTATATATATTGGCTTCCTTATTTGGTATTGTCAATGCCCTGCTACCTTTAGCATTTTCACTTCTACGACGTTTTTTGATGTACACATATAAGCATAACAACATAATCATTCTCATCAAATCTAATTGTCGATTCAAAATCTCAAAGAAAGCCAAGCAGTTAAACATATCATCATGATCCATTGTCTCCAACTTTGTCACAAAAACTGTCAGTAAAGTGAACACAAAGTTGGAGACAATGGATCCTCAAAATGCATGACATGTAGCGAATAGTATGAAATGCATCCTCAAAATGCATGACCTATTTACGCATTGCGCAAGGTTTCTAATGTATGACATTATTCTACTTCTAAGAAGGTAGATGATGAAGATGAAGAATCATTCAATAAGTCTTCAACTCTCATATGTTTAGGTGATTAAGAAGGTAGGTTGCTTTCTAGCAGAATCATTCAATAAGTTTCAATAACAGTGTAAGTGAATAGAGCATTTTCTACTCTCATTTGTTAATAACTTGTTAATACCCTCATGACCCTAACTGGACTAAAGCTACACAACCTACTTTCATCTATCCTAGAATTCTAATTTCATACAAAAGAATCTCATTTGGAGAATGCCAACCCTTATTTGATTCATTCTTTATAAAGATTGAGTACTGGAACAATAATAAGTTCCATACATTGGATACACTCATTTATAATTAGGAACAATGATTTCCTACAGTACTAAGCGTAAAGTAAGGAAAATTTGCACCCTTAATCACATTTTGAGGATAAGAGACATAATGGCTATAGATGTAAACCATAACTGGAAATGAAAGGGAATTATAGTTCTAGTTTGATAATTGGAACTAGCTTGGACTCCTCTTTAAAATGTAAGGCTTATATAGCTTAAAAATTATGATTCCTCACACTGCCAAAGTTTCAGATGTGATAAAGGAAGCAAAATGATGATGTAGATGTCCAGGTTACGAAATTAAATTAAGAAATACCCTAACTTACCGGCCAAATATGGATGAGGAACATATACGGTTATCTAGAGAAGGACTAGCTTAAAGCAATTCACAGATAAATCTTGCTCTGAAATGCTTAGGGAATATGTGGATAAAGTAGTATAGAGGAAACTGGTATGGTTTAACAATAATCCCCTAAAGCTTCTTTCATTTTATGGAGATGGAAGTTAGCTTAGCCATGACATTCTTTTAGTAAATTCTTTGAATAAAGAGAAAATATAGAAAATGTGTGGAAACCAAAATACATTTGACTAAACATTACAGTGTTTTTGATTTCCCATTCTCAGCCATCATGTATGAGAAATTCCAAACAGACCAATATGAGTAACATTTTAGATTTCGGTATTATATCTAACATTTTACATTTACATTGACACATTTAAGAATGGGATAAATGAATAACCCATTGAAGTCCAAGTATTGAACACAAGTATTCTATTTTTAACCCCATTCAAGTACAAGAATTGAAAAACAATTCATTTTCTGATGAATGTAGTATTTCGGTATTATATCTAACATTTTACATTTACATTGACACATTTAAGAATGGGATAAATGAATAACCCATTGAAGTCCCAAGTATTAAACACAAGTATTCTATTTCTAACCCCATTCAAGTCCAAGAATTGAAAAACAATTCATTTTCTGATGAATGTAGGTTTACAACTTGAAAGTAGCAAAATATGGTTCTTGACTAAAGTACATTTTAGACATATTTAAATGGCAGGTATTTAACTTCACATAACTAAACTATATCCATTGAATGACCATTCGTAAGACATCACACCAAGTTAGCTTTCAAGCAAATGGATTGGAGAAATTTCATATACACATGACTGACTAGTTGTAAATCTGAAAAATGATATGACTTACATCTCTATACCTTGAATGGTGGAGGCAATAAGCAGGAGGATTGAGAAGAAAGTCTCTACCGTACCTAATAAACCATAAAATCAAACACTGATGTTAAATATGATTCGTCAAAAAATCATAATTTGATGTTTGTTATATGTAAGAAACATTACATCCGATCCAAACACAAAGGTTAGCAACTAATACACAACATTCATAATAAAATTCATACTAACTTCCCCTTAAAAAAAGGCATTCAAGATCCAAGCACCAACCATACATAGCAGTCTCTAAAGAGGATGGAACACAAATAACTTCACATCTCTATACCTTAATTTACCAAAACTTGTTAGGTGCAGTACAATGTTTTGCATTACCGTGTTTACAACCTTATTCTATTTCATAACAAAAATTAATTTTATGGTTTACATATTCACAAGAAGCATAACAACATATTAATAGTTATTCCACACAAAGATAAATGATTATCATGTTAAATTAGATTCATAAGTCATTATATTTGTCCCTAGCAAGAGGACAACAGAAACTATAATAAATTCCTCACTTACCATGCAATTTCACAAACATATATTGAAGAAGGCATACTACAATTTCACAAACATATATTGTTCTATAGTTCTTTTCCTATGCATACAATATTGGCATATTGTATGCATGCAACATAACTTACCATGCAAAGCTTCTATTTTGTTCCATTACAATGCATATAATGGTTTAGTACACTTACACTTACAACTTTGTTAAAGTAAGGAGTTATGAGTTATGAGTTAGCATAAAATAAGGGTTTAATACACTTACAACTTTGTTAAAGAGACAACATTTACTAGTATTCTGGAAATAAATGGTGTTTGGGGGGTTTACTAGTAAGTCACATCTTTTTAAGAGCAAAATATAATAGGGAAACAAGTGTAGAAGTTGAGTATTATTAGATCATTACATGGACAACCATACGAATATATCCTCTAGCACACTATCCTACAACTTGAGGATGCGTACAACACACTATTTCTAACATTTTACATTTATCTTGACACATTTAAGAAAGGGACACATGAATAAGAAACCAATATATACATATAAAATGAACTTCACATCCGATAAGACCATGGTCTTAGATGTTGAACTATAGACCTTGAATTCTATGTTCCATGTTAAAAGGTAGATTTGTCTTAAAGGCTATGACACTTTGTTGAATTTGGTAGAAAACACAGCTGGGGATTATGGCCTATTAGAGACAATGCTAATGCAATGGAGCAATTGGAGAGATTCGAATTCTTTTATGGTTGAGGAGGTGTTTCATATTAGTTACTAGTTTCAGCATAAGTCCCTTGACAGATATGGAGTTCCTAGGTGTAATGTACTCAACAAGATATATAGTTGCAAAAGGAAATGCTTTGTAATTTCTACTAGACTACTAGACTACGTGCCCGTTTGGTTGAGCTTTTATCAGTAGAGCTTTTATCAGTAGAGCTTTTGTCAGTAGAGCTTTTCTGATAAGAGCTTTTTTTAAAAGCCAGTTGACTGTTTGGCTGTCAATTAAAAACATAGCTTTTTTAAAAGAGCTTCATACAGTAGACTGTTTGACAACATAAAAATAAAAGGCACTTTTATTAATTTTAATTATATTTTATTTTACAATAAAACTATTTATGTTAAATAATTTTTCAAGTATACCAATATGCAAAGTATCATTAGGAAATAATTTAAAGAGATGTCTCATTTTTTATAGGAAATAAAATTAATATGAATAATAAATATTAAAACATGTAAAAGGTTAAATAATGTTATAATCTAAAAAATTGTCTTTACATTTTTATTTATTTATTATAATTTTAGTTTAATCAACATTTTACAGGATAACTTGAGTAAAATGAAAATAATCCAAAAATATCTAATTAAAATTTGTGGTCACCAATAAAGCCTCAAGATTTCTCGATTTTTTTGATTTAATAAGGCTTTGGTATTTCTTTTCTTGATGTACTATTGACATATCGAATGTAAAGAAATAGATTCTTTGTCATACAAAGAAAAAGAGCATGCATTTACTACCCAGTTGGTTGGAAGAGAATATGAATAATGTTAGATTTAACGGTCAAACTTGTAGGGTTTTAATAATTGAGCAAGTTAAGAATCTCTCATTTAAGAAACTATTTGTTGGTTCAAGTTGAAAATAACTGGACAGAACAGAGACGTTAAATTCGTGTTGTTGTTGACGCAACGTCTGTGTCATTGTTAGTTAGAGCGTTAAATCTGCGTTGTTAACGCAGACATGGGGCATCAATTTTATGGACAAAAAAAATAACATAGAAGAACCAACCTGAAGAGGAGAGGGATACGTGAGCAGAAGCATAAACCAAGAGTCGGCTATAGGTTTCAGAAAAGACCACGAGGAGAACAGATGTTTGTTTAAAACGTAAGTAACGGAACTAACTTTAAAAATAGCTTCCCGAAAAAACTCTAATTTGAGCTTTTTTGAAAAGCTTCAATTTCTAGCTTTTGAAAAAGCTATATTTTGGCTTTTTAAAAAGCTATTTCTACTGAAAAAGTGCTTTTAAAGTTTGTAGCCAAACACCCATTTTTTCTTAAAAATAGCTTTTGCGATGAGAAAAAGTGCTTTTGAGGTCTCCAAAAGCTGTTCCAAACAGGCTCTACTTCTAGATACAAGGATTTAGTATAAACCAATTAGTGTAGCTTCACAGTAGATATATAAATGTTAAAAAGTTGTTATGAATCATATAGTTCACATATAAGACCATGCAAGGCCGAATAAGTAGGGATGAGCATTCGGGTAATTCGGGCCGAAATTTCACTGTTCGGGCCCAGCCCGAATTACCCAAATTTTTTTTATCTTACCCGGCCCGAACCCGAACTTTTTCTTACCCGAGCTTACCAGACCCAAATTACCCGAAATTTTGTTCGGTTTTACCCGAATTACCCGAAGTTGTTTTTTTTTATAATTTAAAAAAAAACTCAAAATTTTGTATTTTTATAACCTAATTCGGGTAATTGGACCGGTCCAAAATTTTTTGGAATTACCCGACCCCAGTCCGAAAATAATTCGGGTAATACCCGAATTACCCGAAATTTGAAATTTTTTAACCCGAATTAATTCGAGTCGGGCCGGGTAATCGGGCTGGCCCAAATAATGCTCACCCCTACGAATAAGAGTGAAAGAAACAAGTTTAATGCAAGTTTCCGACCAATAGTGGATGCTTTTGGTGTTTCTGAAAAAGCAGAGAAGAGGAAACAAGGCACAACATGAATAAGAAGAAACAAAGAAGCATAAATTTTCATTAAAGTTCTCCTACAGTTTCACATGGTCTGTTTTATCTCCAGGATATATTTCGGATGTAACATGTCCATATTTTCATGTATTTTGCACTCACATCAATAAAAATAGGGAGAATTCTTAAAAGGAAATACTCAATTCAGGACTTGAGGGTCTTAAGAACCTTCACTATGGTTATCCCTTGTCTAATATCTTGCATTAAAAAAGTTCCATGCATGTTCTTCATCAAATCCATGGGCATCAACATTCAAATAATGCAATATCATTGTGAATTTAAAGGTGAATATGTTTTTGTCTAGAATCTGAAGGGAAAATGCAATGGACCCAGAAAACAATTTCATAAAATCCGCATTTGGTGGTTAACATCCAAGTAAGGTAATATAACAAGATGGTATGACAATTGACATAACATCTTTTCTGTACAAAAGTTACATATACAAGATGGCATGACAATTGAGACACACACACTGATATATATATATATATATATATGGATGAGGAAGTATTGTATCTATTACAATCTGTTTTTATCATCTACATGAACCTTTTTAATGATTTCTTGAGGTTTTGTATGAAGTTCCTCACTATTTCAAGTTACAACCTCTACATGCTAGAAAGTTGTTAATTCCTTTTGTTGGGTGATCATTAGTGTAATTGTGTGAGGGTAATGATATGATATTGATGCTCATTTTCTGTATGTTCTTTCTTGATACTCCAAAGTTTTTAACTAGATTTTGACCCATGTTCTAATCTATTCTTTTTAATTCCTAAATTTTGCTGATTGAAAGTTGTGAGCCTTGTTATGTAAATTATCATGTTCTGCTACTTAATAAGAGTTTGTATAGATTTCATCCATCCTATGACCCTCATACTTTCTATTTGGTTTTCTTTAATAAGATGAGACACAAGTCTCCTGTTTAAAAACTGAGAGAAAAACATTGAATTTCCTACATTCTTTTCCTATGCCCATTACATATTGGTAGACTTCTTAGCAGATGATAGTCTAGGCAAAGTTCATAGAGTTTTCAATGTTTTATGGGGAATTTGAATGTTTTATGATGATCCATGAATGTAGAGTTTCCTCAAATGTAATAACATGCTAGAACAGTGATTCCAATATAGAAGCCCTTAAAAGCTCTTTTATTCGGTACAAAAGGATGGAAAACTCATGTATGCAATAGGGAATCTACTTGAGCATTGAAAAAAGACACAACATGAAGCAACACTTTTCACCTTACACTCTGTTAACATTCCATGTTGATGCCTAACATTGATCATAACATATGCCTAATTTCAATAATTTCCCCAAATCATTCTAACTATGAAAAGGTAAATCCCCAAATCATTCACGTATGTGTACACAACAAACAAAGTATATTCTCATATCAAGGTAAGATAGAGGACTTACCACTTTCAGCAGAAGACGTCGAATTTCAACTTTCTGATTGCGACTCCTAACAATGCTACTGTTTCTGTGAAAGCAGAGAAGTGGACGACAGATTTTAATTCAAAATGGCCTTTCAACATTCGGTTGTTTTGATGGAAAACCGAAACATTTAATCCAAAAAAACATCCCTACCGAAACTCATTACGTATTACAGAAGAACAAACATGAGATGGGATGAAAAACGTCTTACCCAGAAGAGAGGCTCGACTATCCAATGCTGGGTTCGCTTGGGAGAGTGACGTTTCTAGAGACGAGGCAGAAGGAAGAACACGATGTGCGAGAGAGATGAAGCAGATGAACGAAGAGAAGGTGCGACAAAGACAAAGCAATTGGAAGAAGCAGATGGAAGAAGACGAGGTGCGACAGAGGAACGTGTGTAGGTTTCGGAAAGGACAAGGAGAGTAAAGTCTTTTGTCATTCTTGTCCGTAGGACAACATGTCTCTGTACCTTACTTTGGGATTGGACAGAAATTTCTGTCTTTGTCCACTGAGGACAGAACAGAAATTAATGAAGACAGCAAACAAACATCCTGAAGGACAGGACTTTTACGTCCTTGTCCACTGTCCTCTCTCCTGAGGACAGTAACTAAACCCAGGGTTATAGACATTCCAGAAGGGACTCTCAACATTCACAGAGTTGTGCTCATGATGTGGGATTCAATCCGTGTAAAAAGGGGCATTTGGTCTCTTCAAGCAGTCATAGTTTGGATTATAAAAGAAGTTTGTATAGTCGTAGGGTTGAGGATGGTGCTAAAGCAAGCTATCAAGACGAGGTTCAGTTGCCTCACAAGAAGAAGAGGAAGTTTTCTTCTATTATATGGGACATAGACTAAAAAGCATAGATACGAACACGGACACGTGATACGATACGGACACGGACACGGAGACACACCAATTTTTAAAATTCGGTGGACACGGACACGGCATATATATATATATAATAAAATTTAGAATTAAGAAAAAAAATTGAGAATTCAGAATTCAGAATTCATAATATGATATATATTGATTGATGTGTTTCAAGACTTTCAGCATCTTGATAGTTCATACATATTTGATACTTTATAAGCTCCTCTCAAAAAATATAGAGCATATATTCTATGAAGCATATATTCTATTAAGCAATGTCCGAGTGATCTCTAGACTTGTTCGAACCATATCTACCACGTGTTAGTGGGTGTTTGACACGCGAACACGGCTCCATTTTACCGTAAATTAAGTCGTGTCTGTGCTGCATAGGACATAAAAGCCAAACAAGTGAGATTTTTGTCCAAAGACAGGCTTGTATCTAGGAATATTACACTGTCGAACTCTCCATCTCGTGCCAGCTCTTGTGATCAGCAATCAGAGTTTACTTCAGATGGGAACATCGAAGAGGATCTTGTTTCTGCAAGCCAGATTGGTGATCTTGAGTGTCAGATAGAAGTGGCGTTGGACATAAATTAGTAATCAATCATCATTCCACGGCTCCTGAAGAGGAGAATGGGAGCAATGGTTGGGTAGAAAGGGGGGATGGGGTCGGTGGGTAGGGGTGTGGCGTCCGTGTTGGACCCCGCTGCTGGAGCCCAACATCGGACATGAAAGCGTGGCATGAAACATGCTAATGATACATTTAAGAGAAAGACCCGCGGAAGATTAATGGGCCTGCTGGAAAACAAACTTGAAACCTACTTTCATGTTATTTAAATAAACAAAGCGAAACATGTAAATTAAACAATTGAGGAAGGATACCATTGGAAGTTCAATGGACCCATCGTGAACAAACTCAAAACTTACTTTCATGCTTTAAAACAAACATATCCATAAGTCATTATCCAAAAGATGAGTTTCATAAAGCTTTAAGAATATCTCAAACCAAATTACAACTTTGAGTTCAAGAGCCAAAAATACAAAATACTCTTGAACCAATAATACTTGAAATGAAACTAAAGCTTAAAAATAAACATGACAAAATGTCGTGACTCACTCGATCTCTTGCTCGTCACCTGAATGGGGGAGATGAGAGGGGGTGAGCTATAAAGCTCGTGGGAACATATTTATAATATAGCAATAAGCAAAAGTATTCAAAAATAACTCATTGTCGTGGTACTTGTTGAAATCATAACAATTGAGCATGTATGAGTCATTGTCTTGAAAAAAAATGCTTGATTCTTGAACAATTCGTGATGCATGGAACATAACAGCAAATCATAAACACATAACATAACATAATGGTTTGGGTTGCCCCTGGTTCATGACGTACTACACATGCCATCGAAATGTTGATGTGTAGACGTAGTTTCGTGAGGGAATCCTTGTGAGAAACCCTGTGCCACTAGCGGGTAGGCGGGAGAAGCCTTTTCGTGAGTCAATGTGCACTTGACTATTCGTGAGGGACACCATAAACCCACATAAATATGCATGATTCATGTTCTTGAAAACTTGTTTGCCAAACTGGCACTTGCTTGTAAACTTGCTTGTTATATATTTCGTAAAACATGATTTCATGTACTTGTATTCGTGAAAGGAGAACACCCCTTTTTGGAATCCTTTTCATAATTCATGAATGCAAATCAAATAACAACCTATAATTATTCATAATAGTATGTAATGCAATCGTGGATGATGCACTTTAAATGCATTAAATCTTTCTTGAGTTGAACAAAACAATGAGTGACTTATTTACTCTATTATAAACATGAACCCACCTGAATTCCTTGCTTGTTCTTGCCTAGGAATGAGTTTCCTCTTGAGCCCCTTGATCCTCTTGCCTCACTTGATTTCCTAAAATAAGAACCAAAATCTCATTCAATAACTCATGCTGAAATAATGATTCCATTCTTAACTTCCATCCAAAATTTCATATCCTTAGAAACTGATTTCGAACTTCATCACTTCACAAGACTTGTAGATCTATGTCTCTAGTTTACAACGCCTTAAAAATTACCTCAAAAGGACTTCTGTAGCAAAAGATATGCTCAAAACACTAAAAACATCTTTGCTAGAAAAACTGGCCTCGCCATGACGAATGACTTCGACACGTCATGACATCTTGTTCTCGAGACGTCATGACGTGCGGACGGGAGGGTTGACTCCCGAACCCATATTTTCAACATTTTTCAACCTTTAATCCTCCCCTTTCTCAACTACAACACATCTAACCCTTGAATCAAGCTCTATACTTCTTTTCTAGGTTCATTCTAACACAAAATCACCAACAAACACAACAACCCAAAGAAATTTCTACCAATCTTTCCCATAAACCCTAAACCAACGTTTCCTACTCATTCCAAGCAAAACTAGGGTTCAATCTAACCCCAACAAAGATAAAAGAGTTTAACTTACCTTAAGAATGCTTCAAATCCTTCGAAATCGACAAACTGGAACTTCCTCTTTTTCTTCCTCTTCTTCCTCTCTTACGACTCCTCTTCTCCTTCTTTCTTTTCTTCTTATTCTTCTTTTCCTTTCTTTATTTCTTTTAATTCCTTAAGCCTACAAGAAAGAGCAAAGACTATAATGCCCCTCCATGCAAGCCTAAAACCTCTTACCCTTAAGTGCCTTGCCCATTTTGCCCTCATACATTTTTACTCTTTCTTAACCATTTATTCCACACTAATCTCAAATAAATCCAAATTTTCCATTAATATTTTCAATAAAATCAAACTATGCCATAAATAACACAATCAACTTAATTCATACTTAATAACATCATGAAAAACAAAAATTGGGGCCCAACAGTCCTAGTAGCGGAGGCGTGGGCATGAATTTGCAGAAATAAGGAACATAGCTATGTCACGACGGGCATGGGACAATGATTCTCCAGTATCTAGTGGTGAAGATATTTCTGGAAAGAGTCTGTATAGGAAGACCTCCAGTTCTGGGAGTGGGGAGTTTCTAACAGAAGCATTGGATGGATCCCTATCAGGTTTATCTAGGTACAATGAAAGGGATGAATGTTCTGATGAGGGCTTGGAGAGGGGTGATCTCATGGTAGTTGACAGGATTCGTGCTGAAGATTCAAAAGGTGAGCAAATAGGATGCATCAGTGATTCTTGTGATTCTGAAGAGTCAAAAGATGTTAGGAAATTAAACTATTTCCACGCAACGAAAAACGCCAATAAAATAACACAAAATTTGATAACGGAGTTCGGTCAAATTGCGCCTACATCTCCAGGGCTACTGCACACCCTTTTTATTAGGGAGAAAAATAACACTTAAAAGTGTTTACACTCAACACTCAACTCATTAGTGTTTTCACACACTCTCAACCCTTACCCCAATACACCTCAAAAATTTACTCACCAAAAATTTAGCACTCTTACTAAGAGTTAATAAATTTGTTTTGGTTTTTTTTGGATGAGATAAATGGGAGGGGGAGGGGGTTTATTTATACATGATGAGCCACCCCCCTCCCTCTCTCATTTTCAATATGGGACAAAGTCCCTTACCTAACAATCTCCCACTTGAAGACTGATTTCAATCTGTCTTCACACCTGGTTGATGCAGTAGCTTGTCTAGATTTTATTACTCTTGCAAGCCAACTGAAGTTGCACACAACTTCAGTTTATCAATTTTCACCACCTTGGTTAGCATGTCCGCAGGATTCTTGCTTCCAATGATCTTCTCAAGTGTTAACACTTCATCTTCTAGCAAGGACCTGATGAAATGATAACGAACACCAATATGTTTGGTTATGGAGTGGAATGCTGGATTCTTGGCCAGATGAATTACACTCTAACTGTCACTATATAGCACAGTCTTCTCCTGCGCAAAACCCAACTTTGACGACAAATTTGAAGCCAAATCATCTCTTTGCTAGCTTCGGTTATTGCTATGTACTCAGCTTCTGTAGTGGATAATGCAACAATCTTCTGAATCTGCGATATCCAACTCACAGTTGTTGTACCTACAGTGAAAATGTAGCCGGTGGTGCTCCTTTTCCTATCAACTTCACCTGCATAATCTGAGTCAACATAACCTCATACTTTTATTTCTCCTTTGCCAAAGTGCAGGCATTTCTTGGTAGTGCCTCGAAGATATCTTAAAATCCACTTTACTGCTTCCCAGTGGACTTTTCCCGAATTTGCCGTAAATCTGCTAACTGCTCCCACTGCATGGCCTATGTCTGGCCTTGTGCATACCATGGCATACATCAAGCTCCCAATAGCAGAGGCATAAGGAATTTTCGCCATCAAGTCTCGCTCTTCATTTGTCTGAGGTGACTGATTTTGGGATAGGCGAAAATGACTGGCAAGGGGAGTGCTGACTAGTTTAGCATTCGTCATGTTAAACTGTTGCAAAATACGATTAATGTATTCTGCTTGAGATAACTGTAATTCCCCTCTCTGCCTATTTCTAGTGACCTGTATTCCAAGAATCTTCTTAGCTGGACCCAGATCTTTCATGTCAAATTCTTTTGACAATTGTTTCTTCAAATTTTTGATATCATCCATATTGGAACCCACTACTAACATGTCATCGACATAAAGTAGCAAAATGATATAACTGGGCTGATATCTCTTGATATAACAACAAAGGGTCGGCATTGCACTTCGAAGTCTTCCTATGCATAAAGTTATCAAACTTTCGTACAACGCTGCCTTGGGGCTTGTTTTGCACCGCATGCTTTTCTTCAACTTACACACTAAATGTTCTTTTCCTTTCTCCAGGAAACCCTCTGGCTGGTGCATAAATATCTCCTCGTCCAAGTCTCCATGAAGAAACGTTGTCTTCACATCAAGCTGCTCAAGATGGAGATCTTGACTTGCAACAATACTTAACACTGTTCTGATGGTATTAAGCTTCACCACTGGGGAGAAAATGTCGGTATAGTCTATTCCTTCCTTCTGCTGGAACCCTTTGACTACTAACCGAGCTTTGTATCTTTTGGAACCATCAAACTCCTTTTTGACCCGATATACCCATTTGTTGTGGAGAGCCTTCTTTCCATTTGGTAACTTTGTTAGTTCCCAAGTCTGATTGGAGATTAAAGATCCCATCTCATCTTTCATTGCAATCTCCCACTTGCTGGCATCTTCTGTTTGGCATGCCTCTTTGTAAGACTCAGGCTCGCCTCCATCAGTTAACAATAGATAGTCTGAGAATCTCCTGTTTGGCACATGAGGTCGTGAAGACCTTCTTAACTCAGGAATAGGAGAGGTGGGCTGTGGTGATTCAGGCTGAGCTTCTTCTTTAACAGTTTCCTCTGATTGAGGATTTACTTCCATTTGTCTTACTGGAAAAGTTGGGATATTACTGATATCAACAAATACAGGGTCTCTCTGAGGAGTGTTCTTCGATGCATGTCGGTCTTTATACATCAGCTTTTCATTAAAGATAACATCTCTACTCCGAATGATCTTCTTGTTTTCATCATCCCAAATGCAATATCCAAACTCATCCTCACCATAGCCAAAAAATGTGCATTTCTTAGATTTTGGATCAAGTTTATTTCTGCCTTGATCATCGATATGCACATCGTTGTCTGACCAAATACCTTGAGGTTTGAAAGATTCACATCTTTTCCACTCCAAACCTCCTCTGGTATCTTGTATTCCAATGGAACTGATGGACCTCGGTTGATGAGATAAGCTCTTGTGTTGATCGCTTCGCCTGTAATTGCTTTGGTAAACCTGATTGCACCGCGATACTTCTAGCCCTTTCGCTAAGGTTCGATTCATACGCTCTGCTACACCATTATGTTGTATGCCCGCACTGCACAGTTCTTCCATTTCGATTCCATGCTCATAGCAAAACTTTTTGAATCTAGTGTCCTCATATTCTCCACCATTGTCAGTTCTGAGCTTCTTTATCTTGAGACCCGTCTCATTTTCAACCATAGCCTTCCATGTTTTAAAAGCATCAAATACTTCTGACTTGTGTCTCAGAAAGTAAACCCACACCTTACGGGAGTGATCATCAATGAATTTCACGAAGTAGTGCTTTCCACCAATGGATTGAGTAGTTGTTGGTCCCCAAACATCAGAATGCACGAGCTCAAGTTTCTCCTTCTTTGGCATTCTACCATCTGTTTGAAAGCTGACTCTCTTCTGCTTTCCAAGAATGCAGTCTTCACACGTATCAAGTTCTACTGACTGTAGACCTGATAGTTTTCTATAGGAATGCATTAACTTCATTCCTTTTTCACTCACGTGGCCAAGTCTAAGGTGCCACAAGTTGGAATCTCCACTTCCTTGTGCAACTGCAATTGAACAACATGCTCCAGCTGTTAGGTAGAGAGTATCATTCTTCTTTCCTTGTGCTACAATCATTGCTCACTTTGATACCTTCCATTCATCACTACGAAAAGTTGTGATGTAGCCTTCACTTGCTAATTGCCCCACTGAGATTAAGTTCTTTCTCATATCAGGGATATGTCTGACATCCTTCAGCTCCCAGATGGCTCCATTCAGCTTGAGCTTAACTACACCTTTACCGACAATCTTGCAGGGTTGATCATTACTAAGATACACACTGCCGAGACTTCCAGGCACATACTTCTCAAGAAGATCTTTCTCCGAAGTTGCATGAAACGATGCTCCGGAGTCCAATATCCATGCCTCTTGCTTGTTTTGTAAGGCACATATCAACGCGTCATCCTCACCTGAGGTGGAAGCTATATTTGCCTCCTGATTGTTCGACTCCTGCTTCTTTGAACCATTCTTGCATTGATTTATTTAGTGCCCAAACTTTCCACAATTCCAACACTCAATATTTTTTGAGTTTTGGGAAGTAGCAGGATTCCGTGACTTGGACCTCCTGTCCTTTGATCTATCACGGTATCTAGTTTTTCCACGTCCTCTACTTCTTCCTTTTGATTATGCGGCAAGGGCGGAGGAGGATGAAGTTTCACCTACTTCTTTTCTTCGGGTTTCCTCGTTAATAATCATGCCACTAACATCCTTGAACTTCAACTTGTTGGTTCTCATTGAGTTACTCACTGATGTGACTGTAGCACTCCAACTCTCTGGGAGGAATGATAAAATTATTAAAGCCTGTATTTCATCATCAAGATCAATATTCACTATACTCAACTGATTCAAGACTTTGTTGAGTTCATTGATATGATGATCTACAGAAGTGCCTTCCGTCATCTTCAAGTTGAACAAACGCCGCATCAAATGTACTTTGTTTACTGCTGAAGGTTTTTCATAATACTCCGTTAGTTCCTCCATAAGGGCTTTTGTGGTTTTTGCCTTTAACACATTAAAGGCTATTTTTCGGGATAAAGTCATTTGGATTGCTCCAAGGGCCTACCTGTCAAGAATAACACATTCTTCTTCTGACATGTTTTCTAGCTTCTTTCCAAAGAGCGGTAGAAACTGGTTCTTCTGATACAAATAATCCTCTATATGCATCTTCCAGTATTCGAAATTCGTGCCATCGAACTTATCGATTTTGTTGAGCATATCATCTGGCGCCATTACTCCCACTGACTTCTAGTTTCTTCTGAGGTAGACAACTAGTGAAGTGAACCGATTCGGTAATACCCAGGAAAGACCGTCAAACAGACTCCTTAGACAGTATTTGTAGCACCCCAACTCCCGCGAGACCTAAACCCGACATCTACAGTGACATCCGAGCTCAGTGACCATGAGGTGGCATGCTAGAGCGATCAATCACAATTTAAAACTCATTATGAAATTTTCTTCCAAAACGCTTTTAACGCGGAAATCAAAACACAATTTGGGCTGACATATCACAAAACATTTTCAGATACAAAACACTTTCGTTATTAATTAGCACTCAACGATTGCTCAATCAAGACATAAGGTAAAGGCATGACCCAACTGGGCTCGATGCCATTTCTGAACACAATTCAGTAATCAAAATCTCAACACACTATTACATTTATTAAGCTAGGGCCCACCAAACAAAACACTGTACTCATGCAGATGTGACGACACTGATCCCGACACATTACTGCGCTTGCTAGCAACGATCATACTCCCGTTAGTCTAACGGGTACTCTTCGCCTCTGAAAAATAGATGCAATGTTGGGTGAGTTTGCGAACTCAATGAGAAACCATCATCGATGGTTCACCCAACTCATGCATTCACAATCAATTTACATTGTATCACATAATATCACATTCCAAATTAATCCATGCATTACCAAATTCACACATATAAGGCGACGCCTTTCACACAATTCGCATATAAATATTCATATATGTAATGTACATGTGACTCTTTTATTTTTTTTCGTTGTTGTGACCGTGCGCCTGAGCTCATATACGTTGAGCCATAGGCTCTGAAACATTGGGCTCAAAAGCCCTAATACGTTGAGCATATAGCTCTGACAATCGTTGGGCACGAAGCCCTGTGCGTTGAGTTTAAAGCTCTCATATCTGATGGTCGCACCGGTCACAACCGCCTTTTATCTCGATCATATCATATGCATGTATGCACATGTCCACTTTACAATACATGCATCATATTAGAATTCCATATACCCAATTCTCACCATTTGAAATCAATTATAAACAATTTATGCACAACCAACACTTCTATATCACAGTACAACTATCCCGAACACCCGTGGTCCGGAATCAATCAAATCAAACACATATAGTCCGTCCTTAACTCCACATGGCATATTTGCATAAAATTAAACACATAAAGGTTGAAAAACCAACTAGGTTACTCACCTGCACTTCCGAGCTACAGCCTGGAAGTCTCAGCACTGCCCGTGGAATTGCTCCATCGGTGCCTTTAAAACAATCGAAAAATCGAATATCACTCATCGCACAATTTCCAATATTCAAAATGCAAATATAGCAAATACACCGAGTAATCGTACATGTTATGACATTCCCTAAATTTTCCCAATTCGATCACTTTCACTCTAATTCATAGCAAAATCCAATTACCATAAGTCAATAGACTAATATCCAATTCTCTGCAAATCACCTTCCAATTAAAATCACAATCACTATTTATTGTCATTAGATTCCATAATCATCGAATTAAAATCCAAATCCCATCTTATCAATTCAAATTCTTAATCTCTAAATTCCAATTAATCACTTAGAAAATAATTCAATTGAAATCAAATCTCAAATTCATTACTTGTAACAATCATCTAAAAATCACTTCATTTCATTCTCCAGATTGAAATTCCTAGTCTCAAAATTCAATTGATCCATAGCCAATCCATTAGAAACTAATCCTCCAAATTCATAATTCCATATTGAATTTAATCCATAGGTAATCGAATGTCAAATTCCTAGATCCCCATAATTTAAAACCTCAAAATCTCATTTTGGAAAAATCAAGCAATCCTCGTCATGCATCGGATCCTTCGCGCGGTGAGCTCCATTTCGCCACGTTATGCGGCGTAACTTTCCTCGCCGTGGCGAAACCGCGCTGGTCGTAAGTGACGTGCTACAGCGTCGTTACAACGACGCTAAACCTCCTCGCCATGGCGTAACATCGCTGCTTTCGTCGCGGCGTGCGTCGCAGTCTCGCCATGGCGTGCGATTTAAATTTCATTCGTCGCGGCCTGTCTTGCAAGCCTCGCGGTGCGGAAGAAGGATTGGCTCGCCGCGGCGTGTTCATCACTCGCCGCGGCGTGTTCATCACTCGCCGCGGCGTGCAATCCCAGAAACGCATACAAAACTCAGAAATTTCCAGATTTCTCAGATTCAACTCCATCCAAATCCATTCTAAACACTCTCAATCAGTTTTAAACCTTAAACCCAACTTATTTCTAACCTCAAATCATCATATAACTCACTTTCCTTCAGAAACCCAAATCAAAATCAACGAAACCCTATCATCGACATTTTCCAATTTCTAAACAATTTCTTACTCAAATCTATGATCAAATAGCATAAACAAGTATAAACTTACTTGATTCAAGTTAGAAACTTTCGAAAATCCTCCAAGAATTTCAACTCCACGTTCAAGCACACCCACGACCATCGATGATGACAATGAACATTTAATCTTATATTAAGCTTATATATATATATATGATCATCTACCACATGTCCAATTTTTAGGGTCTAACAAATCCGATTCTTATTATATTTTTCTCCCAATTTCGCAACAACCATAAATAAAAATTCCCAAAATCATAATTCAAATTGTTTCATATCAATTACCAATCAATCACGGACCCGAAATTCGGTTTATCAGTCACTATACCATTTTTTCGGTCCGGACTCGATTCTCTAAAAATTCCAGAAAAATTTTCATAAATTCACAAAATTAGGAATTGCATATTCCTACACTCAATTTCCAATTTCCATTTCACTAAATTCCATCTCATTCCAATTTCATATTCAAAACCTAATTTATGCACTTACTTGATTTCCAAATTTCACAACCAAATTTTCATCCGTACAATTTTGATTAATTTCCGATTGCACAATTAAGTCAATTCTCATCTGACCAATTATAACTAATTTCTGATTTTACAATCAATTCGGGAATTGTCATACATGTATGTACATATATATATATATATATATATATGCTTGTGTAGTCAATACATTTACCGATGTCTATGGAAATGATAATGCACATACAATGCAACATTTGCCTGTACCAATCCTAACCCGATCCAATTTACTGACATACCCGTCACACCGGTAACGGGATGTTACAGTATTACCATTCCACGTAAAATCTCAGGAAAGGGCGGAGGGGTCACAAACGGTCCCACTTAAAACTCGACCTCCTAGACAGAAGTTACGTGCACGGTGTATTTATCACAAGCTGAGGCAAGTTTTCTGATACAGAGGATCCACTCCTGTAGCAACTGTAGAGCATACTAACTCCAAGCTTCAACACACCCAAGGAAAATTTTCTGATGTAGAAGATTCACTACTGTGGCGACTACAGTGCATACTCACTGCTCCAAGGCTCTGATACCAATTGTTAGGAAATTAAATTATTTCCACGCAACGAAAAACGTCAGTAAAATAACACAATTTGATAACAGAGTTCGGTCAAATTGCGCCTACGTCTCCAGGACTACTGCACACCCTTTTTATTAGGGAGAAAAATAACACTTAAAAGTGTTTACACTCAACACTCAACTCACTAGTGTTTTCACACACTCTCAACCCTTACCCCAATACATCCCAAAAATTTACTCACCAAAAATTTACCACTCTTACTAAGAGTTAATAAATTTGTTTTGATTTTTTTTGGATGAGATAAATAAGAAGGGGAGGGGGTTTATTTATACATGATGAGTCACCCCCCTCCCTCTCTCATTTTCAATATGGGACAAAGTCCCTTACCTAACAGAAGATGCTACTCATAGAAATGTGAATATGCTCAAAGAAAGTCAAGATGGCTGTGGGGAAAGCTAGAAACTTGGAAGAATATGGCTTTCCTTTGACTGCTCTTAGGGAAATCAACACTTTGTTGTCTTTTCACCACCCTTCAAGAGTCAATGTAAAAGAAGTTGTTATGGACGACCTTGATAGTGTTTTTATGGTGATGGAGTACATGGAACATGACCGAACACAAGTGAGGTCAAATGCTTGATGTTACAACTTTTGGAAGGTATCAAACATCTCCATGATAACTGGGTGCTCCATAGGGATATGAAAACGTCAAACCTTCTAATCAACAAAAAGGGTGAGTTGAGAATATGCGACTTTGGGATGTCACGCTTGTATGGGAGCCCATCGAAGCCTTATACATCCCTGGTGGTTACTATGTGGTACAGGTGGGCAATGACGTATGAATGGCTCTTGTAACTTCATGATTCCACTTTTGTGCTTATCAGTTTTGCAAATGACGTTCTTTTTTAATTTTATTTTAATTTTACTGATATTCATTATTTCTAGAACACAAAATATAATCTTGCTTAGTTGATAAAGTTTTTCATTACAGGGCACCTGAACTACTGCTTGGAGCCAAGGAATATGCAACAGCAGTTGACATGTGGTCAGTGGGTTGCATAATGGCTGAATTGTTGTCAAATGAGCCTCTATTCTGGGGGAGAAGTGAAATTGACCGGCTTGACAAGGTAATTCAATTCTTATGTTTGTTATCTTGAGATCTATTGAATTTAAGTTCATTTTATATATCTTTGAAATTAAAATCTGCAGATATTCAGAACTGAGATTATTTGGCCCGAGTTTTCCAAATTGCCTGGATTAAAAGCAAATTTTGTTAGGCAACCGTAAGTTTCTGTATGCTATTTGATCTCTGATGTTTCTTTTCCATGTTAGCTTGCAATACCGAGGATGTATTTCAAAAGTTTGTTGACATATGTATCCTCTTTCAGGTATAATACACTGCTTAAGAAGTTTCCTGCAACTTCTTTCACGGGATCTCCAGCTCTTTCTGATTCGGAGTTTTACTTGTTAAGCAGCCTTCTAACTTATGACCCCAAGAAGATAATCACCTTAATGGTTTGATCTCAATTCTTGTAGTTACATTGTTCGTGGTCATTCTTCTCATCAGCTTTATTGATCATGCAGAGAATTACAGCGGATCTGACCCTAAATCATCCTTGGTTTCATGAAGTTCCTTTACCCAAGTCAAAGGAGCTGATGCCCACTTTACCCACACAGAATGGTAAAAGGAGGTAGCTGATCTGGTAAAATATGATCAGCATACTGAACAAGACTTTTGAAATCTCCCTCAACTTTCGTTATGTAGCTATGTTCCAATAATTTGCACTTCTTTGGCATATTCATAGAAGGATTAAGATCTCAATAAACCCGAGTAGAGGTCCCGGGAGGGAAAAAGATGGAATGTAGAAAGGAGTAAACAAATGCTTCAGTGAATGTATTGAGAAAAAGCAGTGCTGTTCTTGCCATTGCAATGAATCCTTACTCTTAATTGAGATGTAAGTCTTGAATGTTACACCCTTTCTTGTATTGTTGAATCAACTTCGATTACAATAGTCTATACAATTCGTCCTTGGTCATTTCTGATAGAATTTTATTATAATTGTGGACTAGCATAATTGAAATTATGTTTGTACAAATCCCGATTAATTAGATGTCAATTGTAATTCTCTTTTAACGTGTCATTGGGCTGTGTTCATGGGCTTGCTATGATGGGTAGAGGCTGCCCATGTATTATAAAGCACAGGAGGCCTCATCGCTAATTTGCCTTTTAAATACTGATTCCATTGAAGCTGTATGGGTTTTTCTTTGAATAAGGATTGGAATAGCGTAGAAATCCTCTGCATCTTTGTCGTGTCTCTGTCGCTTTCGCTTGATTCTACAGAAAACAACAATGGATTTAATGTTTCCTCAATTTCCAGGTATTTATCAATCGAATTATTGAACGTAGTATGTTGCAATTCTAGGGTTAATTATTTGTATAGTTTAATCAAGAGATTAATCTGTGATTTCGCTATAATTTTCTTTCAATTGGTATCGAGCCAATTAACCCTAATTGTATTTGCTAATTATCAGGCAACCTTTTGTGTAATTTTGGTATATTATTTCCGAATTTGGGGTTTTCGTTTTTGTGATATTTGTGTTTTTCAAATCGATTTTGTGGTTATTGATTGGTTGTGTTTTGACGCCAACGCATGTGTTAAGTTTTGCAATTTGATGTTGTCTTTAAAACCCAAAGAACCGAACCCATTAACGTATTCTTCGATTTTTTCACCCATATCTGATGGCGTTTTCATGAAATTTCTTGAGGGTTTGATAGATCTTGAAATTCGAATCCAATGACGTAAATTTCGTTAAAAAGGATCAAAACGAAGGAGATATAGACGTTGTTTTTCGTGAGTCAAGAATCATGACAAGTCGTCGACCGGATACCGATCGGTAGGCGAGGAAGATGAAGCCCGACCCATTGTCCTCGCCCACGCCAAGACTGGTGGCGATGTGGGGCGCTGTAGAGGCTTCCAGTGGCCAATTTTTCCCAAATTTTTTCCTACATGCTCCACTTGCCCAGTACTATTTTATGGTAATTTTTCTGAAATTTTTGGAATGCTAGAATTATATTTTTTTATTTTTCCCGAATTTTAAAATTAATAAAAATATACTGTACTCTCCGAATTTTTCCTTGAAATTTTTTGTACTTATTCCTAGTATTATTTGGGCTTGTGGGATATTATGTACTCTCAGAGTTATATAGTTGTGCACCATATTATTTATCAATCGAATTATTGAACGTAGTATGTTGCAATTCTAGGGTTAATTATTTGTATAGATTAATCATGCAATTATTCTGTATTTTCGGATTTAATTTTCTTTCAATTGGTATCAGAGCCAATTAACCCTAATTGTGACTGCTAATTATTGTGCAACCTTTTGTGTAATTTTCGGTATATTATTTCCAGAATTTGGGGTTTTCGTTTTTTGTGATATTTGTGTTTTTCTGAAATCGATTTTGTGGTTATTGATTGGTTGTGTTTTGACGTCAACGCATGTGTTAAGTTTTGCAATTTGATGTTGTCTTTTAAAACCCAAAGAACCGAACCCATTAACGTATTCTTCGATTTTTTCGACCCATATCTGATGGCGTTTTCATGAAATTTCTTGAGGGGTTTGATAGATCTTGAAATTCTGAATCCAATGACGTAAATTTCGTTAAAAAAGGATCAAAAACGAAGGAGATATAGACATTTTCGTGAACTGGATTGTGACAAGGGTCGTCGCGACCGGATACCACTCGGTAGGCGAGGAAGATGAAGCCCGACCCGGCTGTCCCTCGCCCACGCCAAGCCTTTGGTGGCGATGTGGGCGATGTAGAGGCTTCCAGTGGCCAATTTTTCCCAAATTTTTTCCTACATGCTCCACTTGCCCAGTATTATTTTATGGTAATTTTTCTGAAATTTTTGGAATGCTAGAATTATATTTTTTATTTTTCCCGAATTTTAAAATTAATAAAATATCTTGCATCTCAAATTTTCCTTGAAATTTTTTGTACTTATTCCTAGTATTATTTGGGCTTGTGGGATATTATGTACTCTCAGAGTTATATAGTTGTGCACCATAGTTAAATTTTGATGTTGTTTATGCATATAATGTTAAATTATATGATTATGTTATTTTTGCAATTATGGTGCTAATTGAACCTATGAGATCAATCTTGGGGAATGCTATTGAACTCTTGTCATTCATTTTGTGTAATTGTGAGCTCGCCTATCGTGAGACCAATTATTACAAATTGCTGTTGTAATGTTGTTATTGGGCATACATTAGATGCTATGTTAATGATGCACTTACCCTATCGGTTTGTCTTTATCAATGTGGTTTCTAATTTTTTTTTAATTCATTGAATTATGTCTTTAAAGTTTTCAATATCCTATCGATATTAGCTTTAGGGCATAGTTTAATGTTCTAGGTGATCTGTGTTGTAATTCGAGACCCTTAGGCAGGATTGCAATTGCATGAGAACCTAGCTGTGTTGTTTGCCCAATTATGCTAGTTTTTGATACATTTGCTAAATCTCCTTGCTTTGTATCAATTTCCAGCTTTGAATTCTTTGATTAAGCTGAATGGGACCAATTATGAGGATGGCTTGAATCTTTAAATCTTTTTTTGGCGGTTTCTAATGTTGATGTTGCTCTCACTGAGGATGAGCCTGCACAACCCACTGTTGAGTCTTCCGCTGCAGATATAGCTAAATATGAAAAATGGGTTCGTGCTAATAAGGTTTGCTTGATGACCATCAAGTACACAATGGAGAAGACCATTAAAGAGAGCATCACAGAAACTGATAATGCCAAAGATTATCTCAAGGCTGTTGGTGAAAAGTTCCAGAAGTTTGATAAGACTGAAAAGTCTAATTACTTGTCTCTATTGTCTAAGACCAAGTATGATGGTGTGGGAGGAGTTCGTGAGCATGTTATGAAGCTTGTGAACTGGTATAATAAGTTGAAGGCCATGAAAGTTGTGCTGGGAGAGGATTATCTGATCTGGCAGGTGTTTGAATCTCTTCCATCTGAGTTTGATGTTCTCAGGACTACTTACCATGCTCAGAAAGATGAATGGAGCATTGATGAGTTGATTTCTATTCTTATTCAAGAGGAGCATACTATGAAGAAGGAAAGTCTCATAGTATTCATCACACTTCTCACAAGAGTGGTGAAAAGAAGAAATTCTATAAAACAAGCAGGTAAGCCTCGTTTTAAGAAGAAAGGAAATGATAAACCTGCATTACCTTCTGGGCCTGGTGAGAGTTCTGGTGCTAAGTCGAAGCATGTGTTTAATGGAAGCTGCAATTTTTGTCATGAACATGGGCATAGGCAGCGTGACTGTGTGAAGTTTCATAACTGGTTGGCAAAGAAGAAAGGTATTCCTCAAATCTTTATGCATTTTGAATCAAATCGGTTGATGTTCCTCCTAATTCATGGTGGTTGACACCTTGGTGCCACTATTCATGTAACGAACTCATTGCAGGAGTTCAAAAGCAGGCGGAAACCAAATAAAGGGGAAGTGATGGTGCAACTAGGAGATGGATCTAGTGTTAATGTTGAGCACATAGGAGTAGTTTCCTTGAAGTTGAGTAGTGGACATGATTTGGTTTTGAAGATGTTGTTTATGTGCCTTCTATGAGAAGGAATTTGATTTCGATTTCAGTTTTACGATTGTGGATACAATTTCCATATAATCAATAATGGAATTGTTTTATACTATGATTCTGCTATTGTTGGTTCGCAATTATGCGTGATGGATTGTTTATCTTGATTGCTAATTCTTCTCGCTTTGATCGACTGCATGATAATATTAATGCTGTTGTTGGAGAGAAACGTGGGAGAGTTGCTGAAAAATCTTCTATGTTGTGGCATAAACGGTTAGGACATATCTCTAAGGAGAGAATGGAGAGATTGATTAAGGAAACTATTTTGCATGATTTGGACTTCTCTGATTTTGACACTTGTGTTGATTGCTTAAAGGGGAAGTTTACAGCTAAAGTAAGAAAGGAGAAAATGATCAGGAAGGAGGAACCATTGCAGATAATTCACACAGACATCTGTGGACCCATTACTCCTATTGCCATGGGAGGCTATAGGTACTTTATCACCTTCATTGATGATTTTTCGCGGTATGGATGGATTGAATTATTGCGTGAGAAATCAATCCTTGGATGCTTTTAAGTCACCGAAAATATTGTTGAATTGCAACTTGGGAAGCAGATCAAATGTGTAAGATCTGATAGAGGTGGTGAGTATTATGGTCGGTATAATGAAACTGGAAGAAACCCTGGCCCTTTTGCTAGATACTTGCAGGATTGTGGAATTGAGGCACAATATACCATGCCGCACTCCTCAACAAAATGGGATTGCAGAGGTAAATCGTACTCTTATGGAGATGGTTAGATGCATGCTTAGTCACTCCACCTTACGAGTTTTGTGGGGAGATGCTTTGAGGATCGCTGTTTATGTTCGAATCATGTGCCTAGTAAATCTGTACCAAAGACTCCTTTTGGTGATATCGGGAAAGAAGCCTAGTTTGAAGCATTTCCGTGTTTGGGGTCAGTAAAATTTGAGGTGAGGATTTATAATCCTCAATTGAAGAAACTTGATCCTAGAACTGCATTTGAGTTATTTTATTGGTTATTGTCTTTGGGTCAAGAGGTTCAAGATTTTATTGTCCCAATCACACTACTAGAGTCATTGAATCGATCGGGCTGTCTATTTTGAAGGGGACAAGGAATATAATGAAAAGCATGAGTCTCGTGTTGTTGATTTTAGAGAGGATCGTGTTATTGTTCCTATACCTATTGTTTTTCATCCTGAGGATATTCAGACTCCTCAGATTCCTGATGATGTTGTTGATTCTAGAAATGATGTTGAAATTCCTCAACAGTTGGCATTGATTCAAGTCCCAAATGTGGTTGTAGTTCCACCTAGGAGATCCGAAAGGATTCCTAAACCTACTGAGTCTTCTAAATTTCGAGATTATTATATTTACTTGGAGGAACATGAATTCAATTTAGTTGAAGACTCGGATCCTATTTCTTTTCAGAAGCCATTTCTTGTTCTCAAGTTCACAATGGTTGGCGACCATGGAAGATGAATTGGTTTCTATGAGTATGAATGGCGTTTGGGATTTGGTGGAATTACCCGGTGGTTGTAAGACCGTTGGGTGTAAATGGGTCTTTAAGACTAAACGTGATGCTAGAGGCGAGATAGAAAGGTACAAAGCCGGACTTGTTGCAAAGGGATATAACCGGAGGAAGGTATAGACTACAAAGAGACTTTTCCCGGTCTCTACTAAAGATTCATTACGTATTGTGATGGCTTTAGTTGCTCATTTTGATTTGGAGCTCCATCAAATGGATGTGAAAACCGCTTTCTGAATGGTGATTTGTATGAAGATGTGTTCATGAATCACCGCTGGTTTTGTTGAGAAAGGTAAAGAACATATGGTATGCAAATTGAGAAAATCTATTTATGGGCTGAAACAAGCTTCCAGACAATGGTATTTGAAGTTTGATCAAATTGTTTGCTCTCTTGGCTTCAAGGAAAATGTTGTTGATCAATGCATTTACTTGAAGAAGAGTGGGAGAAAATTCATTATTCTTGTCTTATATGTTGAAGACATTCTTTTGGCCAGTAATGATGTGGATTTTCTTTATGAGACTAAACAAATGTTGACAGCTCATTTTGATATGAAAGATCTTGGTGATGCTTCTTTTGTTCTGGGCATTGAAATTCATCGTGATAGATCTCGTGGTGTTCTTGGTTTGTCTCGTAAAAGATATATAGAAAGGGTTTGAATAGATTCAACATGAAGACTTGTAATCCTTGCGGTGCACCCATTCAAAAGGGTGATAAACTCTCGAATAGCCAGTGTCCTCAAAATGATAAAGATAAGTTAGAGATGGCAAAGGTCCCATATGCTTCTGCTATTGGCAGTCTTATGTATGCTCAAGTTTGTACACGCCCCGATATTGCTTTTGTTGTTGGTGTACTTGGGAGATACTTGAGCAACCTGGTGTGGGTCATTGGCAAGCTATAAACGAGTTCGAGGTACCTACAAGGTACTAAAGATTACATGCTCACTTACGGGATGTCCGATCACCTTGAGGTGACAAAGTTATTCGATTCGATTATGGTGGGGCATACGATGATCACAAATCCACATCGGGATATATATTTATGCTTCTTTGGAGGAGTATCTTGGAAAAGTGTTAAACAAACACTTACAAAGAACTTCAACTATGGAGGCGAGTATGTGGCTTGTTATGAAGCTACTCGACAGGCAATATGGTTGAAGAATTTCATTTCTGAGCTTCATCTTGTGGAGAGTGTTTCTAGACCTCTAACCATATATTGTGATAACTTTCTGTGGTGGGCTTCTCTCAAATATGCAAGAACTCCAAGCGTTCGAAGCATTTTGATACAAAGTATATGTTTGTTAGAGAGAAAGTTAAGGAGTTTCAGACTCGTATAGAGCATATACCCACCGACCTTATGGTGGCAGATCCTCTAACCAAAGGCTTGACTGTTAAGGCTTTTGTGAATCATGTAACCCGTATGGGTCTATTTAGATCTTTTGATGCCTTGGATTAGTGGGAGTCTGTCTTTTATGTTATTTTGATAGCAACATTGTATTTGACTATTTTGTTATTCAGTCTACAAACTTTTGCATATAATTGTTGCTATTATTGTTGTTGCCATATACTTTGTTGAGATACTGCGCAGATATATTTAAATGTTTGTATATATATGGCATTTTGTTGGAGACATTTTGTATCAAGTCTCATCTTGTTGTTCTGAGATATTTTGTTAAATCTCAATTGGCATCTTGAGTGGATGCTTGGGCCATTTTGTTTGGAATTGCACAAACGAATTACCATTTGTGTGCATTTCCTTATGACACATTTTGTTTAGGTCATCGAGGTATGGGTATCTTGCATATATGTTATCAATACTCTATCGATTCCGATTTCTATATTGTTGAGTACTTGTAACCTCATTTTGGACTTATGATTGAGAGATTGTTGACTCTACTTTGACATCTTATTGTGGCCACATATTGTTATATTAATCTGGATTTGTTTATGTTTAATGATATTGGTTATCTTTGTCCAGTGGGAGAATGATAGAATTTTATCATAATTGTGGACTAGCATAATTGAAATTATGTTTGTACAAACCCGATTAATTAGATGTCAATTGTAATTCTCTTTTAACGTGTCATTGGGCTGTGTTCATGGGCTTGCTATGATGGGTAGGCTTGGCCCATGTATTATAAAGCAGGAGGCCTCCGCTAAATTTCACCTTTTAAATCTGATTCCCATTGAAGCTGTATGGGTTTTTTTTGAATAAGGATTCGAATAGCGAAGAAATCCTCTGCATCTTTTTGTCGTCTCTCGCTGCTTTCGCTTGATTCTACATAAAACAACAATGGATTTAATGTTTCCTCAATTTCCAGGTATTTATCAATCGAATTATTGAACGTAGTATGTTGCAATTCTAGGGTTAATTATTTGTATAGTTTAATCAAGAGATTAATCTGTGATTTCGGCTATAATTTTCTTTCAATTTCTGGCTGGCATGTGTTGCCTTCAGCTAGTTTGTCAATTGTTTGCTTTTTCTGTTCTTTGGATTATCAGGGAACTTGAGCTGCTTCTCTCTATTGGGAACTGCATACCGAGTGGCGAGACTTCTTTCGAAAGTAGGTGAATGGCTGATGAATGTTTTTTCTCCATATATATATTACTTGTTACATTTTTATCTTCTTTTTGCCCAACATGGCAAATGAATAGGCTTGCGATGATGGAGCCAAGAATAGAGCAGTGTTTGGCATCGTGTTGAAGGTGACGACAATGAGAATGTTCGAATTCCCAAGGTTCACTAGATTAGATCGCTGTTACTTGTGTCTTTTTCATTTACCATGTATCGTTTCTCTTTACATGACAATTACATATGTTAGTTTCAGAATGTATTTATTGAGATCAATAGAGAGCTGAAATTCTTGGAAAATCTATCAAATTTATGTTCAGACAAAACTTTCTTGACATTCTCTCAAGTCACGTAGCTCTGTTTTGGATCATGTGAAAGTTTTTTTGAAATGTATACCGAAGATGAAGTTGCTACAACCATATCCTGGCAAACAAATAGTTTTGCACTAGTGATCCTTCCGAGTTACAAGCTATGCCAATCGAGTGCTTGCACACTAATAGTATCTGGTGATAAATCTCGTATGATCAAGTTGTCGAGCGATGGAAATCAGTTGCTTGTCAGGGCGATGGAAATCAGTTGCTTGTCATCGGCTAATTGTCAGTGATGTTGGATTCAGGGAAGGGAAGGGAAGTCTAGGAAACAGTTAATGTCTCACCGAGTACAAATAGAACGAGAGACATTTCTATGAAGAAGATGGTGATGATGAGTCCTCTATCTATTGTCCATCCAAAAACCGTGAATCCCCCAGGGTTTGACTGGAGGTACATAACTACAAAAAGAAGAAAGAAAATGAGCCATCCTTTCAGGATGTACCGTGTCTAAGGGCAAGATGATATCGGAACAGGTCATGTTATACATACCGAGAGCTTCTCTCTTGTGGTATGCAGACATGTATGAAGCTAGTTGGCTATTAGTGGGCACTGGCATGTAGCCGACCGACTCCAAGTCGGCTTCTGAATAGCTTATTGGCAATGAATCAGGCTCTGAGCTGCTGCCGTTGATGGTTATCGTCGATTGAGAGGGATTGATAGGGCCACATGTGACCAAAGAATGCCATCTGCTAGCCACTGCTGCAACACTTTGGGCTCTCCCAGTGATCTTTGCAGCTCCGTGCAAGCAAATGATAATCCCAACAAGCTCAACTATGGCAGTCACCTGCAGCAATTGCAAAACTTACAGAATAGAACATGAAGCTTAAGAGAGTCCACAAGTCTGTACATTCCAATGCCCTCAAACAGAAAGAAAGCATCCAGTGTCAAACCATTGGCTAAAAGAAGATAATATCTATATATGGATAAAGACTCATGAGTGATTTATATTAACATATTGAATCCAGAATAGAATCAGAGCCTCCTCGACAGTCACAACTAATATGAAGTGTGATGGAAGATGCATACTAGTTTCGTACTTACTGCAAAATTGCCACCATTGATGAGATTGACAAGTTGACCATTCCCTGTGGTCTGAAGTAAAGCCACAAACTGAGTAGCCGTGGAAGCCGAAAGCACAAGAAGAAAAAATATCCTGAACCTGTGACTTATCTTCGATAGACAATGAGTTAAGCGAATATGTTCTTCGATGTACTCTGAAATTTCCAAGTCACTTTCCAAAAGCTTGCCATAGCTTTCGAAGTGTATCACCAGCAAGTTGCAAACTAAATGGAACAATGCACATCCGGACAAGAAGATGGTCGTAGAATACGTCCACGAGAAGATCAAACCAAAAAGCTCAGCAACAGATCGCCACCAACATTCTTGATGAAAGTGTAGAACCAGAACGATTTCACGAACAACCTTCAAGAGCAGACAGGGTAATAGCCATATGACCAACCACTTGAAGAAACCCTGCACAAATAGAATTTCAAGATCAATTATTTTTCTCACCACAACCGGTAAAAGAGAGAGAAATTGTTAAGTTCCCCCAAGAATCGTCCTATTGTTTGATCTTCTTGAGTTTAATTTAACCAAGATTGAATCTTTCAGAACTTGACATCTAATTATCGGCCAAATGGAGCAAAGTGGGAAAGAAAGATTTATGGGTTTATCTTACAAGGATCTTCTTGATATATTCATCGCGGAACTGATCCTTATGGCCATGGGATCGATCGACAAAGAGAAACTTCCTAAGACCGAACTTCCTCAAGTTTGTGGATATGGGGATTAGGGAAACGGCGGCAGCGAGAGAGCGTAACACCAGAACCTGAAGCTCGAACCTCCTGATAACGTAATGTTCACAGTGAGAACAGCGACGATAAACGATGATGAGGAGTGGAAGAGCAACACCCAGAAGCAGAAACGAGGCCCACGAGAGAGCGAGGCTTAGAAATGAGAACTGGCAGAACCCAAACACTTTGAGGAAGTTTTCTAAGTGGTTGAGGGAATTTTCGAGGTGGGTTTCGCTTTGTTCGTCCAATTCCATGAGTGGTGTCTCTGCTGAGGCCAGTGAACCTTCTGGTTCTGCCATTTTTGGAGCAAAACAAGAATAGAAAGAGAGCACAGAGACAGAGAGAGGAGCAAGAATGTTGTGGCTTTTGTAAGGAAGGCCAATGAAGGAAAGTAAAGAAGTCAACAGAGTGACCCTTCTTTGATTTTCTTAGGCCAACGGTCAGTCGGACATCACTTGCAATGGAATGTTAGGTACAGGTATGACAATGGCAATAGCTATTAGATTTGGTAGATTAAAAAGAAAATGGTGCTTTGATTTTGTTGATTCTTTCACTATTTTGAGGTTTGGTTCTAATCTTCCATATGAGATTAGACCCTTCACATGTGTTATACAGTAACTAGAGTGAAAGTAGAACAGAGAACATAGGTTCCATATGGTTAGTCTTAGTTCTTTGTAGTGTATATCAAGCAAGGAATAAATACCAAGTAAAAGAAAGAAAAAAGAGACATGATGCCTTCTAGCTCTAGGAGTGATTCTAGTGATTAGAAGAGGCTTCTTAAGAATCTCCAAATATTAAAGTTTAAAAACGACTAGATCTCAAGTCTTACTTTGAAGTTTGAAGTTCTATGGATAGCATTGTTTTGAAGTTAGAGGAGGATCTACTCAAAATGGAATCACTTCTTTTTGGGAAATGGCTGTTACTGTTAATAGCTTCTTTTGATAGTTAGGTTTGTGTCTTATGTTTGAGTTGAAGTCAACATTCTTGGTCTAAAGAACCATTTAAAGGTTCAACCAATACCTGAAACAATATACACCATGTTCTGACAATGTCTGTTTCTCCATGAGCAACATCATTTAATGTTGTTGTTTGATCATACCAACAAGTATCATTTTGCAATTAGTTGATTCATATGTAGTTCAAACTCCAATCAAATTTGATTTATTCAACTCGAACAGAGATCGATTAGGTTTTAGTGGTCCAAATTTTGATCGAATTAAGTCTCAAGTCTCCATCCAATCCCTAGGACACAGAGAAGAAAATTGTGTTTATACCTTCATGATCTTAAAAAAAACAACAACAAGGCTCTCACCACCAGAAATGAAAACTCAAATAAATCCAAATATGTAACAGACCCCTTTAATCAGGTTGCTCTGCTAATCCTCAACAATCCTTAACAATGAAACTTGCCTTGCTCTGCGACTTGAAACTTTTAATGCATGTCTATATTGACGGTATAGAACTGATCGAGTAATAACAAGCCTAATGGAAGAAAGAGTAGAAGCATCCTTAGGATCTCCCTTGAAGAAGAAGAATAGTAAACCAAAACTCACCTTGGATCTGAAAATGGAAGAGTGAAGGTGGAGGTAGTTGAAGGAAGTTAAACCTTAGTGAACTGGGGTAAAGTTTTTAGTTTTATTTTTTTAATCATATTACAAAATAACATTATTTTGTTAATGTACAATGATGCCCAAATGTAAAGTTTGAGCTCAACTTCAATTTAAAGTTTAAAATTAAAAAAAATTTGGTCAATTTAAATCGAATATATTAATTTCTAGTTAGACCGAAATATTATTGTCATTATTACGTATAATTTAGCAGTGTTTTAAAATATATATATTTTAAAAATTTTATATGAACGCAACCTAACAATTTACAAGTGAAGGTACGAGATATCATATGAATCCGACAAATATTACCAACACTAAGTGACTTATTCCTTTCTTTCATTTAATTTGTAATTTTATTACAAGTTATGTCTCAATAGTTGGTTTTCAGGAGCTAAATGCAATAACTATATTGCAGCTTATAGGTATAATATACTTGGATTTATTTCGCTTTCAACATTTCTTAACAAAAGCAATCAAAGAAGGGCTTTGTAGCAGCTGTGCCTGTCAGGTTAAGGGGAAAAAAACCTGTGATGGTTTTACAACATTTTCTGCAGATGAATCACAGTTTAGATGAAGAAGCAGAAAGAGCATGATTGATCAGCTCCCTCCTCAGGATCTTTCCTGCAGGATTTTTGGGAATAGAATTGATGAAAGCCACTCGTCTTATCTTCTTATACGGTGCAACCTGCCAAAAGGTTTGGTTTTAGATCAACCAGTCACTGCTATATCTGTCAATGAAATGTTTCAGATTATGTGAATAGTTGGTGAGAAGCAAGCGTGCCTGTTTCGTGACGTAATCCATAACTTCGGCTTCTGTAATATCGATTCCATGTTTCCTCACCACATATGCCATAGGAATCTGTCCTGCTTCTTCATCAGGATACCTGCATAACAATGAAGGTTAAGATTATATTACAATCAAGAAACTATTGAAACTGTTATGTCTACCAAAACAACTTTCTGAGATATCGTAAACAACACTTACGGAATGACAGCAGCATCAGCAATTTTAGGATTGGAATGAAGTAAATGCTCCAACTCTGCTGGAGGGACCTGAAAATTCATCAAATATATGAGATTATACTGACTATCTAACTGAAACCAACTGTTATATTTTTCACTATGCATAGGCTTGAAACAACCAAAAACTTACCTGGTATGCCTTGTATTTTATTAATTCCTTTAGCCGATCCACGATGTAGAGGAAGCCATTAGAGTCAAAATAGCAAAGATCTCCAGTTTTTAACCATCCTTCTGAATCTAATGTTTCAACTGTTGCCTTCTCGTCCCCTACATAACCTGCAAGGGACAACCATTCTTCCCGCTAAAGAACAAGCTTTTGGTTCAAGGATCGAAGCTTCGGACAGATGTTATTCAATCAAGTGGGGCTGTATTATTTATCAGATTCTCCATCAGATTGACCAGAAAAATCTAAGACTCTCAGTAGCTAGCAGCTGATCTTATAATTTGATGCAAATTAATGAGATTTGAAAAGGAAGGAGGAGTCAAGAATTGCATTACAGACAGCAAGAACCCCAAGAACTTCAGCAGATGAACCAAAAATGGAAAAGCTTGGAGCAAACCAAGCAGTAGAAATAAACAAGTACCTTTCATGATAGTTGGCCCTCTCAACCACAGCTCTCCTCTCTGGCCAGGAGGCAAAGACTCTCCTGTCACAGGATCAACAATCCTGGCTTCCAAGTTCTCCCCCAAGCGTCCGACAGAACCATATTGGTTCATCTCTTCAGGTCCTATCATTCTAGTAGCTGCTCCTGTTGTCTCCGTCAAACCATATCCCTGAGACAATCCCAGAAAGGGAACTCTAACTCAAAAAACTTGACTATTAAGCCTGTTCCAATATAATCTCAAATCAACTAGTTAACTTCGAATTGATTTAATTAAAAAACCCATTTATAAGATAACATCAATCTTTTACAAATAAAGACGGAAGTTAAACCGATACGACAAGAAGTTTAAGGTTTAAAAATTTTAATTAGTATTAAAATCGTAATAAAATTAGTTAAAGATTGAATAAAACTAAAAATTAAAAATAATCAAAGAAAACTATCCTTATCAAAAATTTAATTAAAAATCGAGTATTAAATAAAAATTAATCGGTTTATTTTAATTTATAAAAATTAATTAATTCATAAAATTGTCAGTTTAATTAATAAATTAATCGATTTTAATAATAAAATTATTAAATTAAATTGAATTCAAAAGTTAAAATAGAATAAAAAGTGATTTCGCTTCAAGTTTTTTCATTTTTTTTAATTACATTAGGTATCCTAACTTAGTTAGACTAATCTAAGCCCCTACGATCTCATCCTAAAAACTTAATGTAAATCTAAAATTCTAAGATCCCTCGTGGCGTGATTAAGATAAAACAAAAGAAACGGTATTCATGTTTTAATCGTGAAATGGATAACAGTAAGACCTAAAAGATTTGAGTCATGAGGGATGACGGGCCACTGGCAGGACTTATAGAGCAACTATCAAGCAATGCATTTGGTAGAATGTCACACCATATTATTGTACACCCAAAAGTACGAAAACTTTATCAACTACTATAAAAATAGGGTCTATGGGCCCGTAAATTTGTCGATAACAGTTTAAAGTTATGCAATAAAACAAAATCTAGTATATTTTTTAAGCTCTTATTCATCTTTCTATTATAATAATTAATTTAAAATAATGTAATATTAATTTTTATGAAATATATATATATATATATACACACAATAAATTAACAAATAAAAATAATATAATAGATGATATTTTTTTTATAAAATCGTTATTTGTTACTAAAGAATTAGTAGATTATCGAATATATAAATTCTTTTTTCCAAAACACTAAATATAGTAGAGATCTTATAATGGGAATTTCCCACTTTGAGGCGTATCAATCAAAGGTAAGGATAGCAAAAATGGCGTACCTGTCCAATTTCAACGTGCGGAAATTTCTCCTTGAACCTCTCGGCGACGTCCTTGCCGAGCGGAGCTCCGCCGCAACCAAGACCCATCAAGGAGCTCAGATCATACTTCTTGGTTAACTCCGATTTCACCAACGCCACAATCAACGGCGGCGACACCGGAATGAACAATATCTTAAATTTTTCTATGGCTCTCAACATCCCTTCAAAATCGAATCTTTCCATCATCACCAACGTCTCACCAATCGACACAGCTCTTATCAACATGAAGAACCCAAATACATGAAACAGTGGCAACGTGAAGAGTGAAACTGGGTGGGGCTCCGGTTGGTCCAGGTCGGTCTGTTCTTTTGTATGGTGAAACCCGGCGATCAAAGCGATCAAGTTCCGGTGAGTCAGACACACGCCTTTGACTTTTCCCGTCGTTCCCGAGGAGTATAGAATCGCTGCAGGGTCGGTCTGTTTAATCTCGACCTGGTCAAGTACACCACCCGTCCCGGCTACAGTCGTCGACAAGAATGAGACAAAATCCGGCGAGTCGACGACAATGGTGTCGAGAGGGAGCGACGCTAGCTTGTGGGCTGTTTGCGACGACGCAAAAGCGATTTTGGGTTTGCAGAGTTGAACCTGATGAGCCACCTCCGAGTTGGACCCGAGCGGGTTCGCCGGAGAGATTGTGACTCCGAGAGCGAGAAGAGAGAAGTAGATAACAGGAACGTTGAGCGAGGGAGGGCAGAGAATGAAAGCCACGTCGTTTTTGGAGAGCTCATAGTGGGTTTTGAGATAGAGAGAGAGAGACCGTGTTCGGCGAAGGAACTCGGGGTAGGAGAGCGAGTCACCGGTGGATGAGTTGATGAGGAAAGTATCAGAGCCCGGTTTCTTAGTGTCCATAACAGAGTGTAGCAGAGAGAAAACGTATTTTGTAATGGAGAGAGGCTCGTCGCTGGGCGGCATCGGGGTTGGTGGTCGTAAACTGAAAAAAGTTTTGGTTTCATTGCAGAAGCCATTTTTGGGATCAACAGAAAGGGTCGCCATTGACGTGAAGCTTGTTATAAAGAGAGAGATAAGATGTCTCTGGAGTCTCGGTGGTCGACGTAAACTGGAAGAAGAAAGTGTACATATAGAGGTTGTCAGCTTTTGTCGGATATTTTACTCTCTTTTGCCAAGGAAGAGTCGTGTTATCTTCTGTGTTGTGTTTTGTTTCTGACTTTAGAAACTTGACGGCTGCTTTTGACCGTCGTTGAAATGTCAAATCGTTGTTCAATAATAATGTCAATATTTAATTAATATGTTAAAAGTAATCACTTTTCACGCATTAATTAGATCATATCAGAGTTTAAAATTTCATTCTAATCCAAAATTAACGTTACATAGGATAGCCCATTTTCAGGTTTGCCGGCTGAAATTAATGGCTTAAATTATAAGTAATGTCCTCCTAAGTCCTAAGTCTATTTTTTTTTTCATTTTGAATTGATTAAAAAATATAAAATTATATTAAAGATAATATTATTTAAATTAGTATTATTTATAATATATATAATAAGTTATTTGTTTATGTTTGTGAAAATAATTTAACAACATCATGATGATGATTATGACTTTTGTCTTTGACTAATATGGGACCGTTGTCGGGTAAGGATTTATAATTTGAACATTTTGACTTTGAGTGTGAACATGGAATAAATATGTTAAGAAAATCATGGTTCATGGCATAAGGCATTCAATTATTCGGAATTATTAAAATAAAATGAGATAAATTTAAAAGTTAATTGATTAAAATAATATTATTTTATTAAAATTAATAATTATTTGGACTTCTGATTACAAAATTTGGTCGATTGCCATCCTTGTTCTTATATTCTATTACTACTGATTTAATAGTATTTTATTTCTATACTTTTAAAGACATGACAAATTTGGAAATTAATAGAGGTTTAATACCTTTTTAAAATTATCTATATCTTGTTTAGTCCAAGATTGAAAAAGGGCAAATATGGACCCAAGATTTAGATATGCATTAACGTTAACATTACATGGAAATTGATTTAAAAGCCAACCAAATTTTACCATGTAAAGGTTTTAATCGAAAAGTTAAATCGATAAGATAAGGGTTTAAGATTTAAATGATTCAACCAGTATTATACTATCATAAAATCAATTAAAGAATAAATAAAACTAAAGAATTTGAAATATGATTAAAAAGATTATACTTATTCATATAAAACTTTGAAGTTCGTTTAAATAAAGAGATTGTTTTATTTTAGCTTATAAGAATTTATTAATTTTTACAAATTGACTTATTAATAAACTGATTAATTTTAATAATTAAAATTATTAAATTAAATCAAATAAAAAATTAGACAATTTAAAATTTTTAGTGTTAAATTGGATGAGCATTTTTTATTCATTGATTTTTACTATCCGGATGAAACTTTTAGTATGAACAACCAAAACAATTAGTTGGAAACTATTGATTGTCACTGTGTCTTTTATTAACACTAGTGTATGTTTTCTTGTTTCTATGATTTTATCATACGAAGCAGTGTTTTGAAGCATATGGGATTCTATGAACTTGAAAATGGCCTGCAAACTATTGACGTTGGGCATTGGTAACCTTCTTCCATGGGAGAACAAAACTTCTATTTATTATTTATTTGTTAATTTTGTAATTACATATTCATTACCAAATATGGATTGATGCTTATGCAATCCATATTTTGTATATGTTCTCCATCTTTTATATTTGGGATCTATGCGATGTTTTAAAAACTTGATAGGGTTAAAGAAAAGACTTAAGGTTTAAAGATTCAGTCATTATTAATCCGTTTTAGAGCTGGTTGATAATAAATAAGAACTAAAATTATAAGAGTAAATAAAATAAAATATTTCATTAAAACAAAAATATATCAATGTCTATTATTATATGATGAAGTAGTAATAAATCAAATATAATAATTCAAGCTAAGTTCTATTATAATATAAAACTAAAATTGTAATTATAATTATATTTATATTTATACTAAATTTTAATTAATAATTTTTAGTATCCTTTTTAAATATACTTCTTTAAATTTTAAAATCCCTACTTAATATATTTTTAAATTTATACTAAATTACTAATTAATAAATTTTAGTGCTATTCTTTAAAAGAAATTTAAAATTTTTAAAATCAAATAGGAAGTTTTCAACTCTATGACCAATTATTGATGATAATCAGTGATCAATCTTATTAAATGAAAAATATTATTAACTATTGATCAATAACAACTACAAAAAAAATTAGTCACAAAGCATTTTGCATAGAATATATTTCAACTCGTCTTACCATCTTTGCATCTTTATATTAATAATTAATCATTGGCAATTGCATCAGCCATCAGGGATAAGATAAGAGTTTTCAGGTCAAAATTACAAGGGATTGTGATGTTACCGTGATTAAGACAGAGTTTTCAGCTCAAGAAGCAACGGGGACTTCCCAACAAGCTCTTCTCGTCAGCTCAAATGGAAGTTGCTTCACATAACATGTGCAACAATTCCTTGAAAACAAAATAGAAGATCCCAAGCATGTCTACCCACTACCTAGCCAAGCTTAGTATTAGTATGGACTTCAAAGCAACACGTAACTGAGGAGCTAGCCACAGCTTTAAAATTGTGAAGTTTTATCAAATAATTTTAAACCGTGCCTTGTCTTTTTACAAAAAGTTATGGACAGCTTCATGTTACGTGTAAAGTTTCTTTACGATTTTCTGTTCTCTTATTAAGTCCGTTAATGTAAAGTTTCCACTCCATGGTATGCGTGTGTTCTCCTTAACTAATGTACTTAACTAATCAAACCGGTTGTATACTTCCTCATTTTTCTTTCTTCATCCTTTTCTCAACACCTTTTCTCAACACCTTTGAAGCAAAAGACAATTAGTATATCCATTTTTTATATGTAGAAATAAAATAGCATGCTTATTTGTCCAAGCATGCAGATTGTATTTTGCTTCCTTAATCTAATGGCCATAATGCTCAATATTAACCTTACAAATGCTATCTTTCAATGCTTTGCAGCTGATCTCGGTGGATGGACTCAGATTGTTATTGATAAATAATAGAGTAGAGTCTTAGTGATTCACACACTGCACCATGCAAATAAAGTAGGTCTTTTAGTTGGTGTGGTTCAAAAATTTTGCAAAATTTCTACTTCTTTGTGTGTTGCAATCATCTTCACCTCCTCCCTTATTTTGTCTTTGTCCTCATGAATTCAACTTCTTGATATATGATTTTAACATATCAACCCCATCTTTATCTTCCTAAGTTATTTTGATACACATTGAAGGTCGAAGATTGCATTTTAACCGAAAATATATATTATCTTATTATCATCTTTTAAGTATGCAAATGGAATCATTATCATTGACGAATACAACAGTGAGTTCAAAGTTTGGCAATGTCATTTGCTATTGTGGGCTAAAGGCCCCATTGTGGACTTCATGGAGTGGTCGTAATTTTGGCCAAAGGTTTTATGGATGCCTCAATTATCCGATGAGAATTTGTTGTTATTAGATTAATGAAGTTGAATGTTAAACTTTGATTAAGGTATGTTGTTTACAGAAATTAAATTGAATGTTATAGGTTGGGAGATGCAAGTTTTTCAAATGGTACGGTGAAGAATTTAGTGAGAGAGACGTTGAAGTGATTCAAAAATTAAGGAGTAATTTATCAATGTCAAAGGAAGAGGTTAAAAGAAGCACAACAAAGGAATTTGAAGAACAAATGAATCTTTTGAAGGAGGATATACATTTATTGAGAAAAGAAAACAAAACAAATTAAGTGTATGTTAATGAACATTATAATTGTGAGATGATTACTTATATTTGTACTACTTTTATTTGTAAATATATTATAAGGATATTTTATTAAATTTGAACAATGTGATGGTTGATATTAATTTCATGGAGGTTATGAAAATTTTGATTTTGAATATATAACTAATGAACAATGGTAATGTTGTACAATAAATCATAATGAATATGTTGTATATGAATAATGAAATGTGGAAATTAATTATGTAACTCAATTGAATAAATAAATCTACTATATATAACCAATATATAACGGATAAGTTGTAGTATAACAACTCACAGTTCATGTAATGAATATGTTGTATATAAATTAATATGCAATGAATAATTTGCACATGTTGTCAAATATGAAAAAGGCAATGTAAGAGAGAGAGAGAGAGAGAGAGGTTTTGTAAGAAATCATATTAATTAACAAAAATATTTACATTGTTTTTAAACAACAAAAAAGTTCATATGTGTACAACACAAAATCATTTACATTGTATATATACAACTAATCGATGTTTCCTTCATTTATATTACACTACGTAATCAAGTTGTGATGATGAAGTCAATGATGTTCTCCTTATATTTGTTTCAACTTGTGAATGTTGTGAAGTAATACTAGGACGTCCTCTGAATCGTAAACCCCTTGGCTAAAATAATAATTGAAATGTCTGTACGTTAACATCTCTAAATTGGTCTATATTAGCATTTACAGGTATACCAACCTGCAAAATGGAAGAAAAAAAATATTACAAACACACTTTGTAATTATTGCAAGTTAGACAAATTGATAAAAAAGCTTACAATATTGCTTGGTTGAGTCAGTCCAGCATTATCATTAACCAAATTCTCATCACTTAACTGTAGTTATAATGAAAAACATGTTTGTCAGTAATTATTTCAGACAATAAGTAATATAAAATAAAAAAACTACATATTTGTGAAGATCCCTCTGTTCTAACCTGATTGACATAATTATATACATTAGTAACTACATGTTTATAAAATTGTATTCATATGATTGAAGTTCCCTATACACACTTGTTAAGAAGCGTCATTATTTTGACTTGATGTATTATTGTTGCATTTTTTGGAGTTATGACCTTGAAGAATAGATTCTTAACATTTATGCACGTACCTTTTCTGACTCATTTTGTTTGGATTTTTCATCTTCTTTGGCTCATCTTGTTGTTTTCTTCTTGCAATTTCGGTCTACCGAGCATAACCCTTTTAGGTGGAGGATGTATCAACTCAGCATCACTTGAGCACCAGAAAATTTCACCTTGTACTGGTTGTAACACATGTTCATATAAACTCAAGAAATGACCCTTCCGATTGCATGCTTGCATGGATATCCATATAGGTCCCATGCTCGATAACTACATGTATATTATCTACCGATCCTAACAATATGCTGCCCGTCACCTTTTGAAACTTCATAACCACCATCTCTATTCCATACAATTCTCTATTGTATTTCTTCTTTCTTGTTGTTCTCCAACTTCTTTATTATATTTGGTTCTATGTCATACTTCCACCTAAGAACAAATTATTTCCTCTCAGCATGCCTCCACAAAACCATTATTCTAATAATCTCCAACATGCTAACCACTGCCCTCTCCCTAGCTAGTAGAATCCAACCATTGAAGGTTTTGTTCATGTTGTTGTCAACAATGGGACATTTACTTTGAAAGGATTGATAACAGCTAGCCCACCTCTCTTTCAGATTCTCAAGCAACATTGTAGCACATCCAGGGCTTATTTAGCCTTTTTAGTTGCTCATCGAAATCTTGAACATACGTTGATCAAATGTAATTCCAAAACTACTTTTGTTGGGCCCCGATTCGCATTAAGCATGTTGGAATTATTTTGAGGCATATTTAAATTATGAGGTTTCAGTTTGATAATTTTTAATTGTGGTTGGAATAAATTGAGGATATTATTGCTTAAGTTAAGAAATACTAAATGAAGGGATTTAGTGACATGTGATTTGGTGAGAAATTATTATTTGTGATATATTGTTAGTATTGAAAAGAATTATATGGCTTGAGGGTCTTATGAATTTAGGTGATTGAGATTAAATGGGGGATTATATAATTAGAGCTTGTATGGATTTTTAGAAATTAAATGGAAGAATTTAATTAAATAAGTAGACTGTAAATTTGAAAGAGCCCATTAGGAAGATGATAAATGTTTTTAAAGCTTAAGCTAAGTAAAGAGGGCTTTTAGCCTTTAGCCCTTTTAAATTGTAGTTAAATGAAGGAGAATGAAGTAATTGGGCTAGGTCCATTAACAAGTAGTTGATTATGTATTAAATGAAAAAGAAAGGGAGTATTTGGGCTTTTAAGTGGGAGCCCACAAAATTTCAAATGGGAAAGAGGGAAATGAAAATTTGGTGAAAGTTAGAAGGAGGGAGATTTTGGGCTTGAAACTTGGGCTAGGGTTTAAGTTAAGAGTAAGAGTTAGGTTTTAGTTAAAGAAAAGAGTTAGGTTTTAAAGAAAAGAAGAGTGACCAACGAAATTTCAAGAGAGGGAGGCTTATGTGTTATCGTTTTAGCTTAGGGAAATAAGTGTAAAAGAAGCAAGTTAGGTCATTCTTCTAGCACCATCCGAAAGTCACCAAAAGGAAGAAGAGAAGATGGAAGTTTCGGCTATTGGAGAAGAAAAAAAGGTGAGAGCTTTGGTTTTTCTTGGTTTAGGAAGGTGATTGAGAGAGTTCTCTTAGAAGAAAAAGGAAGAGGAAGAGACTATCCTCCATTAGAGTCAAGAAGAGGATGATTTCGTGGGTCTTATATTCAAGGTAAGAGTTTCGAAATTCATGGTTTGGTTGTTAGGTTTTGTCCTTCTTGCTTAATAATGGTAGTTGGAGAGATTTGTGAAGAAAACAAATGAAAGAAGAAGAGTTATGAAAGTGGAAAGAAAAATCAGCATGCGTGGGTTTCAAATAAGCATGAAAATTTTCAAATTTTGTTGTTTTTATGGATAGGTTTTGATGATAATGGTTTAGTTGAGGTATGAGTTGCAGGTGTAAGTCGACTTGTATTGAGATGTAAGTCGACTTATACCAGTTCGGTACTAATAAGTCGACTTGTATACCCGTATAAGTCGACTTATGAGTGTACAGTACCGTGAGATTGTTAGAGTAGTGCCCTAAAGGCAATCCCCTTTAGCGCTTTTTGTTCATAGTCATGTACAGACTTTATGAAGAAATAAAGAAAGACATGTTTCATTTATTTGATGTTCTTTATGAATTGATATTGATCTTTAATCAAATTAATGAAGTCCATGATATATGACATAGCATGAAGGAAATTATGATGTGATCATAATCCTGAGATTCCTATCATGTGCAATTATGTCATTATCTAAATTCTCCCTAGTCATAGGATTAATGAGAATGGACATCATTAATTCGGACAGACTAGCATATGTTATACTCCTTGATTGGATCAGCGGTGGATCTCGAAGCTGTAAATATGGGATATTTAGAGTTGACATGTGGATGCTTACTAGCGGTAGTAAGTACATTGGATGACTGCCATGAGATCATCACATGGATGTCCTATTCTAATGTCAGTGATAATCTCATCATAGCAATGGTGCAAGTATCCTTAGACTTGAGGTACTCAAGGATATCTTGGATATTGATTCTGTGCTTTGACTCCATTCCTTGTTGCCTTTCAGAGGTTACTCATAGGGTGGTGCTTGGGTACAGCTTGAGATATTCGAAGGTAATTGAGTAGCCAATAAAGGATTCATCACTACGTGATAGCGTAAGAGATACCACGCTTTGTCGGGATCATTACTTTAAGTCTCTGGCCAAAGCATAAATATGTCATGAAGAGTGTCTTCATGGACATATAAAGTAATGAGTCTAAGGCAGAATTGATATCACTGGGCTAGACTTAGTCTAGTAAGAGTTGACACTTTGACCATACTCATAACCAAGTGGGGTATAGGATGATGAAAGGACGAATTGCGAAGAATTGTCTATGGAAGGGTTCGTGATGAATTCATCAAACCAATTACTTTCCGATCAATTGGGGTCATGATGTGTTCTAGACGCCGCTCATGACTTGCTTTCAGATTAATTGTTAATCTAAGTGGCCAACATAACCGGAACCTAAAGGGTCACACGCATAAGAGTGTTTCAGAGAATCCGTAAAATAGTTTTGGACAGAGTTCCAATTATGGAGAGCATTAGGATTAAATGGATCCCGATGAGATCGAGATATGTCCCGATGAGATCGCGACATCGATATTCTTGAAAAAAGGTTTTGGGGTTTATCCCATATATAGGACCCGAGTAGGTAGTAGGACCGAACCCCAGTGTGATTGGACCACTTCAGCATTTATTATATATATATATAATTAATTAATTAAAGAAAATATATATATATATATATATATATATATATATATATATGATGATACGTGGAAAGGAGGAGAACATTCTCCTTTCATGCCTTGTCACCAAAGTCATTAAATGACTAAATGACAAAAAGAAAGATGGATGAAGTGATGCTCGTTGGTGAGGAAAGGGTGAGTATGCGATGCTTATTTTTCTTCATCTATGAGAAAGGCTTATGGAGAAAGGAAAAAGGATTGATGATCGTGGGTTGATGAAAGAGTTTCAAAAACCTAAGGTTCATCATCTTTCATCCAAGGTTTCATCTCTTCTTCACCAAGCTCTTCTTTCTTCTCCATTGATTCAAGCTCTCCAAGGACAAAGGTAGGGTCTAGCAGCCTTTACTTTGTTCTAGCTATTCCCGGGTCAAAAGGGTTTGTCCCAGTTAGATTTTCTGATCTCTGCGTGGATACCTTTAGAGATAGTCTCTATTGGCTATTCAGGTTTGAGTCTTCATACCGACACATAGATTCTGGCCTTCGGGAAGGTCCCGGTGACAAAAATTTTTGTTTTCCACACCTGGTACATGTGATGTACCTCCCGGGATTTTCCTACAGTGGTATCAGAGACACTTGTGTCGTGTATGAAGCTAAAACCCTAGCTAGGTCGGACTTCCTATTTGCATTTGATGTTGATGCATGTATGCTGTCCAAATTTCGAATTAATATAGGGATATGTTTTTCGAAATTTTTCTGCCCAGAATTGTTCATAACATGTTATAGAATATGTCTGTGAAAGATGAGAATTTATCAATTTGATTTGATATAGTTTTGCTAATTTATTCCCTAAGGTTCTAGATGCTGTTTTGTGACACATTCTGTGAACAGGCATGTGTATAAATTCGATAATAAATTCTAGAAAAAAAAATTTTCGGATTGGCCTTCACCAACATGTCCCTAAGATGTTTGTGAATGTCTATGTGGATGGAAAAGTGTTTTCAAGGTGATTTGCTATTTATTCACGAATTTATTCTATGCTGTTGGGAATAGCTGTGTTGATGAAAACAGATTTTGAATCGGTTTTGTTGCTTAGGTTGACTGAGTTTTTGATGGCTATAAATCCTGAAAAAATTCATGAGGCATGTTCTGAACATGTAGTAACCTGTGTAATTTTCTCAGAATTTATTGAAATTGTTTCAATGATTATTTCGAGCAATGTGTAGTACTTGGAAGTTTTGTGAACATTGCTGGGACTGTTTTGCTTGACATAATTGAATGTGTATTTTTCAGTTCCAATGCCTTGGACCATTTTTAATGTGATTGAAAATGTGTTATCTTGATTTAGTATGCTTTCCAAACTGAATTGCTTGAAGTTGATTTTCCAAGAATTTTCGGATGCCGAATAGGTCACATTAGCGTCTTGTTAGTGTATTTCATTATCTTGCTTGTTTTGGCCGTCATAATTTTTTGTGACTTGTGCCGAAGTAATTTGATAACGTATGGACTAGCTAGAGATGCTTAGGGTGATAATTTGGTGTGTCCTAAATTGTTTGAATATTTATGAGTAATGACTCATTTTCAAGCTTTTCTTGTATGGTTTGACTGTATATGGCAATCATGTAACAATGAAGTGTTCATTGGTACATCAAATTAACAGATATTACCTTAGGTATGTTGGTATTGTGAATTGGGACTACACGGATTGAGAAATTAGCCGATTAGATAGCAATTTCGCTTGGATAAGTCGACTTACACAATGTACAAGTCGACTTGTCCGTGCACTGTAGACGTATAAGTCGACTTGCACAATGGTACAAGTCGACTTGTTCGTGCACAGTTGCACAAGTCGACTTACACATGCATAAGTCGACTTACACAGAGGCATAAGTCGACTTATACATACACAAGTCGACTTATAACATGCATAGGAGGGATGATGGATGATTTTAGGTATAAATTCAATGTGATTGATGAAGTACCCTAAGTCATGCCATATAGTCATGGTGACTATAATCCTACGGCTTGGAGAAGAAGAAGATGAGACCTGAAAACCCTCAAATCATATGAAAACTAACGCCTTCCATTAATATGGTAAGAACCAGAGTTCTTATAGGGTTGGGTTGTTGGATAAACTCAAGCTCGCTCTATACGGATATGTTCGAACCATGAAAATGTGATTTTCGGATTAATGGGTTGGTATTCACTAGAAGCGTTGGTTTGTTGAGTAAACTCAAGGTCAACGTGGACAGAGGCGAAATTGGGTAGCATACATCATATGTATGCGCATCAAAGAGTTGATAACCCAATGTAAGTGCACACATCAACAAGTTGATAGCACTGATCGATAGTTGTGTCTAAGATGTAATTGGTATATCTGATACCTCCCGAGACATAAGGTGGCTTGTTGGGTAAACCCAATGTCATTCTTAATGTCGGTTATCGATGATGCAATTGGTATGTTCGATACCTACCGATTGATCTAAGTTGTGGCTTGTTGGGTAAACCCAAGGTCATTCTTAGCAATATCGGATATCAACCCACTAGGACATTATGTCATCTTGTTTCTTTGGATTCGTAATGAGGGTTATGGATTCTATGAAACTAGTGGGAGTTTTTTGCATATCATTCAAGTCCTTATGATTATGCATCTATTCCTATTCTAACATTCTTTCTCTCTTTTCGTTTAGGTTGGTTGAAGATGTCTTCCAGTGTGAACTTACGCTCGCTAATGGATTCCAACAAGTTAACTGGACCGAATTTTCTTGACTGGCTAAGGAATCGAGAATTGTTCTCGGATCGAGGAACAGGATACATCTAGATGTTCCACTTCCAGATGCACTCTTGTCGATGCTTCGATGAGGATCGAAGGCATATCGTAAGCATCTAAAGGACGATGACATGGCTACTTGCATTATGCTTGCCTCGATGTCACCAGAGTAGCAGAATAAAGACGAGTCCATGGATGCTCACACTATAGTATTTCATCTTAGGGAGCTGTTTGATGAGCAAGCTCGATGCGAAAGGTTCGAGACCTCGAGGCTTCTCTTCACCACAAAGATGGTTCCGGGGACATCTGGCATGCAAGTATGCCCCAAGATGAATGGCTATATTGAGAGATTGGTCGTCTTAGGTTTTGTAATGGATTATGAGTTAAGTATAGACTTAATTCTAGTTGGATTGTCCGGCGTTATTCACGATTCGTGTTAAACTATCGTATGAACCAAATATCCACAACAATTCTTGAGTTGATCAATCGCTCAAGACGGTGACGGAACTATCAAGAATGATAGTAAGCAAGTGCTAATGGTGGTCGCTTCTTCGCTGGTTCAAAGAAGAAAAGAACCCAAAGAAGAAGAAGGCCAAGAAATCAAAGGAAGCGCCATCAAGAAGAAGACCAAAAAGCTGCCCGAAAGGAACTTGCTTCCATTGTGGTAAAGATGGCCATTGAGGCGCAATTGCAAAGTCTATTCGAGTCATCGAAGCGAAGAAGGCATCGGATGCCTTAACTACTTCAGGTATGTTTGTCATTGAGGTTAATCTTGTTTCGATCACAACATTTGGGTATTTGATACTGGTTGTGGCTCACACATATGTAATGATATCACGGGGCCTAAGGGACGATGAGACAACTCATGAAGGAGAAGTAGACTGCGTGTTGGAAATGGAGCAAGAGTTCTTTGCATTAGCCGTAGGAACCTATGTTTTGTCTCTCCCACTGGGCTTGTCTTTGGAATTGGATGATTGTTATTTTGTACCCGTTTGACAAAGAACATATATGTCATTTCTTGTTTAAATAGATTTGGTTTCCATTTGAATTTTAATAGCAATGGTTGTTCTATTAATTCTAATGGAATGCTTTATGGTAATCTTGGTACATTTTGCAATGGTATTTACATATTAGATATGTCTCATCCAATTATGAATGTCAATGACACCAAACGGCATAAAAGAGATAATTTAAAGTCAACTTACTTATGGCATTGTCGACGGCCATATAAATGAGACACGATCGCTAAACTCCATAAGAGTGGCGGTTTAGGGTCATTTGATTATGAATCATATGACACATGCGAATCTTGTTTATTAGGCAAGATGACTAAGTTACCCTTCAAGGAAAGGGTGAACGAGCGATCGGAGTATTAGACCTAATACATTCGGATGTATGCGGTCCGATGTCCATCCATGCTAGAAGTGGTTGTCGTTACTTCATTACCTTTATCGATGATTATTCTCGATATGGGTACTTAGATTCGATGAGATACAAATCAAGCGTTGAAAAGTTCAAACAATTCGGACATGAAGTAGAAAACCACTTGGTAAAAGTATCAAGGCATTACGATCCGATCATGGTGGAGAATACTTGACCAACAGGTTTCGGATTATCTCGAGATAATGACATTTTATCTCGATGGACTCCTCCTTACACACCACAAGACAATGGTGTGGTGAAAGGAGAAATCGAACCTTGTTGGACATGGTACGATCAATGATGGGTTTATACGATTACCAAAATCGTTTTGGGGTATACGCTAGAGACAATTTGTTTACTTGTTAAACGAGTTCCTCTAAGACAGTTGATGTTACTCCATATGAGATGTGGACTAACAGAAAACCTTATCTTTCTCATTTGAAAGTTTGGGGTTGTCACCTTACGTGAAGCGGATTCATCGAGATAAGCTTGAAGCAAAGTCGACAAGTGTTTGTTTGTAGGATATCCTAAAGAGACCATGGGATATCAATTCTACTCGCCGAGGAACAAAGGTGTTTGTTTGAAGCATGTTGTCTTCTTAGAGAAAGAGTTTCTTCTGCAAGAAGACAGTGGGAGCAAAGTCGAACTTGAAGAAGTTTAAGATGCTCAAATGCATACGTGATCAACTGCTGAACTCGAGACTGCCACTCATTCGGATGAAGTAACAGTTCAACCTTCTACTACACACGAAGTTCAGAGGTCAAGTAGGATACGACTGCCCCGAGAGATATGGATTTCGTAAGTGAACAGAATGACGTATTGCTCATAGAAGATGATGAGCCTGCTACCTATGAAGAGGTTCTGAAAAGTTCAGAGTCTGAAAAATGGCTTTGTGCCATGAAAGCTGAAATGGATTCCATGTATGAAAACCAAGTATGGACTTTGGTTGATGCACCTGAAGGGATAAAACCTATAGGGTGCAAATGAGTTTTCAAGAAGAAAACCGACATGGATGGTAATGTGATTACTTATAAAACAAGGCTTGTGACCAAAGGATTTCGTCAGAGACAAGGAGTTGACTATGACGAGACCTTCAGCCCTATAGCAATGCTTAAATCCATTCGGATACTCCTAGTCATTGCCGCTCATTATGATTATGAGATATGGCAAATGGATGTGAAGACAGCTTTCCTTAATGGAAATCTGGCCGAGGATGTGTACATGACACAACCAGAGGGCTTCACTTCCATCGATGGCGAAAAGGTATGCAAGCTTCGAAATCCATTTATGGATTGAAGCAAGCATCCAGAGTTGGAACATCCGTTTGATGAGTCAATCAAAGAGTTTGTTTTTCACAAAATCCGGATGAACACTTGTGTATACAAGAAAGTTAATGGGACTGCAATCGTATTCCTTGTGTTATATGTAGATGACATATTATTACTCGGAAACGATGTTTCTATGTTGCAATCAGTTAAAATTTGGTTGTCCAAACAATTTGCGATGAAAGACCTTGGTGAAGCAACTTTTATCCTCGGGATAAAGATTTATAGAGATAGATCGAAGAGGTTGCTTGGTCTTTCACAATCATCATACATAGACAAGATGCTAAAGAGGTTTAGCATGGAGCAATCCAAGAGAGGGTTTCTTCCCATGTCTCATGGGATAACACTCTCGAAATCTATGTGTCCTAAGACACAAGATGAGAGGATGCGCATGGATCAGATCCCGTATGCGTCTGCAGTAGGATCGATCATGTATGCTATGTTATGTACGAGGCCCGATGTATCGTATGCTCTGAGTGTCACGAGCAGATACCAATCGGATCCTAGTGAGGGTCACTGGGTGGCTGTCAAGAATATCCTCAAGTACTTGCGAAGGACTAAGGATGTTTTCTTGATATATGGAGATGGAAATCTCCAGTGAGCGGCATACGGATGCGATTTTCAATCTGATAGGATGATTCAAAATCCCGGTCAGTTATGTTTTTCACCGAAGCGGCGGGCGATTAGTTGGAAGAGTTCCAAACAAGAGACGATCGCTTATTCGACGATCGAGGCGAGTACATTCTTCGCATCGAGGCGCAAAGGAAGTCTATTTGGATCAAGAAGTTCATTCTCGAACTTGGTGTGGTTCCTAGTTCGTGATGGGCCCATACGGTTGTATTGTGACAACAATGGGGCTATTGCTCAGCAAAGGAACCAAGGTCTCACCAACGATCTAAACACGCATACGCAGATATCATCGATTCGAGAGATCATTGCGAGGTGATGTCGAGATCGAGAGAATTCCTGAGCGAACATTGTTGATCCGTTGACGAAGCCATTGTCACGTAAGAATTTTGATTCTCATGTACTCACTTATGGTATTAGATACCAAGGCGATTGGCTTTAGGTCAGTGGGAGATTTGCGGTGTAAGTCGACTTGTATTGAGATGTAAGTCGACTTATACGATTCGGTACTAATAAGTCGACTTGTATACCGTGTAAGTCGACTTACGCGTGTACAAGATCGTGAGATTGTTAGAGTAGTGCCCTAAAGGCAATCCCTTTAGCGCTTTTTGTTCATAGTCATGTACAGACTTTATGAAGAAATAAAGAAAGGCATGTTTCATTTATTTGATGTTCTTTATGAATTGATATTGATCTTTAATCAAATTAATGAAGTCCATGATATATGACATAGCATGAAGGAAATTATGATGTGATCATAATCCTGAGATTCCAATCATGTGCAATTATGTCAGTATCTAAATTCTCCCTAGTCATAGGATTAATGAGAATGGACATCATTAATCCGGACAGACTAGCATATGTTATACTCCTTGATTGGATCAAGCAGTGGATCTCAGAAACTGTAAATATGGGATATTTAGAGTTGACATGTGGATGCTTACTAGCGGTAGTAAGTACATTGGATGACTCGCCATGAGATCATCACATGGATGTCCTATTCTAATGTCGGTGATAATCTCATCATAGCAATGGTGCAAGTATCCTTAGACTTGAGGTACTCAAGGATATCTTGGATATTGATTACGTGCTTTGACTCCATTCCTTGTTGCCTTCGGAGGTTACTCATAGGGTGGTGCTTGGGTACGACTTGAGGTATTCAAGGTAATTGAGTAGCCAATAAAGGATTCATCACTACGTGATAGCGAGAAGAGATACCTGACCTCTCGTCGGGATCATTACTTTAAGTCTCGACAGAGCATAAATATGTCATGAAGAGTGTCTTCATGGACATATAAAGTAATGAGTCCTAAGACAGAATTGATATCACTGGCTAGACTTAGTCTAGTAAAGTTGACACTTTGACCATACTCATAACCAAGTGGGGTATAGGATGATGAAAGGACGAATTGCACAGTAATTATCTATGGAAGGGTTCGTGATGAATTCATCAAACCAATTACTTTCCGATCAATTGGGGGTCATGATGTGTTGCTAGACGCCGCTCATGACTTGCTCAGATTAATTGTTAATCTAAGTGGCCAACATAACCGAAACCTAAAGGGTCACACGATAAGAGTGTTTGGAGAAGAAGTAAAATAGTTTTGGATAGAGTTCCAATTATGGAGAGCATTAGGATTAAATGGATCCCGATGAGATCGAGATATGTCCCGATGAGATCGCGACATCGATATTGCTGAAAAAGGTTTTCGGAGGTTTATCTCATATCGGGACCCGGTAGGCCGGTAGGACCGACCCTAGTGTGTCTGGATCACTTCAGCATTTATTTATATATATATATAATTAATTAATTAAAGAATTAATTAATTAATTAATATATATATGATGATACGTGGAAAGGAGGAGAACATTCTCCTTTCATGCCTTGTCACCAAAGTCATTAAATGACTAAATGACAAAAAGAAAGATGGATGAAGTGATGCTCGTTGGTGAGGAAAGGGTGAGTATGCGATGCTCATTTTTCTTCATCTATGAGAAAGGCTTATGGAGAAAGGAAAAAGGATTGATGATCGTGGGTTGATGAAAGAGTTTCAAAAACCTAAGGTTCATCATCTTTCATCCAAGGTTTCATCTCTTCTTCACCAAGCTCTTCTTTCTTCTCCATTGATTCAAGCTCTCCAAGGACAAAGGTAGGGTCTAGCAGCCTTTACTTTATTCTAGCTATTCCCGGGTCAAAAGGGTTTGTCCCGGTTAGGTTTTCTGATCTCTGCGTTGATACCTTTAGATATAGTCTCTATTGGCTATTCAGGTTTGAGTCTTCATACCGACACATAGATCCTAGCCTTCGGGAAGGTCCCAGTGACAAAAATTTTTGTTTTCCGCACCTGGTACATGTGATGTACCTCCCGGGATTTTCCTAGATGAGTAAGGTGTTATTGAATTAAGGTCATATTTTTCCTTTCCGAAAAATTTTTCAGCAATGGTCTCTTTTGTTAATTAGGGTTTTATTGTGAGATTTTGCCTTTTTGCTTGATCATGGTGGTTTGATGAGTGATTAGGAAGTAAAGGGAAGGTTAGGTTAGATTAAAGTCAAGGGTTTCCATTTCTTGAAAAATTCCAGCACTTGATCTTTTAGGAAATTGTGACTTTTGTTATTCCTAAGATGGGATTTTGCTTAGTTTGGAGAGGGATTATAGTTTTTATGAAGGTATAAGTGAAGTTATGTAAGTTTAAATCCAAGTTTTACATTCTTGAAAAACAAATTCCAGCATTGCTATATTGTGTTAATTAGGGTTTTATGGTTAGAGTTTGCTTTTCTTGTTTCAAAATGATGGTTAAAGCATGTTTGGGGAAGGTTAGATTAAGTCCAATGTAAGTTGTTCAATTCCTAATACAAATTCCAGCATTGGTATTTGATGTGAAATTGGGATTATTGTGCTTGTAAAAGTGAAGTGAGGCCTTGAAGGAAAAAGGAAAGAAGAAGGGTTTGAAAGTTTAAGAAAAATTAGATTTGGTGAGGTGTCTTTAAGGCATGAGATTGTTGAAAAGTTTGATGCATTTGAGAAGGGTTTTGATAGTTATAATTTAGGAATGGCATAGGCATAGTTAGGTAGGTTTTAAGCATGTTTTCTATTCTTTTAAAAATTTCAGCATTTGGACCTTATGTTAATTAGGATTTTATGTTTTGATTAAGGTCAAATAAGGCAATTGGAGGTTGAGGAAGGACTAGCTAACCAATTGCAAAGCCAAAGGAATCAAGGTGGGTAATATATTTATAACGTGAATTATGAGCCGCTTAATTGTTTTGAAAAATAAAGAAAGTGAATTATTGATTCAAATGATTTGATAAAGAGCTACACGTTTTCTTGATAAAGAATTTTCATAAATTGCTATGATTTTTGCATTCCATGAGTTTATGTGATTTGATTGATTGAAATATGACTCGTTAAGATCATATGATTTCGATTATGTTATAAGATCACATGATATCCGATAATATGTGTTATTTGGGTGAGAGAGTAACGTTCGATAGTCCGCACGTCGACTTATAGCCTTCTCCCATTTGCCGCTTTGGGCCTACGAGATCCAAATCGGACTCGTTCATCTCTGATATAACCTTGGGTTGTCCGTTCATTTCGGACTCTTGAACCGTTTGGTTGCGCATTGCATTAGTGCATGATTGAGTGTTATGTGGTGCATATCTGAATTGCATGATTTATATATGGAAAGGTTTGAAAATATGTTTTGGAAAGGATTTCTACTGTGTAAAATGATTTAAAAAGAGTTTAAAAAGGTTTTGCTTGTGTTCCATTATAAATGTATTATCCACGGAGCCGTTGTGCTCACCCCCCATCTCCCCTCCACAGGTTTTGAGTGGGAAACCGAGTTCGCATCGGATTGGGACAACTCCGCAGACTTTATTATATCGTTAGATTCGAGGAAGTTAGACTTTGAATGTCATTGAAGTACTTTGTATATTGTTTTGATTGATTGTAATTGGGCTAGAAGCCCTCTAAAGCATTGTATTTATTTAATTCCATGTAATTAGTAACATTTTGAAGTTTCAAATGTATAGTGTAGTGTAAAAGTTTCTTAAGAATGTATAATTGTGAAATTGGAAATGAATAGAATTCTAAGATTGTGGTTGTTGCCATTTGAGTTGCTATTGGGATGATTGGAGTTGGTTATTGTGAGAAATTGGAAGATTGAAGTAGTTTTGTGCAGGTTTGGAGCTTGGATGGTTTAGATTTAGGAGTTGGCTAGAGCATTTTTAGGGGAGATGCTGTCCAAATTTTCCTAAATTTGGGCAGCAATTTCGCTTAAGGTTTAGACCCTCTTAGTGAGGGAATTCACTTTGGAAGTCTTCTAGAAAATTGTAGAGCATGTGAAGATCTTGAAAATGGTATAAAACGGGTCATTTTTCGACTTAGGATGAAGAAGTTATGAACGTTTGAAGTTTGCTGCCCACTATGCTTAGTAAGTCTCGAATTACTATTCATTGGCCATATTGGGCTGAACCCTCGAAAGGGTTTTTCGCCCCTTTAGAACGATAATCGGGCTTTTTCATCTTTCACGAAAGATGTAGAGCTTGTCAAGATCTTTAAAATGAGATATGGTGTGTCCTAATCGGAATTCGGAGTAAAAAGATATAAGGGTCGGAAATTGGCCGGTTACTATTCATATGGTCAATTACTATTCCTTTGGTCATTTTACATTTTCTCTTATAACTTTCTCGTTTGGCCTCCGATTCACCCGAAATTCGAACCAGTGATTTCTCATCAAGTTTCCTACCTTTTCTTGCAAAGATGTCCAATTGTTAGCTTAATTGAATTTTGTCGGAATTAGCCCTCACGTTTGTATTGTTGCTTTGACCTATTTGAATTATGCTTCGAGATGTTCGCTTTGCTTCCGCCTTATGTCTTTCAAACCGATGTGCTTTTGTTTCGGCTTTTGTTTTGTTTCCTTCCGCCTTATACCTTTCGGTTCGAGTTGCTTTGGCTTCTGTTTTCGTTTGTTTCCACACTTTGTTATCCGATTCGATTCGTTTCAGTCTGTTTTGCTTTCGATTCTGCGCCTTCGATTTGCTTTGTAATTTGCTTCGGATTCAATTCTTTAGTCTTTGATTTTCATGTGCTTCGTACTTTATCTTCAGTATGTATCTTCGTTTCCGTATACTTTTCTTCCGTTCCGTTCAATTTACTTTTGTTTTGTTCTTCGTTTCGTTCTCCGGTTAAGACCCGAATCATGAAAATGGAGTTAAGATGAATAAGGAAAAAAAATTTATATCGGGATTTTCAGATTAGAGATTGGATATTCGGTAACGGGTTATAAGAGTTCATAAGGAATCATGTGTACGTATTGAGGGAATATGTATGAGTAGTTGGATTTCGAAAACGGGATCCAACAACTTTCTTAGGTCCTTTCTCTTCCAATTTGCAAGCCAATTGTGATATATATGTCTTACACATATACGGTGATTTGCATTGGGCAAAATGTCCTCAATCACCCTGACTAATCCCTATAACAAATACAAAAGATATTAAATCATATTTCCTATAATTACCTTCAATTTCAAATTCGTTTACATACCTTCTGCATATTTCTTGACCATCTTCCAATTCCAAATTAGATGATAACAAATTCATGAACCAAGTCCATGAATTTGCTGTTTTCCACTTCAACAATTGCCTAAGCTAATGGAAACATTCCTCTATCACCATCTCTACCAACTACACTTAGCAATTGCCCTTGAAATTTTGTCTTTATGAAGCATCCCTCAATCCCAAAATTGGTCTCAAATGCTCCCATCCTCGTTTCATGTCGTCAAAACAAATATACAATCATTTGAACTGCAACAAAATACAAGAAAATATAAAAACTATTAATATACTACATAACACGACATAATGAAGTAAAACATAAACTTTATAACATAACTTACCTGTAGCAATGAGCTCTATTCATTTCTTGATGATTGTAACTTAATTGTTGGCCTAGGATTGCTTACCTTCAACTCATGTATATATCCTTGCATCTTTACATATTCAACAATAGAATCTCCTGCTCTCTCTTTCCTTAATCTCTTCTTCATTATTTTACACATGCTTGAATTTACAAAAATATTTAGCTTCTCTCTACATTCTTCTACCATTTTCTGCTTTGTTATATTGGGCTTCTCTAAAATTTTATCCTTGAAGTGTCTCACTAGGAATTTTACAGAAACCAATTTAAGTTTGTTTATGGTGAAGCAATTGTGATTAGGATTATATGTTTTCACCCTTTAACATTGTTCATTCTTAATATATGCAGCATAAAAAAAACTCATTAGCATCCACCTATACAAACGTACCTAATCCGAGTACTCTCACACTTTTCCAAACTAACATCGTATCTTGTATGTACTGTATAATCGATAACAGAATCTTTAAATTCTTTTGTAGTCTCGTAATCCATTCCCAACCTCCACTCATGTCCAACCTTTATAGGATTATCCAAATTCTCTTCCATTTCTGCACCTTCTTCCTCTACATTCTCATCCCTTTTTACACCCTGCCCCTTCATGTTCTCATCATCATCATCAATATCATGGATCGGTGTGTCTACATGATGAGTTACATATAGATCTGCAATCCCATGTTTTTATCTTAGGTTTACTAGCCTAATATAACTTTCATTTGAGTCGATAACTTTCAATGAGTCCTTAAAGTTAACACCAGGCTCTCTATAATATGCCCTATCAATTTTATCATACCCTAACTCCATTCCCATCTCATTTATTTGTCTATTACTAACAAAGTCAACATCAAATTTATAAACATATTGAGCCATTAAAATTTCCACCATGCAAAAGCCTTATAATTCCATATTGAGCCATTAAAACTTATAAACATAAGCATACACGCAAATTTAAATGAAAAAAACAATGCAATGATTAAAAAATAACAAGTTGATTATCATAAAATGTACAACTAATGCAATCAAAACTATATCAACATATGGTGATCCCAATTTCGGACAAAAAATATTTTCTCTAAAAGATTGTATTAGCTACTATTGCAATACTTGCAAAAGGATGATGACACATCTTTGCATGTCCTCATTTTTAATAACTACCTATTGCTATGTTTATGAAATGAGAAAACAGAATGGAATTGCCCTATAAGTTTCTTCCTTTTTAAAGTGTCTACTGTCAAATTGTAAAAGCTTTCTCCCTAGAAATCTACAATTTAATAATGATTAGCAATCCATTTCTAGCAAATAAAATGGTTGTAATATAGACAGAAAAAACTTAGCATTTTTTCACACAATTTCAAAATATAAATTTTGGCCAAGTTCCTTTATTATTTACCTTAAAGAATTCTTAGCTCTAGGTTTTTGTTTCAACGCCAATCTCCTTACCCTTTCAATGTAATTGTATAAAGTATGGTGGAAAGCTAATGGGATCCACTAATGAAGTCATGTGCCTCCATTTAAATGGCACTCTCAGTGAAATGCTTAAGCCCTTCCAAGCTTTATCTAAAGCATTTACTACGATCCCAATTTAAGTTTGGAAGAATAAAATTGGCTTGATTAGTCTAATCTGGTATGTATTAAGTAGCCTAAATTGTTTGAGTTTTGATGCTTATATAACCTAAACTATTTCAATAAATTTAGAATTATGACATTTCACCATTTGTAAAGTTGCAAATTAAGCAAAAACATATACATCTGCTACACTTCAATGGTGCATAGTGACATATCCATCAAATTTTTGCTGACATATTTAATTACATGCAAATGCTTAATTGGACTTATTAGTATATGATTCCTTGAGTATTCTTTGATAAAATAACAAACTGCAAAGGCTGGATTCTCTAAACAAAAGAAGAATTAAGATGTATTATATAATTGTTAATGTTAAAGAAAATTCCCAATGGAAGAGCCGAAAAGTGAAAGTAAACAATGGATGGATAGTAGATGAACATCTAAGATACCAACTTTTATAACTCCCTATTGGCTTCTTCTATTTGCAAAAAGCTTACAAGGAAAATATTTCCCCTAAAAAACTTGTTTATTGGAGTACTAGGTTACCCAAAACTTGCAATACTAAACAGTTTGGAACTAAATACATGTATGATGCAGAGTGATGTTTAAAACTCTAACTAAAGCTAACAAAAAGCATAAAAATCACAACAATAACGAGACCACAATGAGGACAAGAAACAAATTAGACAAACAAACATTCGGGACCACACCCAACACTAAATAATGACCACACCAATAAGAAGGAAACATCCCCATGCACAAACATATCTAATAGGCACCAACAATAAAACCTAACATACCTCAGTTAACTCAAAAGGCTTCGATGCTCAACAATGAAGACTTCTCTCGATGATTCCAGACCACCATGTTGCGTGATTGGTACTTCCCTTTACCAACTTCACCGTCGGTGACCGATAATGCTAGAGAACAAAGAAGACGATGAAGAACGATGAGACGGTAACAAAATGTAACATCCCACCCCCTCCTGGAAGGGTAAAATAGTAAAATTGGCATAGGATGAGATTGATAAGGAATAATCATTACTGTTCATGCATAATAGGATTGATACACAGTATTAATTGTGTACATGGAATTACGGTAAATGCATTCATGACATTCCCGGTAATTGGGCCTAACGGTATTTTATTGTGATTAACGTGGTTATGGGATTTGAAAATTGTTCGAAAGCGCTATTAAGCGTTTTACATTTTTGGGATTTATAGAATTTTTCTGGAATTTTCGGAGAAAATTCTTGACCGCAAAATCACCCAGAATCGACCTAAACTTGTTTTGGAGTAGAAAAGGTGATTGTTGTGATTGAAAAATTATTTGGAGTGCATTGTTATTACTGTTTTATAATTTTAGGAATTTCATTAATTCTCGAGAAAAATAATTCGGGAAATTTTGGATAGGATAAATCGCCAATTAGGGCAAATTCGATTCTCAGTAGCAAAAATCGCCACCCAATGGTACTGTAATATAGGGTATATTATTTTGGGACTGAAAGTAGGGCCATTGGAGTAAAATGGAGTAAAAGTTTGAATTTGGATTAAATAAGTAATAATTTGACTTTTCTTTAAATATGTGGACCAATTATAATTTGCCATTTAAAGGCAACATTAAATGCCTCTCTTCACTCTCTCTCGGATGTGTATGTGTTTAAAGGTAAGGAGAAGATTGATTTTTTGAGGCTTTGTAAAGCCATCCAAACACATACACACAAACACAAAACAAGCTCTTCATTTGCAACCATCGAATTTTCCTTTTACTCTTCTCTCTTTGCAACTTTAAGCTACCATCTCTTGATCTCATCAAAGTTAGATGATGAGTTTGTGTATACTTGAGAAGGGAAGGAGGTTGATCCTTGGTGTAGGAGTTAGAAGTGGTTGTTGAAGGTTTGAAGGAGGGTTTGAATTAGGTAAGTTGTTATTTAAGTTTTGATCTTTAAATGGTGTATTTACATGGAATTAAATGTCATGATAGTATGGGGTAGTTAATATAAGGATTTAAAGCATGTATAAGGTTCATGTAGACATTAAAGTGTTGATTATATGATTTAAAGTAAGGGCATAAAGCTAAGTGATGACTGAATTGAAAGTAATGATATGGTTTGATTTTGAATTGATTATGGATAATTAATTGAGTATCTGAATTGAGGAATTTAATGCTGTAAATTTTCAGTATTAACCCTAGTATCTGTGTGACTGGAGTAAGATTTAATTTGTATTTATTGTGATGTTTAATGATGTGAAAAGGTATTGAAGTGGTTGAACTAAGGTTAACCTTAAATCTGGAAAGTTGGAATTATAAGTGATGTTACTGTTTTATTCATAACTTATTGTGTAGAAATGCAAATGAGGTAAGGTTAGTGGCCACTGAAACTTTGGACTGTTGGCTCCAATTTAGTGTGAAATAAGTGTTGTTGAATTCCATTGATAGAAGGGTGAAATTTTGAATGGGAAAGTTACTGTTCCATTGTCTGTGAACAGTAACCGCAACCATGACATCTGAGTTTGATGATTTTATGAATTAATTGAGATGGAATTTGGGAGAATGGTCTTCATGGAAGTTGTAGCATATTGAATTATCTTTCCATTGCTACTGATCTTGCTATTTTTAGAATTGTGTATTGGGAGATATGAATTGATTACTAATGACTGGTTTTGAGCATTTTGGATGAAACCTAGCTTAAGTGTGATTTTGTGAGTTTACTGATTGGAGGCAATTTTAACATTTTAAGTGGACTGAATTGGTGTGAGTGAGCTTCTGAAAAGTTGTAGAGGAAAAGATTACCTTGAAAATGACATATGGTTTGTAATTTTTAGAAGTCAGAATTGGGAGATATGATTTTTTCAAAAACTGATCCTACATTAGGTTATGAATGGCTGATGATAACAGAAACTTCCATAACAGTTTTTAAATTGTTAGAGATCGAATTGGATGTTGAGTGCTTCATGAAAATTGAAGTTTGAGATGTTATCTTTACAAGGATATAAAGTTCTGATTTTATTGACTTATATACTGGAAGTTATGCTTCTTGTAAGATTACTGCCCAAAGTGAAGGATTTCAGGGACAGTGACATTGAATGAATTAATGGACTGGTTTAGAAATAGAATTTGATTTTGGATTGTTCATGAAAGTTGTAGAGGACATTGTGAACTTGTTGACCATATTTTTTGTGGTAATTTATTACTAAGGAATCAGTGAGTTATGAAATTGTAAATGTACTGCTCTGTGTTGATGGAAATTGTGAAGGCAGAAGGTTTGATGGATTATTTGACACCCTTAGGGTTGGAATTGATTTTATGGTCTTCTTGAGAATTGTAGAGCTTTTCATAAGCTTTCCAATGAGGTATAGTGGGTATTTTTCTGATTTGTGTGCTAAAAGTTAGAGTAGTTGGAAAAGTAGGATTGAAATCTGAAAAAAAGGAAAAGGCAGAGGTGACTCGCCGTCTCATGAGCGCGATATCGCCTCATGAGGACGCGACGCCCTCATGATTTAAACGAGGTGATTCAGCCTCATGAGGCGGCGTCTCGCCCATGAGGCGCATTTATGGAAATGTTTATTTTTTAAAATTTTATTTGGTATTAAATGGTACAATTGTTCTTTTGTCAATTTCTTTCCGTCCGACGTCCGATTGACTGATTCCAGAGGCATCGGATTCGTTGAATATTTAATTTCATATTATGAGAAAACGGAAATTTTAGACGGAAATTTGACGTAGCCCCTATTGATTTGAACTTGTAAACACTGCTTTATTTAATTGGGGACTATAGAGGTCCGAATCATGACCGTCGGCGCTTTATGGATTTCTAATTTTCATAGAATTTTATTATGGGAAAATATTGAATTAGGACCGGGAATTCATGAACATGCATATCTCATCATTATGAGCACAAATTTCATATTTAGTGACTCGTACTTTTTCTGATTCATATAGAGGCCCAATTGGGCGTCGATTGGACCGAAGCGTCACGGAGACTTCCGGCATTAGCTCGAAGTAATAGGTGAGTAACCTAGTTGGTTTCTCAAATTTCTGGTTGTTTACATGCTCAACGTGAATTACGTGCAAAGATGAATTGTGTGATTTCTGGCAGGTATAAAAGTGGATGATTGCATGTTTAATGGTTTTCTTGTCTTGAATGACACCGAACAACGCTATCTTGGGCTTTATAGCCATATTGTGGGTCGATCGATACACCGGGCTTTATAGCCATATTGTGGATTTACTGATACAATCTTGCATAGTTACTAAATCTTGCCGCATGCATAATTGCATGATCGGATAATGGACGTGCCCCAGTTGCTATTTTACCGATAAGAGCTTGAGCTCATATCAGTCTTGACCGCCACGAGCCCGAGGGGAGAAATCCCTGACGCGTCCCCACTGAATACTGACTGAGCACTTGGGCACAATACTGAATAACTGGAAAGAGTCACATATGCATTGCATTCGCATAAGTAACTGTTATGTGATAAGTTCTACTTTCGTGATGGGATGAATTACTGTGAATGTTTTACTGTTACTGGATATCGTTATTGACTATTTATTGGTAATTGATGATTATCAGATTGCATCAGACGCCATGGGCGTAATGCATGATTTGAGTGAACCATCGATGATGGTTTCTCACTGAGTTCGCAAAACTCACCCAAAATTTGCATTTATTTTTCAGTTTCGAAGAATACCCGGTTGACACGGAGTATATCTCTGTAGGCGAGTAAAGGTTAGAGGTCGGGATCGGTTCAGGTATGCATTAGTGTTTTAGTACATTGTATTCGCAATCAACGTATAACAAGGCTTTATATTTTCTTGAGCCATTGTGGTATTAATGTTTTCTTGCATTGGTGATTGTAATTATTCTTTGGATGGTGTAATAATCGAAACAGTTTATCTTGAATACGGATTTTATTTACTTACTGTGTTTGCCGTGTGAACGCGGAGTTAATGGCTCCAAAAAGAAAAAAAAAAGTGTGTACCGAATTTTAAATCGACTGATGTAGTACGCCACCCTCGTGGGACACGGACTCGGATATCACCAACGATATCGGGTTCGGGTCTTACGGGAGTGGGGTGTTACATTTAGGTGGTATCAGAGCCCAGTAGTACGTAATGTATCTGGGCACAGTTTGGAATATAGGTTGCATGCATTTGAGTCGCGTCGTTGCATCGTGGTAATCGATCCTAGTCGAGTCGCCGAGGATAAATCCTACGGTGCATAAGGGTCAAGTGACTAAATGAGAGAAGAGTGAGGCTGGATTAGAGTGAAAATCCTAAAGGGATAATCAATTAGGAAAGGATAAAGGAAAAAATGGATAAGAAGATTGAAATTGTATTGGGTTAGAAACCCTTATAAGTGATAATAGAATAGTGTGTTGGCTAGATCGATTAAGAATTTCGAATTAAATTGACAATATTATGGTGACAGAAAAATGCGAGATGTTGAGAACTTGAGAGGTCCATTAGAGATATGGGAAGCTTATTGGTTATAGTAGATCTAAGCGAAATTAAAAGCCCGGATAGTTAGGTAATTACGATTCGATTGTATATGACATAAAAGGGAAAATATTGGAATTGAGTAAAATGTAGATGGTCAATCGGGCATATTTTGATTCATCGTATTCAAGTTAGAGATTAGTAGATTTTATAGGCAGATGATAATAGCGAAATGGAAAGAAGCTCGATAAAATCTTATAACGGTTTATTGAGAAGCTGAAAGAATCGAAAAGGAAAGATGTTCGAGGCCTATTTGAGTGAGATAAAAGTGTCTGAGATAAATGAAGAATTTGTGAAATGGTTAGGATTTGGACCGCATATGCTTGAAACTGAAATGATTATGTGACTATTATGCTACGAGTTTGGAAATCGGTATAATAAAATCATAAGGAAAAGATAGACATATGATTTCCTTGATGGTGTATCGAGAAATCTTGAATTAGGTGTATATGGACACGAAAATGGTAAATGGATAGGTATATAGATAGAGATAAAATGGAGTGGTATCAACGATTTTGTCGGGTATTGGGGATGTGAACACTGATCATAGACCTGTTTGAGGAAAATAGAAGATAAGTAGCGAAAATGTAATGAAAATAGGAATAATGATCATGGTCGATAAGTTAAATTGATATGACCTTATAAGGTCAAGTTGCACGTAATGGATAGGGAATGAGAAATACAGTTTAATGATAAAGTGAGAATGAAATAAAGATCTTGAAAGAATGAAACCACAATAGTGGTGCATGAAAAGAGTTATTGTAATTAAGTCAATTTATTGTTAGGGATATCTATTGGATGATAATGTTGATTGTGACTAATGAAATGTATGTGATGATATATGGAAATCATAGAGAAATGAGCGGTAAATGTTTAGAGTGATTATAAGTGTGAAGTTCTTAAAAGGTTAAAGTAAGACAAAGGTGGGTGAGTATACCGTATGAGAGGAAGCGAAAAGTGATTACGGTATAGATTCTTGAACAAGTGGTAAAGAAAGTGTTTAAGTGGTATCACAAGGAACCTTGCGAAAGGAATGTTACGATCGTTAAATGATGGCATAAAAGTGTTACGATTGAGATAATGCATTATAGTGAAAAGGATTGAAACACAATTAGGAATAATCATTGGTTGATGAGACTTTTGTGGACAAAATTAAAAGTGAAATTGGGTCTAGCTCATATCTGAGATTATCTGCATTTGTATGTATGAAATGTAAAGTATCCAATATGAGTGAGATTTTAATTTGAGGTGATTCTATTGCAATGTGAAGTGAATCGATCTCCGGTTATGATGCAAAACTGCTGAGGAATTTAGATTTGAAGCGAAGAATAAAAGAGTCCCGAATTTTGGAGGTTTAAATATGGATGACAAGGTATCAACATATGTTGATATGAATGATATGAAAGCAGTTGAGAAGAGAAAATGAAAAAAGAAAGCTGAATAGAGACAAGAGGGTCAAAAAGGAAACCGACAATGAGGTGATGTAGTGACACCTTCATAAAGAAATTGTAGATACACTCGGTGTAGACTCAATGAAAAGGGTAAAAGATATCTGATAACGTCAATAAGACCCTAATAGGAATTATGCGAGGTAAACAATGGTAGTAGCTTGTGATTAGAGCAGAATGTGTTGAGAAGTGTTGAGCGGTGAAAAGTGAAAAGAACGATAAGATTAATTGAGGAATCGACATCGATGATATACATACTTTGGGAAAAGTGGGCGGTGAGTATTGAGCTGCGACAATATGTTGAACAAGTATGAAATAAATTGAATCGATTGTGATAAATGGTATTAGTGCCATTCTCATTATTGAAAGCCTTCAAGGCTGTAAATTCCATAAGCATACATTGTGTTAATTTGAGGAAAGAGCGGGTATAAATATGACAATGCTTTAATGAACGGATCCATTACGAGATATTAGGGTTTTCAATTAATGTCAAGCATATCGAGGGTAATTGTGAAGTGTTCGGAAAATGAAGTTGTAAAAATCGTGATAAGAAAGGTTAAGAGTGCGAGAAAGTAAAGAGGAAGTTTTATGATGAGTTTGAATATACAAATGGAATTGGAAAACTATAGTGAACAAAAGTTGAAGAAGAAGTAAGTGTACAGATAAAAAGGCATAAGAACAAGAAAGTGAACTGTCAAAGTTAGACATTCTAGTCAGCATATTTGAAAAGTGAAATTGAGTAATTGTAGGTATAGAATGAAGTGATTCTTGGCTCAACTGTTTATAGGTTGAATGTCCAATAGGAAAAAGGTTTGATTATGTTCTTGTTATAGAGTTTTGATTCTTTGGAGAATATATATCGTTACCTTTGCATAAGGCCTCTTGAGAGTTAAAGACCATAATGGGTTTGAGGCTGAAATGTGTGAGAAAAGAAAAGTGACTTAGGAAGGCGCATGGTTAGCTAAAGTGGAATCGGATCGGACAAATGAGACAGAGTAAAATATATATCCGAATAAAGTGTGTGAACACTATAGAGCGATGAAGTGTCTTACGAGAATCGAATTTGAACATAAAGTGAATGGTATATAATAAATGACTGCATTAGGTACATTATTCTTGATTATAGTGAAGTGGAATTAAATATTCTTGTATTGGTACCAAGGGAATGTAAATCGTCACGACGTGATTAAGGAGGTACCAAAGACATGGAGATGTCCTCGATGGAATCTGAATTGGACTATATGGCCTTTGTAGGAAAAAGGTATTAGAAGGATAAAATGTGATCGTGAATAGATTTGAAAATACCGAATCGAGTCAATATCGGAACCAAAGGTAGTGCCTATTCTAGAATGGCAAGTGAGATAGCTAAGAACATGAGATCGCCATGGCGATAGTTTGTCAAATCCGTTTCTTGTACTAAGTGATAACGAGTTAGCAAATCGATGAATCGAACCACTTGATTTGAGAGTGGTTCTTGTGATCACTCAAAAGTGAATCATTAAGTGGAAAAGTGTATAGGATATATAGACTCATATGATTCTTGTCATAGTGAGCAGTTGATTGAGAATTTCGAGGACGAAATTCTTATAAGGAGGGAGAATTGTAACATCCCCCCCTCACGGAAGGGTAAAATAGTAAAATTGGCATAGGATGAGATTGATAAGAAATAATCATTCTGTTCATGCATAATAGGATTGATACAGTATTAATTGTGTACATGGAATTACGGTAAATGCATTCATGACATTCCGGTGAATTGGGCCTAACGGTATTTTATTGTGATTAACGTGGTTATGGGATTTGAAAATTGTTCGAAAGCGCTATTAAGCGTTTTACATTTTGGGATTTATAGGAATTTTTCTGGAATTTTCGGAGAAAATTCCGGACCGCAAAATCACCCCGAATCGCCTAAACTTGTTTTGGAGTAGAAAAGGTGATTGTTGTGATTGAAAAATTATTTGGAGTGCATTGTTACTGTTTTATAATTTTAGGAATTTCATTAATTCTCGAAAAATAATTGGGAAATTTTGGATCGGATAAATCGCCAATTAATGAGCAAATTCGATTCTCATAGCAAAAATCGCTACCCAATGGTACTGTAATATAGGGTATATTATTTTGGGACTGAAAGTAGGGCCATTGGAGTAAAATGGAGTAAAAGTTTCGATTTGGATTAAATAAGTAATAATTTGACTTTTCTTTAAATATGTGGACCAATTATAATTTGCCATTTAAAAGGCAACATTAAATGCCTCTCTTCACTCTCTCGGATGTGTATGTGTTTAAAGGTAAGGAGAAGATTGATTTTTTGAGGCTTTGTAAAAGCCATCCAAACACATACACTGAACACAAAACAAGCTCTTCATTTGCAACCATCGAATTTTCCCTTTTACTCTTCTCTCTTTGCAACTTTAAGCTACCATCTCTTGATCTCATCAAAGTTAGATGATGAGTTTGTGTATACTTGAGAAGGGAAGGAGGTTGATCCTTGGTGTAGGAGTTAGAAGTGGTTGTTGAAGGTTTGAAGGAGGTTTGAATTAGGTAAGTTGTTATTTAAGTTTTGATCTTTAAATGGTGTATTTACATGGAATTAAATGTCATGATAGTATGGGGGTAGTTAATATAAGGATTTAAAGCATGTATAAGGTTCATGTAGACATTAAAGTGTTGATTATATGATTTAAAGTAAGGGGCATAAAGCTAAGTGATGACTGAATTGAAAGTAATGATATGGTTTGATTTTGAATTGATTATGGATAATTAATTGAGTATCTGAATTGAGGAATTTAATGCTGTAAATTTTTCAGTATTAACCCTAGTATCTGTGTGACTGGAGTAAGATTTAATTTGTATTTATTGTGATGTTTAATGATGTGAAAAAGGTATTGGAAGTGGTTGAACTAAGGTTAACCTTAAATCTGGAAAGTTGGAATTATAAGTGATGTTACTGTTTTATTCATAACTTATTGTGTAGAAATGCAAATGAGGTAAGGTTAGTGGCCACTGAAACTTTGGACTGTTGGCTCCAATTTAGTGTGAAATAAGTGTTGTTGAATTCCATTGATAGAAGGGTGAAATTTTGAATGGGAAAGTTACTGTTCCATTGTCTGTGAACAGTAACCGCAACCATGACATCTGAGTTTGATGATTTTATGAATTAATTGAGATGGAATTTGGGAGAATGGTCTTCATGGAAGTTGTAGCATATTGAATTATCTTTCCATTGCTACTGATCTTGCTATTTTTAGAATTGTGTATTGGGAGATATGAATTGATTACTAATGACTGGTTTTGAGCATTTTGGATGAAACCTAGCTTAAGTGTGATTTTGTGAGTTTACTGATTGGAGGCAATTTTAACATTTTAAGTGGACTGAATTGGTGTGAGTGAGCTTCTGAAAAGTTGTAGAGGAAAAGATTACCTTGAAAATGACATATGGTTTGTAATTTTTAGAAGTCAGAATTGGGAGATATGATTTTCAAAACTGATCCTACATTAGGTTATGAATGGCTGATGATAACAGAAACTTCCATAACAGTTTTTAAATTGTTAGAGATCGAATTGGATGTTGAGTGCTTCATGAAAATTGAAGTTTGAGATGTTATCTTTACAAGGATATAAAGTTCTGATTTTATTGACTTATATACTGGAAGTTATGCTTCTTGTAAGATTACTGCCCAAAGTGAAGGATTTCAGGGACAGTGACATTGAATGAATTAATAGACTGGTTTAGAAGTAGAATTTGATTTTGGATTGTTCATGAAAGTTGTAGAGGACATTGTGAACTTGTTGACCATATTTTTGTGGTAATTTATTACTAAGGAATCAGTGAGTTATGAAATTGTAAATGTACTGCTCTGTGTTGATGGAAATTGTGAAGGCAGAAGGTTTGATGGATTATTTGACACCCTTAGGGTTGGAATTGATTTTATGGTCTTCTTGAGAATTGTAGAGCTTTTCATAAGCTTTCCAATGAGGTATAGTGGGTATTTTCGGTTTGTGTGCTAAAAGTTAGAGTAGTTGGAAAAGTAGGATTGAAATCTGAAAAAAAGGAAAGGGCAAGAGAGGTGACTCGCCGTCTCGCGAGGGCAACATATCGCCTCGCGAGGGCGAGATATCGGGCTGGTCGCGAGGCGACGCTCGCCCGCATTTAAGCGAGTGATTCAGCCTCGCGAGGCGACGTGCGCCTCGATGGCGAGATTAAAGAGGCTGGTCGCGAGGCGACGCCTCGCCTCATGACGCATGAGGTGAAATCGCCTCGCGAGGCGGCGTCTCGCCCCATGAGGCGCATTTACGTGGAAATGTTTATTTTTTAAAATTTTATTTGGTATTAAATGGTACAATTGTTCTTTTGTCAATTTCTTTCCGTCCGACGTCCGATTGACTGATTCAGAGGCATCGGATTCGTTGAATATTTAATTTCATATTATGAGAAAGCGGAAATTTTAGGCGGAATTTGGCGTAGCCCTATCGATTTGGAACTTGTAAACACTGTTTTATTTAATTGGGGACCTATAGAGGTCCGAATTGCATGCCGTCGGCCTTTATGGATTTCTAATTTTCATAGAATTTTATTATGGGAAAATATTGAATTAGGACCGGAATTCATGAACATGCATATCTCATCATTATGAGCACAAATTTCATATTTAGTGACTCGTTTTTCTCGATTCATATAGAGGCCCAATTGGGCGTCGATTGACCGACGTCACGGAGACTTCCGGCATTAGCTCGGAAGTAATAGGTGAGTAACCTAGTTGGTTTCTCAAATTTCGGTTGTTTACATGCTCAGCGTGAATTACGTGCAAAGATGAATTGTGTGATTTTGGCGGTATAAAAGTGGATGATTGCATGTTTAATGGTTTCTTGTCTTGAATGACAACAACATCGCTATCTTGGGCTTTATAGCCATATTGTGGACCGACCGATACTTTGGGCTTTATAGCCATATTGTGGATTCTTGATACAATCTTGCATAGTTACTAAATCTTGCCTTTGCATGCATAATTGCATGATCGATAATGGGCGTGCCCAGTTGCTATTTTACCGATAAGAGCTTGAGCTCTCATATTGCATTGACCGCCACGAGCCCGAGGGAGAAATCACAGCGCGTCCCATCGAATCTTGGTGAGCACTTGGGCAATCTTGAATAATCTGGAAAGAGTCACATATGCATTGCATTCGCATAAGTAACTATTATGTGATAAGTTCTACTTTCGTGATGGGATGAATTATCGTGAATGTTTTATTTATTCTTGGATATCGTTATTGACTATTTCTTCGGTAATTGATGATTCTTGATTGTCATCAGACGCCACGGGCGTAATGCATGATTTGAGTGAACCATCGATGATGGTTTCTCACCGAGTTCGCAAAACTCACCCAAAATTTGCATTTATTTTTCGAGTTACGAAGAATATCCGGTTGACACGGAGTATATCTACCGTAGAGCGAGTAAAGGTTAGAGGTCGGGATCGGTTAGGTATGCTGCATTAGTGTTTTAGTACATTGTATTCGCAATCACCGTATAACAAGGCTTTATATTTTCTTGAGCCATTGTGGTATTAATGTTTCTTGCATTGGTGATTGTAATTATTCTTGGATGACCGTAATAAGCTGAAACGGGTTTATCTTGAATACGGATTTTATTTACTTATCTTGTGTTTGCCGTGTGAGCGCGGAGTTAATGGCTCCAAAAGAAAAAAAAGTGTGTATGCGAATTTTAAATCGATCGATGTAGACGCCACCCTCGTGGGACACGGACTCGGATATCACCAACGATATCGGGTTCGGGTCTTACGGGAGTGGGGTGTTACACAAAAACACTGCCATTTCCACATCTAATACACTGCCATTTCCACATCTAATATGTGTACTTAATTATTAAAATTATCTTAACTAATTCTTAGTTAACTTAATAATTGTTTTGTTAAATTAATCATATGATTAGGGTGAAGATAATTATCTGACCTGTAATCCTAAAGTTACCTATTTAAGGTTAACGATAATATGAAAAAGGAGTGGGCCTCATTTGCCTTGTCAGTGATGACATGACAAATGGGGCCCACTTACTTGAATAAAATAATAATTTTGAATTGCCAGGTCAATGCTGATATGACATTTAACATATCCATTTGAATTTTCTGTTAGGGTTGGGTTATAATGCAACGTTTTTTAAATGATAAGGTTAAAATTGTTAACATTTGAATGTTTGGGTTAAACTTGTCAATTGGTGAAAAACCTTGAGTCAAAAGTGAGCCTTTAGCCTTTGGTTATGTGTTAGTTTCTTTCTTCAACAACTAAGTCAAAACCAGCGAAGATGGGTTTTGGGGGTGAGTTTTATTTTATCTGACTAAAAGGAAAAACTGGTTCGGTTCATAGTCCATAACTTATTTAACCGGCCAGTTTTTACTTTCAATGGTTAAAAATTAAAACTGAATCGAAAATTAGTCCGATTCGTACTTGATTTGGTTGAATTTATGTCATTACTTGGTCTTTTGGCATTATATGAGAAGATCTTGCCAATGTTTTCATGAATGGATGAATCAATTTATTGCACCATCAAGAAGGAAGAATGGAGAATGAGTTCAGAATAAATGATCACATCTTATTCCTTGCAATGGCTTTTTGTCTTCCTGTTTTGCCACTTCTAATTTTTCAAGAGTTTGAGTAAATCCTTTTAAGTTAGGTTTCGAACTGTCTCTCTATTTAAATTTAAATTTAAATTTGTTATGGTCTAATTGCAAGATATGAGACTTGAGTCTCACATCAGTTATATTCGGGGTGATGTGGAGTTTATTTAGGCTTATAAGTCCTCCCACCCTTTGAACTAGATTTTGGGATTAGGCTCTCCCATAAGACTTGTACCAATTGATATCAGAGTCAATATCACTCCTTCGAGTCCTCATGCCATATGTAGTGACAACAGTATTGTAGTGTTTACCTATGGCTAAAAAAGGTCTAGTGTGTAGTCAGTCGAGGCTACAAAAGCGTGGTGGAATATTACGATTCATTGTAAGATATGGGAGATTGATGTGGGATTTATATAAGCTTATAGGCTCGCCCATCCTTTAAGCTAGCTTTTGAAGTTGAACTCTCTCATAATACCTATATCAAAATTCTATCAATTCGAATTAAATAAGACAAAAACAGAGTTGTCATTCCTAGCTTTAAGCATTCCCATCAACATTTTAGATGAATTGTAGCTCTTTCTTACTATTTCTCAAAACTTGCAACCTTTTAAGATGAGAGGCTTGCAAGAGACTTGCTCTATAAATTAAACCATCCTTATCTTAGCCTTTCTAACTTTTGATTTTATCGTACATGTGAGATGACTCTCTTATCCACGTCAACGGTGTGCTTGCCTTCGTGGTGCTAATTCATGCCGCTTTGTCACGAGATTATGTCGTGTAGAAACAAAGTTTTGTTTTCTGTACCCTACTGGTCGATAAACGGTATAAAAAGTAATGTTCCTGTATCGACCTTATGTACTAGCTTGTACCAGACTATTTTGGTTGGTACCGGTTAGTATTCAAAATATTAGCCGGTATTAGAAATTTTAAAAATTAAGGGGTCCATTTGCAAAAAAAATTATCAAACCCTTCTGTATATTAAAAAATAAATTCATTGTATTTGGTTATTTTTGTATGTTTCGTGATGGAAATTGTTGAAAATTATTGGTATGTTTTGTGATGAAAATTGTTGGAAATTATTGAAAATAAAAATTGTTTATGTATGTTTTGTAATTGTTGAATTCAAATTGTTGGAAATAAATTTGTGATGTTTGAAATTGTTGGTTGTTGGAAATGGAATTGTTAGTTGTTGGGAAGAAAATTGTTGGAAATGAATTTATGATGGTTGAAATTGTTGGTTGTTGGAAATGAAATTGTTAGTTGTTGGAAAGAAAATTGTTGGAAATTTGGAAATAAAAATTGCTTATATATGTTTTGTGATATTTGAAAATTTGAATTAAAATTGTTCAAAATTGTTGGAAATGAAATTGTTGAAAATTATTGGGAATGAAAATTGTTAGAAATGAAAATTGTTTATGTATGTTTTGTAATGGTTGAATTGAAATTGTTGGAAAATGTTATAAATGAAATTGTTGGAAATTGTTGAAATTAAGAAATGAAAATTGTTAGAAATTGTTGAAAATTGAAATTATTTATGTATATTTCATTATGTGAATTGTGAATTTGTGATGATTGAAAATGTTGGTTGTTGGAAATGAAATTGTTGGTTGTTTGAAATAAAATTGTTGGAAATTTTGAAATGAAAAATGTTTGTGTATGTTTTGTTATGTTTGAAATTTTGAATTGAATTGTTCAAAATGGTTGAAAATGGAATTGTTAAAATTATTGGGAATGGAAAATGTTAGAAATGGAAATTGTTTATGTATGTTTTGTAATAGTTGAATTGACATTGCTGAAAATTGTTGAAATTAAGAAATAAAAATTGATAGAAATTGTTGAAAATTGAAATTGTTTATGCATATTTCATTATTTTGTTAATTGTGAATTTGTGATGGTTGAAATTGTTGGTTGTTGGAAATAAAATTGTTGGAAATTTAGAGTTGAAAATTGTTTATGTATGTTTTGTGATATTTGAAACTTTGAATTGAAATTGTTCAAAATTGTTGGAAATGGAATTGTTGAAAATTATTGGAAATGGAAAATGTTGAAAATGGAAATTATTTATTTATGTTTTGTAATGGTTGAATTGAAATTGTTAGAAATTATTTATCTATGTTTTGTGATTATTGGAAATGGAAATTGTTTATGTATGTTTTACGTAATTATGTTTTGGATAATTGAATTGTTAGTTTTTCTTTACATGTGATGAATTGTGTTCGATGAAATTGAATTGTGTATGATGTATGAGTTATATTATATAAAATGGACATGCGTATTTATGTAATGAAATTATGTGTTTTTTATTTTGATATATGCATTCATTTATTTTTACAGATAAATAGAAGGAAGTTCAAGTACTCCTGATCAAACCACTTCAGGAAGATATAGTGATCTAGCTTAGGCTCATGCTGCATTGTTTCCTGGTATGAGGAACCATACTATTTGCTTATTTTGTAACAAACATTTGAAAGGAGGAGGAATAACCCGATTAAAGAAGCATTTAGATAGGGTTAAAAGAGATGTGGAACATGTAAAAAAGTAACTCATGATGTGAAGTAGCAGATGAAAACGTTGCATACAGAATATCAACATGAGAAAGATAAAAGGGAAAGGTTGAATTTTGAAATTGGTAGTGGAACTGTTGGATCGCGTATGGTCCGAGTATTCACAATACACTACGGAAAAAGACCATACAACAACATGAAGTATAATCGAAAATACCAAGGATGTACGAAAATACCTTATTTTCGTGGATAGGTTGCTTCTTTTTCGGATTCCAAGACACTGCAAACGCGAATGCCCTCTACCGGTATCCACATGAGTATGCACGATCCGAGCTGCGGCTATGGTGTGCTAGCACGTCCTAAAACTCTTCCCGAACGCTGCACGATTTTCCTCTCGGATGGTGGCTAGGGTTTTGTGACAATTGTGTCTCCTCTCTAATGAGATCTAAGCTTCTCTATTTATAGAGAAACCCTAATCTCATTAAGGCCCTAATAAGTTTCGGCCCATTATATCTTATATAATAAAAGCCCGACAACTTAATTCAATCTAGCCCAATAAATATATCTAAATATATTTATTCAATACCTAATAAATTAGCCCAAGAGAATAAGCCAGGATCACATAACTCTTTGTATGCGACCACGTAGGCTCATTTGATGTTGATAATGGGCGATCACACTTGAGGCCCATAAGTCATAGCGACCTCTAACAAAACATTATGACTACCCAAATCAAATGAGGATCAATAATCCGATTTAACCTGTAACCATGGTTATGAGATCAATCCTTTTGTAACACGATATCAAGATTAATCACAAGGCATGGTACATGTCAACCTTTGATTAATCATAGTTTCTTGATCCCCAAGTTGAGTGATTATAACAAATGACATTGATGACTCTTCATCAATTCATTTGAGCACGGCCATACATTTCTTCAGTCACACTTGTCAAGAGGCCCAAATGATATCTCTCTCATTTAAGAGAAGTACAAATCTCATCTACATCATTCACATCCCTCCGCATGATTTATTTGATGTCCAACATAAGACTACTTGTTATTCGATTAAAAATAACTTAGTCTAATATCAAAATACCGAATTCCTCATATAGAAAACCATGATGACTTCAGGTCAAAGGAATAAAGTCAAACCATATTAAGAATCACTAATGACATGAAACCATGTAATATTCTTTATGTGGGTCGGTCCAATATATGTTCTCTAACATATATCTATGTTTCTGATTTGATATCTCATATCCATGATCAGTAAAACGTGATCATCAATCAAAACACATACTAGTCTTAATTCATTATTGTTCCACCAATAATGATCGACTGAGACGATCTAGAATAGTGTTATAACGCTTATGGTTTTATTATCAAGTCACATACTTGATGACATAAGTCTAATACCATTCATGGAATGTAAATCACATTACATAAATGAAATACATGCATATATGAAAGGAATACCTCATAATATATTATTAACAAGTCATAATGTTAATACATGAATCACAAATATCCATTGGCCTAGGGCACACTACTAATGATCTCCCACTGCTGACTAGGCCTAATTGGTGGATATCTAATACCCATAGATCTCGTATGACTCTCGTGTTTAGGGTGTGGAAGAGACTTAGTAAGTGGATCGACAATGTTGTCATCTGTGCCCACTTTGCATATCTTCACCTCTCCTCTCCCAATGATCTCTAATCGATGGAAATGTACGAGTATGTGTTTGGATCTATGATGTGAGTTTGGTTCCTTAGCTTTATGCTATAGCCCCATTATTATCACAATAAAGGTCTATAGGATTTGCAATGCTAGAACAACTCAAGCTCGATAATGAACTTCCGATCCATCTGACTTCCTTAGGCGCATCCGAGGCAACAATGTACTCGACCGGTTGTAGAATCGACAATGATGTCTTGCTTTGAACTTTTCCGACTCACCGCACCTCCATTCAAACAAAACACAAAACCCGATTGCGATCTAAAATCATCTATGTCGATCGAAAACCAAAGATCGGTGTAACCATTTACAACGAGCTCTCCTTGAGTCCTCCATAAACCAGAACAGATCCTTAGTTCTTCTCAAGTACTTAAAGATATTCTTAGCTCGCTATCCGGTGACTCTCACCATAATTAGATTGGTATCTACTTGTTATGCTCAAAGAATATGAGACATCCGGTCGAGTACATAATATGGCATACATGATAGATCCAATTGCGGATGCATATGGAATCTTACTACGCTCAAGCTCTTTACCAAGTAGGACAATCCTTCTTGAAAGCTTGATTCCATGTGACATAAGCAAGAATCCTCTCTTGGAATCTTGCATCTTGAACCTTTTCGATATCTTATCTATGTATGTACTCGACTTAGGCTATAAGCTTTCTTGATCTATCTCTATAGATCTTAATGCCTAAAACATAAGCGACCTCACCTAAGTCTTTCATTGAGAAGCGTTTGCTTAACCAAATATTGACACTCTGTAAGGTTGGAATATCGTTTCCAATGAAAGCAATATGTCATCAACATATAAAGCTAAAAAGAAGAAGACTCCACTAACCTTTTGTAAACACAAGGTTCATTTTCATTCTTGATGAATCCAAACTCTTTGACAACTTCATCAAAACAAAGATTCCAACTTCTTGATGCTTGCTTCAATCCATAAATGGATCTTTGAAGCTTGCACACCTTTTTTGAATTATTAGGATGGACAAAACCCTCAGGTTGTATCATATATACATCCTCAAGTAAGTTTTCATTAAGGAAAGTCGTTTTGACATCCATTTGCCATATCTCATAATCATAGTATGCAGCTATAGCAATAAGAATTCTAATAGATTTGATCATGACCACTAGAGAAAATGTCTCATCATAATCAATTCCATGAACTTGTCGATAACCTTTAGTAACAAGTATTGCTTTATAAGTGTGCACATTTCCATCCATGTCGAGTTTCTTTTTGAAAACCCATTTGCATCCAATGGTCTTCAAGCCATCAGACGGATCAATCAAAGTCCAAACTTGATTGTCATACATGGATTGCATCTACGCTTTCATGGCCTCTAACCATTTAGCGATTCGGACTTTCCATAGCTTCGATAGGTTGTGGGCTCATTATGATCAATGAGAATCACATGATCATCATCGATAACGAGAAATCCATATCTCTAAGCTCATGGCGAATCTATCGGATCTACGTAGTCCTCGTGTTGTTGAAGGTCGCTCATCAACGACTTGTGAGCTCGCTTCAATCTCCTTTTCGGGCTCGATGTCATTTTGTGAAACTTGAATTTCTTGAGTTGTACTTTACTCCCATTGTTTCCTTTGAAACAAACTCTTTCTATAAGAAAAAACCATTTCGAGCAACAAACACTTTGTTCTCTGATGGGATGTAAAAGTAATATCCTTTAGTTTCCTTAGGATATCCCACAAAATAACATTTTTCGGATTTGGGTGCCAACTTGTTGGCAATTGGACGCTTCACATAAGCCTCACAACCCCAAATCTTTAGAAAAGATAAATTAGGATGCTTCCCAGTCCATATCTCATAAGGTGTCTTTTCTACAGCCTTTGAAGGAATACGGTTCAATATGAATGTTGCTGTTTCTAAAGCATAGCTCCAAAAATATTTTGAAAGATCAGTTTGACTCATCATTGATCGAACCATATCTAATAGAGTTCGATTTCTCCTTTCAGAAACACCATTCTATTGAGGAGTTCCTGGAGGAGTCAATTGTGAAACAATTCCACAATCCTTAAGATAATCATCAAACTCTTGGCTTAAGTATTCACCTGCTCGATCAGATCGAAGGATTTTAATTGTTTTGCCAAGCTGATTTTGTACTTAATTCTTATATTCTTTGAACTTTTCAAAAGATTGATTTGTGATTCATTAAATAGACATACCCATATCTATGAAGTCATCGAAAAGTAATGAAATACAAATAACCTCCTCATTTGAAATGCTAAAAGGACCACATACATCGGTATGTATAAGGCTAATAGCTCATTGGCCCTTTCCCTTTACTATGAAGGGGCCTTTGTCATCTTACCCAAGAAACAATAATCACATGTCTCAAAAGATTCAAAAGAATCAATGAATCCATCTTGATGGAGTTTTGAAATCGTTTTTCATTTACATGGCCTAGCGACAATGCGGAGATAGGTTGGGTTCAAATCGTTAGATTTAAACTTCTTGGTATTTATGTTATAGATGGGCTCATTTGTAACAAACTCGATTGTTCAGAGTATAAATGTCATTTAATTGACGTGATGCCATATAAAATAACATTCTTATAAATGGAAATACTTACATTCTCAATAGAAAATTTAAATCCATCATTCTCTAAACAAGCGAAAGAAATAATGTTCCTACCATGGTAGGTACATAATAACAATTCTTAAGTTCCAAAATGAGTCCAAGAGGCAAAATAAGATCATAAGTCCCGTGGATAAAGCAGCGATTCTTGCTCCATTTCCCACGCCACAGTCGATCTCACTAGACATCAATCTTCTAGTCCTTCTTAGACTACGCACATTAGTACAAATGTGAGTTCGACTCCGTTATCTAATACCCAAGATGCGAAGGAGTAAAATTGATTTCTATAACAAACATACTGAAGAAGTAATCGCACTATTCTTCTTCTCTTTCAGCTCTTCCAAATAGAGTTTGCAGTTCCTTTTTCAATGACCAGGTTCATTGCAATGAAAGCAAACTCTCTCCTTGGGTGCCTTAGTCTTAGCTTTAGGCTTGAGCTTGGGCTTAGGCTTGGGCTTAGACTTGGGTACTTTACCTTTGTCCTTTGTTGTGTCCTTCTTCTTGAAACCTTTTCCCTTTTGAACCACAAGAACTTCATTGGTGGTCTTAACCTTTCCCTTTAAGTTCTCTTGTGGTTTTCGACATCCCATGCAATTCATCAATGGACTTTCCATATTATGCATGTTGTAGTTAAGAATGAATTGATCATATTCATTAGTCAAAGATGCTAGAATAAGATCGATTGCCAATTTTTGACTAACAGGTGCCTAATTTCTCAAGATGATGAATGTAACTCTTCATCTTGAGAATATGAGCACTCAGTGTGCAGAGTCATCTTGCATGAATTCAATGCCTTAGTGGTTCTAAACCTCTCTTAGCGTGCTTGCTCTTGAAACATAGTTTCGGTTGAGCAAGCATGTCATAACCTCCATTTCCTCTAAATTCTTACGAAGGTCGGAGATCATGGCGCTAACATAAGGCATGACACATCAAGTAGAGTCATTGATATGCTTCGTGTAAGCATCCTTTTGAGCCTTAGGTGCATTTCTTTGGTGGTTCCTCGAGATGGGCTCTTCTAAGACATAAAGCTTTCTTTCTTGCTTGAGAACAATTCTCAAGTTCTATACCAATCTAGGAAATTTGTTCGATAAGCTTTTCTTTCTCAGGATAGATCACATGGAAAGGTTGGTAGATGGAGTAGCCATAATCTACCAAATTATGCAATAAGGTCAACATTCTTATTTTAAGAGGTATTAGCTCCCACTCGAATAAATAACCTCGATTGAAAATGGGAGAAACAAGATCCATATTTCACTAAGTCCAAGAAAGCTTTGACTTAACACTCAAGACTTAGTTATTTAGGTAGAAAACTCTTTTCAATTACATCACATGTAACTCTTGATGGGTTTGGGTTAAAATACATCTTATGTACTGCATGTATGTAAAAACCCAATCTTATGCCCTAAGCCCAAAATCGTTTTGATAGCTTAGTCAAGTTTAACCATACTTTACCTATGAATAGCACCATTATTCAAATGTCTTCCTTAGATGATCCCTACATGCCTTGCTTTGGCAAAAATCCACATAAAGATAAGCAAGAGATAAACATGGGTAAAGTTTTACGGAAGACATATAAACTTAATATTATAATGAGGGTCGTTCTTAGTACATTATGAAGGTTACTAATCCTATTAGTAAGGGTGTTTGTATTATGCTAGTTCTAATCCTATACTACAACATACTTGAGTATATATATATTAGAAGCATAGAATAATAATTTACACATGAATATAAATATTCAAATAATATAAATAAACACATGTAAAATCACCTAGAATATATAACACGTAACGAACAAACATGCGCAACTAAAAATTTTTAGCCACGGTTTATTAACAAGGAATTTCTCAAAATCCCGAATCCACATCAAATATGGAAATTTTCGTGGTTTTCAATTCTTGGTCTTTTAGAATCCTTATTTAATATGGAATCTAGGTTTTTCCGAAATCATATCACATATGAAAATCGGTTGCCATCTTAGTATCCTTGTCCAACATGGATATTTGTGGTTTCTTATTCCAAATCCATGTCTTACATGGTAGAAACCCTAGCAACCACCACCCATGCATATTCGGCCATAACCCTAGCCGCCACCTTGAAGGAAATGTCTGAGGAGTTAGAATCTTACAAATTGTGTCTTTTTCATAAGAAAATGGATTACAACTACCTCATTTCTACACAGTCTACTCAATCAAAGATTCAGAGATGCATCAAACCACCAAATTAAACAATCAAGTCGATGCTTTTCCAAAGGAATCTTCCGTTGAGATTTAAGTACAGTTTATAGGGAAATCACAGTAAAACATGGAAGTAAAGAGGCAGAATTAAATTACAGAGATGAAGGTTCCTCCTTTTTCACTGGCGGTAGGTACCTGCCAAAAATGGAGAAGAGAAATAAGCTTTTTACTTGAACATGTAAATGTGAAATGGTATATAAAAGAGTTCTATATCTGGAGGAGAAATGAATTCTCAGGATGGATAGGCCTAAATAAAGAGTCCTTCATGTAGGACCATGAAAGAGGAGTATTGCCGATTCGATTTCTGATATGCAGTATAAGCATCAAGCGAAAAGTAATCGAATACGAACAAGAAGCACAATCACTCACCCCTGATCCCTCGCCCAACGAGAGAGTTGATACAGTTGTACAGTCTCATTGGAGGCATGGCATGCAAGTAGTAGATAGTTGCGAGGTTGTACCATCCAAGCAAACCTCATGAACAGTAATGAATAAGTGCACATTACTGCAGCAAAATAACTAAAGAAGATTGAGAACTTTGATCATCCACTAACTAGTCAAGAACTTTGATCATTTCCGGGGGTTTTTTCGTGTCAGCCAACCCCTATGACAAGAACCAAATAAGAAAGCATAAAGTTCCAAACGAAAAAGATGGAGTCTTGAAATGACCGTTAAATGAAATAAAATTGAGGAAATGATCTAGAGTCATCATTGTAAAACATACAGCAGCAACAAAACCCCAGTTGGCAATAGGACCCCAAAAATGAGATGTTCTGGGGCCAACAGGACTATTCAGAAATGCTTTGAACGAAGCCACATGTGATGAGCTACTTGAGTACCTTCAAAACGAACTGCAAAGCTATAAGCTTGTATTGAGAGATAGAACAAGCATAGAGTCAAACGCACACTCATGGAGAAGCAAAAACAAACAAGATGAAGTTTTCAGGAAACCAAATAGATCAAACCTTCCAATGGTTAACACAAAATTCAAAATGCAGGCTGAGATCATGGATACAGAACCCAAAATTCCTGGCGGACTTCAAGTTTAATCAAGAACAGAAAGAAATATCTTTCCGGCAAAATTCCCATCTTAGTCTACAGAATTCCTTTTTCTTTTGTCCAGTTCTAGTTATCTCAAGTAAAGAAACAAGAACAACCTATTTGAACATAAGAAGCAGAAGCTTATCCTTCGATTCTTCACACAAATTTGGCAATCTAGATAAATCCAACATCTACCCTTTTCAAAGATGTATCTATATGGACATTTCAATGTATTTATAACTCAAGCATCTCACGGGGCGTGGGCTTATCTGTAAACAAAAACTCATTTTTGAAACAGTAAAAGAATTTGATTTATATCACTTACGGAATCTCAGCTCATGCCATGAGCCCTTCAATACAAAACCCAGATTTCTCTAGATAGATGCGACAGAGAGCGAGGGTCTACCTATAAACAAAAACCCATTTTTGCAACAGTAAACGAATTCGGTTTATGTCACTTAGGGAGTCAGCTCATACCATGAGTCCCTCAACACAAAACCCAGATTTCTCTGGATAGGTGCAACAACCCATCTTCATATATCTGATAAGTATAGGCTTTAAGCTTATAGGCGGCCCTCTTTCTCGTTGTGTGCGCATGTGAAAGGGATGCAGATGGAAAGGGAAAGGCATCAACTTTAAGACTCACCTGAACTGGGATCTCCGGAGAGAGATGAAATAGCTATCGCTTCGTGTGTTTGTCTGGAAGTTGGAGCCAGGAGGGAAGAGAAGAGACTCGAGGTTGAGGAATCAGGTGTTGCGATTCGGTGAGGTCGTACTTTAGCCAATCAAAAAATGTGTTCTCTTGGTTTTTGTTTACCGGTCTCCGGTTTGGATGCAAAGCCCGCGATCTTCTGATGCAACCGCCAAATGGTTTCTCAGTTGCTCTTGACTTTTTCCTTTCTTTATCCCTTTATTTATGCCATTACAATAAAAATGTGTTTTTTCAATTCATAATTAAGAAGACTGGAATTGAATGAGTTTAAGATCTGATTTTGATTCTTTGATTCGTTTGATTTTGAGAAATATTGATTTTGTTCAATTGCAAGTATCATTGTAGTAGAGTTAATCGTTTGATTTGTTGTTCATCTAATCCTAAATATGTGGTTTATGAGATAGCATGTATATTCGAGAATTTGTACTTTACTGTAAATTCAGAAGCTAACTGAGAACTCAGGAACGGCAGAGACTATTCCTTAAAAAATGGGTTTAATGTTCTTGCACATACACTCAGGAACTGGGTACGAGGTCACATCTTTGTTTCTCTTCCTAGTCCTTGGCTGGGTAGACGACTTGTTATGCAGCATCCTGAGCAGGCTTCCTAATTCTGCATCTGAAATGGAAGAGTCCTCAAAGAGAGGACTCATGGCTCGTTTATTCGGTGTTATGTACTTTCTATGTCCCAAGTAGGCTCGGTGACCCTGTCAAAAAGATACAAATAATAAGCACTTCTTGTTCAGATCATCAAGAAGCTTGAAATTTCTTTTCCACTTACCTGCATGAGTCTGTCCATGTTTCCTCCATGAGAAGGCACAAATACATTGCTGTTGAGTGAGACAATGTAATCTAAAGCTGCAAGAGCAGAAGAACTATTCAAATATGGCAGAAGCTCTCCTTCTCGTACCAGCATTTCTCTGGTTACCAGAGCTTGAAACTCTTCCATGAGAGGCTTCAAAGCTTGCGTGCCACCAAATGGCTCTCCACCAGCAATGTATATACGGGCTGTGCTCGGTGCCCCCATAGCTTTTAGAAGCCTGCGGGACCAGAAACTTGAGAAAAACCAGCTCCAAAATGATTCAGGAATATGCAAATTCTGATTCAAGTTTAAAATGATTCAGGAATATGCAAAATCTGATTCAAGTTTTTGTTCATCACTTACCGAGAAATTTCTAACGCGTTTAGGGGACAGAGACCGGCAAGTCTTCGGTGATGATGACTCATGTTTAACCTTCCAGTAAGATACTCGGGCTGAGCTTCACGGATTTGGTTGATGATTCTGTCATATTCAGGGCCTAAACCTGTAAGGCATCCACTTCTCACCCACACATCCTTCTCCAGTCGGAGATGGAGAGCAATATATGGACCTTCAACCCACATTCTCCTAGCTATTCGGTTCCCAAACGCCTCAATTGGAGCAGTAAACCTCAATGCATGAAAAGCTACCTGCACAAGTTGACAAAAAGAAGATTGATTGTGAAATTGTACTCTCGATGAGATTTTGATGGTTAGTTTCTTTCACCTTGCACCGGAGCTTCTGCAGATCAGATGGAAGGTTCTTAGAGAGCTTGGAATCTAATCCTTTTAACACAAGAAGACCTTCATCATTCAGCTGCACGAATCGTTTAGCAGAATCACCAAACAATACAATGAGTTCAGAAAAGCTTCAATTCACTGTAACATTCATGACTTATAAGGAGTATGATTAATTTGCTTCCTGATGTTAAATTCTCATCAGAATTTGTTAAACAGAACAAGGGACATCACAGTTGCATATGAACCATACCAGTCTGGAGTACTTCGTGCGCAGCCATAGAGGTGAGATATCCCGAGGAATCTGACTTTCTATGGTCTGTCTTGACATCAAATGTGTGGAGGGAAGGGATGATACAATTCGTACATCAGATTTTAATGTTCTCCTGAAGTGTTCCACGTCAAAAATGTCTGCAAATTCGCTGCAAGTGCAACAATTCAGATACGCATTGTAGATACTTTCATGGGGTTTTAAAGATTATTCAAGTATATGCCATTGAAAGATGACTTCGTTTCACCTTTCATCGCCCCATATCAGATTAACCTGCAAAACAGGAACAACCAAAGCTGCCCCGAGAATTCTTGCAATGACAACAGCATCTATAATCTGATTTCTTTGCTGGTTTAGTCCTCCAGAAACTACCACCACCAAGAACCTCCTTTTCTCCTTGGAAATAGTTGCAGAAGCCTTTCGATACTCTATACTGAAGTCCAAGCAAGGCTTGTACCCTTGCCCATCGGGCTGTCTCCAAAACTCTTCTTCCTCTTTTGACACATTTCCGGTGACCGCCTGAATAGGCAGTGGCACCATCAGACTATTAACCAATCCTGACCCGCCGTCCTCCACCCTGCTGGAAACAGCGGAAGAAAGTGAAGCAAATAGCAATCTTGAAGTTGACACAGACGACGATGAAAGCGAAGAAGAAGGTGAGAGGAGAGAGCAGGGGATCGAATCTTGAGAAAAGGGAATGAAACTGAGAATGAAAAATCCCAAGAAAGTGAAGGAAACAAGGAGTGTAAGGAACAAAAGAAAGAGAGTGGCTGGCGGTAAAGTTACGAGCTTGGAGTGGCTTCTTGGACTGTTTTTGGGTGACAAGAGAAAAGAAGCCAAAAAAGAAGCTGATCCCAAGTTAAACGACGGCGATGGGGTTCTCGAGGTTAGTGGGCTCTTGATGTTCCTCAACCTCGCCATTAATGCTTATCTCTGCAATTTGGGGGCTTTCCGGCTTCTGAAATCTTTGCGGGTTAGAGAATGACAGTTGAATTTCTGTTATGGTAGTTGTAAGCAAAAGACTCTTCTGGCCTTATGATTCTTCGATATGGTCTGTTCCCAATTTTGGTGTGCTCTCTGTTTTGATATGATTTGATAATATTATAAATAATAAAAATATTTATTTAATAATTTTTTTGGGTTAAATTATTAATTAGAATTACTAAAATCAATAGTCGACAATGCCTCCCCTTTCTGTCTCACGCGCCAGTTTCATTTCCGACTACTCTTACAACAATCCCACCTCTCTGCTTCGTTGTACCTCCATGAAATTGCTGCATACACTACCAATTTCAGTGGATTTGTTAACGATCCTTGTCTTCTCTCTTCTTTTAATTATCAAATGACATGTTAGTTGGTGGTGTTATATAAGTTTAAAAATTTATTGAATAAATATTCTGAATACAAGAAGAAGAGAGGAAATCAACATTTTACAAAAAACAATCATAAATACAAGTATGTCTAAATAAATCGATCCATAAAAGTTTTTTACAATTAATATTAGAGTATGGTGTTGTATAAAATCGTAATGTCGATTCTATGAATGCTCTTGGTATGGCTTGGGAAAGTTTTCGTTTTGAAAAGAAACCATCCTTTATGAATGCTCTTGGTAAGGCTTGCAACGGTATGAAGAGAGAGAGAAGATTTAAGGATTAAAAAAAAAACGAACGAGAAACGAAACCAGCTATTGAATAAGATGAGGTGTGTTCACATCAAAGGCTAGCGTCGCTGGCATCACTGGTGAGGCCACGCTCCTCACATGCCAAAATTGACAGTGGCAGGCATCTGTTGTGCACTCGTCCACCGCTTATTTTTGTTTTTAAAAATAATTTTATGGGTTGAATATTGATCATATTTAAGGTATTTTAATGGTCATAATTCATAATTTACGTAATTGATAATTTAAATTAATTAATGAATGAATCAATTAATTAATTGAGATTTATATGCATAAAAGTTGTGCATATGTTTGCTATGCATAATATAATTTTGTGTCATATTATGCTTTAATTGATACTTTGCCATTTATATTATGCAATGTTTGGAATTAAATTTTCCTATTATATGAGACATATCTTTGATGACATTATGATAATTTAGAATAGCTTGTTAGTCACCAAAGTGACCAAACTAACTAAATTAAATTTTGTCATATATGATAATTGTTCAATTAAATGTTTATTGCATGGAAAGCTTGCTAGTCACCAAAGTGGCCTAACTTAAAAATATTAATCATTTAATTGTGAATGTTTAAATTGTTCATTATAATATGATGTTAAAATGAAATAAAGGATGAATTGAACAATTGATATTATTAATTATAACACTAGGAGGTCACCAAAAGGCGGATCATTGCTTATAATTAATGACATTAATGGACTTTATCAATATATTTAGTTAATATGATTGTATATCCAAAGATAACATGCATGTTGTCTAGAATATGATTGATTGTCCATTATAGTGAACTATATATATTCATCATAATAGGTTACAACTATGTATTTAAATTTCACCTAAAGGATAATTTAAATACATAATAAAAGTTTATTATTAGTTTGAATCTATTTAGGTCTACTCAAAGCATTACTGCGTGGGCTATATGTTATATGTGCAGCATCTACTAATTTGTTCGTCTTAGGAAATGACTTGATCAAGTTCAATTGTCTGAACTATGGTGATTGGTCCGAACAAATCCAGTTCCAATTGGGTGTAATGGATTTGAACTTGGCCATAGTTTCAGACGCAAGGCCCGCAGCCATAATCGAAACTAGTTTTAAAGCTGACAAGTCTTATTATGAGGCTTGGGAATGGTCTAATAGGCTAAGTTTGAATTTGATGCGAATGACAATCGCAGAAAATGTAAAACCATCAATGCCTAAGACGGATAATTTAAAGGAGTTCATGTTAAAGCTTAAGAAATTCTCCCAATATGATATAACTGACAAGTCTATAGTATGGACTTTAATGAGCGAGCTAACGACCAACAGTTTGACTAGTCACAACCTATTCATAATCATGTAACTAATATGTCAAACCTAACTACAAAATTGAAATCTATAGGTATGGATGTGTGTGAGTCCTTTCTGGTACAGTTTATTGTCAACTCGCTTCCTCTAGAGTTTGGCCAGTTCCAAGTGAATTATAACACTATTAAAGAAAATGGAACCTTCAAGAAATTAAGGTCATGTTAGTTCAGGAGGAAGGGAGATTAAAGAAATTAAAGGAGCACTCCGTTCATCTCACATTTCATCTAGGTGCTAGTAGCAGTAAACACAAACCAGGAAAGAAAAGCAAAGATAAAGACAAAGCTCTTAACAAAGTTAATGAGGGTCCAAGCAATAAAGATAAAAGGTGTCACTTCTACAAGTAGCCTGGTCACTTCAAGAAAGATTGTCCTAAAAGAAATGCTTGGTTCGAAAAGAAAGGTACATACTATGTCTCAGTATGTTTTGAATCAAATCTTATAGAAGTGCCTAATAATACTTGGTGGTTAGATTCTGGTGCAACTACTCATGTATCACATGTTAAACATGGATTCCTTTCAATATAAACCATAAACGGAACTGAAAAGTTCTTATATATGGGGAATATAATGAAGGCACAGACAGAGGGCATTGGGACATGCATATTGATCTTGGATACTGGGTGTTACCTAAATCTAGAAAAGTGTCTTTATGTTCCTGAATGTGCTAGGAATTTAGTTTTTGTTGCAAATTTGGATGATGTAGGATTTCAATTTAAGATTGGAAACAATTTTTTTAATTATAAACATAAGTACTATTATAGTTTTGGTACCTTAATTGATTCCTTATATCATTTCAATCTTGATGTTGATTTTGTAGCATCTCTGTTTAATGTTGACCATATTATAAGAAGTAAACGTAGTGCATAAAATGAATGTTCTGTTTTTTATGGCATAAAAAATTAGGTCATATATCCAAGAAAATGATACAGAGGCTAGTAAAAATAAAATCTTACCTCCATTGGATTTTGTTGACTGGTATATATGTATGAATTGCTTTAAAGGCAAGCAAAATAAACATATATCAAAACATTCAACCACAAGAAGTAGAAAATTCCTGTAATTAATACATACTGACATTTGTGGTCGTTTCGACGTTCCTTCTTGGGGTGACAAAAAAAATTATTAGCTTTATTCATGACTTCTCATGATATGGTTATATTTATCTGCTACATGAGAAATTTCAGATTGTGGACATCATAGAGTTGTTCGTTAATGAGATAGAAAGGTAGTTAAATAGAAAAGTAAAGATAGTGATGTCTGATAAAGGTGGTGAATATTATAGAAATTTTAATAAAAGTGGACAATGTCCAAGTCCATTTGCAAAATTTTTTGCAAGTCGAGACATATATGCACAATGCACAATACACAATGCCTGGTACACCACAAAAAATGGTGTAACCAAAAGGCAAAATCGTACTCTTATAGATATGGTTAGGAGTATTTAAGTTATAATTTTGTATTGTTATCATTGTGGATGCATGCATTAAAGACCACTGCATATCTACTTAATAGGTTTCCTAGTAAGGCAGTTCCTAAGACACCTTATGAATTATGGACAGGAAGAAAACCTAGTTTACGATACCTTCACATATGAGGTTGTCCGGTATAAGTAAGGCTGTATAATCCACATAAAAAGAAGCTTAATGCAAGAGCCGTTAGTAGTTATTTCATTGGCTATCTCAAAAAGTCAAAGGGGTATAGATTCTATGGTCCTAATCATAGTACAAGAATAGTTGAGTATGGTAACGCTCAGTTCATTAAGAATGGTCCAATCAGTAGGAGTGGAGAATCGTGAAAAGTGGATATTCACGAAAGTCAAGTAGGATCCTACTGGTTGTTATTCCTCTTATTGTATCACTCATACGCAACATACCAAAACAACAAATTAATGTTCCAATTTCACAAGTTGAACATATTAATGACGAACCAACTAGTGATGTTCAAGTTATAAATGATCAAGTGATGCCACAAGAAGTAGCATTACGAAGGTCTATAAGGTAGAGAAGATAAGCTATTTTGAGTGACTATGCAGTTTACTCACTTGAACATGAATGTGACTTGAGCATTGATAAGGATCCAATCTCATTCAAACAAGCCATGGAATGTAACAATTTTGATAAATGGTTCAATGCTATGATAAAAGAGTTGAAATCAATGGATGACAATAATGTCTAGGAATTAGTTAAGTTGCCGAAAGGTGCAAAACAAGTGGGTTGTAAATGGGTCTTTAAGACCAAACTTGACTCACAAGGCAACATTGAAAGGTATAAATCCAAACTTGTTGCTAAAGGTTACACTCAAAAGGATGGTATTGACTATAAAGAGACCTCCTCTCTAATTTCAAAGAATGACTCCTTAAGCATTGTTATGGAATTGGTGGCTCATTATGATTTAGAGCTTCACCAAATGGATGTAAAAACCACTTTGCTAAATGGTAACTTGGAAGAAGAAGTTTATATGGATCAACCAGAAGGTTTCGTGGCCACAAGAAAGAAACGATTAGTATGTAAATTGAAGAAGCCAATATATGGACTGAAGCAACCTTCCCGATGATGGTATCTTAAGTTTAATGATACCATAACATCTTACGGTTTTATAGAAAACACCATTGATCGGTGTATCTATATGAAGGTTAGTGAGAGCAAGTTCATTATATTAGTCCTATATGTTGACGATATCCTTCTTGCTGCGAATAATATGGTTTTGTTACATGATGTCAAGAATTTTTTTCTAATAATTTCGAAATGAAAGATATGAGTGAGGCATCCTATGTGATATGAATAGAAATATTACGTGATAGATCACAAAGATTGTTAGGATTGTCTTAGAAAGGTTATATCGAGAAAGAATTAAAAATTTCAAATAAAAAATGGTCTGTAGGGATAGTTCCAATTCGGAAAGGGGACAAATTTAATCTAATACAATGTCCACGAAACCATTTGGAACATAAGGACATGAAGTCTATTCCTTATGCGTCAGTAGTTGGGAGCTTAATAAATGCTCAAACATGCACTCGACCAGATATCAGTTTTGTTGTTCGAATGCTAGGTCGATATCAAAGAAATTCTAGAATGGACCACTAGAAAGCTACAAAGAAATTCCTTAGATACTTACAAGGCACTAAGGATTATATGCTCACATATAAAAAATCAACCCATCTTTAAGTGATAGGTTACTGAAATTCAGACTATGTCGGTTGCATAGACTCACGGAAATCTACATTCGGTTATATGTTCCTAGTAACTGGATGAGCAGTTTCGTGAAAAAGGGAAAAGTAGTCTGTCATTACTACTTCCACTATGGAGGCTGAATTTGTGGCATTATTTGAGGCCATGGTTCATGGATTGTGGTCGCGAAACTTTATCTTAAGTCTTGGTCTCTCGACAGTATTACCAAATGGTTAAGAATTTATTGTGATAATTTGGCATTCGTTTTCTTCTCTAAAAATGAAAAATATTCAAAAGGTGTGTGTTGGCGCTGGGGTCTCGATACTTACTACAAGGCAACATTACGCAACGATCAAGTAAGGACCATGTAAGAAGAAAGTTGAGAGCTTCAATTTATAAGGAGAAACTTTCGCGTCAACGCCGTGACGAACTATAAAGGTTAAGCGCAATGAACTTTAGGGAAAAGTTTGCCGAGGTGAACTTCTGGCTTTTCCATGGCAAAGCCTCAAGATCCAGTGCCCACACTCATCGGGAGAAATGTGTCGCGACAAACTTCTGGCTTCGCCACGACGAAGTCTAGAAAACCAGTGAGAATACCTCTAGGGAAAGGTTTGCCGTGACGAACTATTTGGCTTTGCCATGATGAAACCTTCATACCAAAACCCATAATTGAACATCCAACAACAAACATACATACCAACTTTCATCACAACATCCTATCCTATTCCATCTCTAACAACATACAATTCTATTCCCAACACAATTTCAACAACTCAACCAAATGATATAAGTGAACATACACAAAGATCTTTTTCAAATCTTATTCTCATTACAAATTCCAAAGAGTTTGAATAACTTTAGTTACATATCAAAAGCCACAAGCTTGGCTTAATACAAAATACAAAAATACAATGAATGCTCATGTTGATATGCTTATAAAGCTATCCAAAAGTCACTAACTTAGTTACAAAAGTCTTTATTCTTGGAGTTGCTAAACTTTTTGCAAGGATCACCAATGCTCTTGTTCTACACTTGAGGAGTGGAAAAATAATGGGTTGAGCTATTAAACTCAGTGGCTAATATGTCTATAGCTAGTGACAATTCACATGTCCAGCATATTGCTTATTCATATATATAGATATCCTATGCATTCAACAATCCAATTATCCACAGTTCTACTTTCAATCTCATAGTTCAACAGATTCTCACATAAATCATATCATGTAACTCACAATCATCAACATAACACCTAACTATACATCATGCTTACAGATCGAAATATAATGCACAAACAAATGGCTTGAGGATCCTATGAAATGAAACAGAGAAATCGAAGTTTACACTGTGAGCAAAACGAGTTCGATTCTTAAGATCTCGTATGCCACAAGCTGACAGTTGGGAGAAGGCTTTAGTCAACGTGCACATGATGAAGAAATTGTTCCTCTCTTGCCCAATCACAAGCAAATTATCATGCTCAAATCCATTTCATCATAGAATCATGTTTTCATAATTTCTTAAGCTTTTTCCTCTTTTGATCCATGCAAAATATCATATTATCCATTAATGCGTAATCATAGTAATAACTCGTCATGCATTTTCATATCAATCACAACAATTCAATTCAAGCAATTCAAGCACTCAAGCAAACAAGTATTGAATCATTATCACAATAACCATAAACATATTACCCACCTAATTTGCTTGGAAATCCTAAATTCAAGATTGCATTTTCTCTTGTTCTTGCCTTAGGTTTTCTTAGTTTCCTTCAATAATGTTGGGCACCGAAATTTTTATTTATTTATTGATTTATTTATTTATTTGTTTACTTTATTTATTCTTTATTTTGCTTTAATTGTTTTATTTATATATATATATATATATATACATCATTTGATCGTCGTTAAACGTCTTAAACATGCTTATGGTAAACCTTTCCCTATTACCTTTATCCCTCGCACAACCCAGCGTGGTGATATTGGTTACAACACTAAACCGATTTTTCCAAAAACTCATCCTTTATTGGAATACCAGCTACAATTAAAGGAACTGGATACAACAATAGATACTATTAGTACAAAATTAGAACAATGTTATACAGAGGATCCCTTAAAATTTTGGGATAAAAATCAATTATATGCTAAATTAGAAATGATAGATAAAAAGAAAATTATTAGAGTAAAACCTATGAGATACAATGAAGAAGATCAAAAAGAATTTAAGATACAGATAACAGAGTTATTAGATTTAGGATTTATTCGAACTAGTCAATCACCTCATAGTTCACTAGCTTTTATTGTAAGAGGACACGCAGAGCAAGTAAGAGGTAAGGCAAGAATGGTGATAAATTATAAAAAATTAAATGATAATACAGTATTTGATGGATATTTTCTGCCACATAAAGAAAGTCTGATTAATAGAACTAGGAATAAAATTATATTTTCAAAATTTGATTGTAAAAGTGGATTTTGGCAAGTAAAAATGCATCCTGATAGTATTCAATACACAACATTTTCTACTCCACAAGGACATTATGAATGGTTAGTAATGCCTTTTGGATTAAAAATGCACCACAAATATTTCGAGAGAAAATGGATAATCTCTTTAAAGACTATTTATATATATATGTATATGTTGATGATATTTTGATAGCTTAGAAGACATTCCAAATCATTTAAAACATCTAGATAAATTTGTTGATATTTGTATAGAACATGGATTAGGGTTATCAAAAAGAAATCTAAGATATTACAAAATAAAGTAGAGTTCTTAGGTATGCAAGTAGATGGACAAGGAATAGAACTTGTAATCATATATTAGAAAAGATTTCAAAATTTCACGATAAATTAATAGACAAAACCAAGTGCAAAGCTTTTAGGGATATTAACATATGCTTCGATTTTATACAAAATTTAGCTCGATTCTGAAAACCTTTTCAAGATTTACTTAAAAGATAAGATATTTAGTTTTACTCGAATTAGAATTTCAAGTAAAAACTATAAAAAGATTATGCAAAACTTTACCTAAATTATACTTACCTAGTATTGAAGATAATTTAATATTAGAAAGCGATGCTTGAGAAAATTATTGGGCGGAATCTTAAAAAGATAGATTATGATAATAAAGAGAAAATAGGAGAAAGTATATGTCGATATTGTTCAGGAACATTTACAGATACCGAAACTAGATATCATATCAATGAAAAAGAATTATTAGCTGTGGTAAAAAGCTGTAAAGAAATTTATTACTTTTTACTCCCAAAAAGATTTTTACTAAGAACTGATAATACTCAGGTAAAAGCATTTATTACTAATAATATTCAAATTAGACCTGAATATAAACGCTTGATTAGATGGCAAACATTACTTTCTGATTATATTTTTGATATTGAAATTGTAAAATCTGACAAAAATGTTCTGGCAGATTTTCTCACCAGGGATGGAAGACCATCGTCTCAAGATACTTGAAGAAATACACAAAATGGATACTGAACTACGTCATATTAAAGATAATCTTTCAGACTTTATTGATATTGCTAATCTTCCAGGTATGTCCCGTGAAGTATCAAGTCTTTTAAAAGAGGAAGTGAACTCATGCAGATGAATGTGGAAAGCGTAAAGAGATAAGTCTCAAACCGATGAGTATGTTGCAAGATCATGTAATCCAAAATCCGATAACCTTATACCTAAGGAAACCCCAAAGAGACTTTCCTTAAAGAATGCAAGATGGACTTAAGGCCCAACTTCTCTCCTGGTCCTTCTACTACCCCACAGATAATAAAAGAATTAGCCATGATTTCCCAGACGTTGAGCAACAATGTAAGATTATGAAAGACCTATTCCATCTTTGAATAATGAAACCAGATACATTGATTTCTCGGTATTTATCCAAGAATCAATTATTTACAAGAATCGATCCTCGAAATTAGATATTGGTATGATTTTGGAGCATTAAACTCGATATATTTATCATCTCCAAATTTTTACGAAATCACTCATTATCTCAATGGATAAAAGATGGGGTTCGGGATTGTTATCTCAATAATCCCACTATAACTCCAACAGATATTTTGGTACTAAAATTCTTATCTGCAAGACCCGATTTTGATACTGATGGTAAATACCCAGCTTATAATCTAATTCAGCTGGGAAAAGCAGAATCTTTTTTGATATCTGTAAACCTGAATAAATCTAAAGATTTTATAAAATTTGAGGAAAAAGATATTCATTACAGAAGAGGAATCGGAATAAGGATAGTCCTTCAAGGGATAGAAGCTAGTTTCAAGAAGGGATTTCAGACATATGGAGGACAAAAGATACATTCATCGATAATGATATCACCCAAAGACTACTCGATAGCGACTACAATTATCTACGATAAAGATGAAACTCATTGGAATCAGGGGTAATCAAATCAAGTTTCACAGCCCAACAAAAGATTTGTCAGTTTCGAAGACATCAGAAAGATATTTGTCCAGCATGTACACAGAAAAAAGATACAACGCCAGCTGGAAAGGATAACAGTAACCCCACTAAAGATTACAGTTGTAACACCCAAATACCCCATGGGAGGATACATGGATGCCACCCAAGACAGAACAAACAAAATCAAACATTACACATATGCATTGTTTTAAAATCTAAGTTTAACACACATATAATACATCTCAGACTTTCCATAAACAAATCCAAAGAATATGTACAGGCCCAAATAAACCAAACAAAATACATATTCGAGTGACACAAAAACTCTGACTCCTTTGACCACTGCGGTTGACTTGTCCCAGTCCTTAATCTCTTTGCTCTGTACCTACACGGGACAAATCCACCGTGCTAAGCTTATAGCTTAGTGAGTAATCATTTATCTAATTTAACCAATTTCTTTTCACAATAACGATATCAGCATGCATTCAGAGATTAGAGATTAATACTCAGGCAGGCAAAATGCACTTCATAACAGATGTTATCATTAACAGACAAAACAAAGCAAAAGTCCATAAAATAGAAGTGGGTAATGGGACTTATCAGAAGACCGAAGTCTCGACACCGAAGTGTCCATATCGAAAACACGAAGTGTCACGAAGACCAAGTCTCAACACGAAGTGTCCATATCAGAAGACACCGAAGTGTCACAGAAGACCGAAGTCTCGACACCGAAGTGTCCATATCAGAAGACACCGAAGTGTCACAGAAGACCGAAGTCTCGACACCGAAGTGTCACAGAAGCGCTACAGACCCTTCTAGGCATGCTTATTTACCCACAACTCGGACAGAACAAATCATTCCAGACATTTCATGTGCGATAAATTAGCACTTCTAATAAAATAATCATGCAACAATCGCCTCGGACGTTCATTATCCTAAGCGATTACACAATTAATATAAAGACATATGAGCACGCGGACATTCATTGTGGGACGATTACACAATTCGAAGAGAAAAATCAAAGTGAGACCGTCTCGGGTCTCTTACTTATTACCGATATACTTCTTGAAATGACTTACGAAATTACGGTATTTATCAAATTATTGACATTCTTGAAAGTCCGATTCTTGACTGTATTTATCAAGACATTCTTGAAAGTCACGATTCTTGATCAGACATTTTATCGAAGACATTCTTGAAAGTCACGATTCTTGACATGTATTACTTATCAAGACATTCTTGAAAGTCGATTCTTGACCAGATTATTTATCAAGACATTCTTGAAAGTCTTGATTACTGACTTACAAACTTTACTGTCGAAATTACTTACATTACTGACATTATTGGTGACATCGACATTCTCGATATGGTGACGGTTCATGAAATTTCGATTCTTGTTGTCTTTATGACTTCCAATTTTACTGTCGGCATGACATACGTACTGAAATTTCTATCCTACTTACTGACTGAAATACCGGGATTACTAACCTTAAATCGCCCATACTATTTATTGCCTCGAAGTCCCGAGCAATATCTGGCAGTGGTCGTTCCTCTATAATACAGATACAAATGATTATTGTGCATAATTATTGTATGCTAAATGAGTATGATGCATGTTCATGCAAATTTTCGGGATTCTTTACTGTTCACAAATACGTATTACTATTCACAAATACTTATTCTTACTGTTCACAAATACGTACAGATATTGTTCACAAATACGGATACTGTACTGTAGCAATACTATTCACTAGTCACTATTCACTATTCACTATTTACTATTCACTATTACTATTTACTATTTACTATTTACTATTTACTATTCACCGACACTGTTCACACACTGTTCATCGTCTCCTACCTTACGAAAATCACTGTTCATTTCATTTTTTCTTTCTTTTCTTTTCCTCTCAATTTTCTCAATTCTTTTAGCATCATCACTTAACAACTAACCTCTTACTTGATCTAACCTATCGAATCATCAAAACTTCAAACATGATAGATCTAAAATTTCCTTCCCTTTTCTTATCCTCCCATAAAACCATCTAACAGATCATATATACCTATATGTCTCAACCAACACCAGAAAAGATTCATGATCTAAAGGACTAACCTCGTTATTTGCTGCAGAAAAGCAGATCGATCGACAGACAGTGATGAAGAGCATCGGTCGTGAGCAAATGAAGTTATACACGGTTCTGTTTAACCCTTATATAAGTCGGCCACTTATTCAATTTTTACTATTAGCTTACTGTGGGATGAATAGTGAAAAGCACACTTATGATTGCGGAATCAACTAATTCCCAGAAGTTCCAGACAACTTCTAAAAATTTACCAAAAATTCCGTCATAAAATATGACTGCCAAATAATTGTTCCAAAAATACTCCATACGTCACCAATAATTTCTAAAAATCATTGAAGTCTCAAAAAATTACTAAAAATTATCTTAATATTGTCTGAATCAATCCGAAATTTCATTTTACCAATGTACCCGGAAATACCATGAATGCATGCCAAAATATCAAAGAGACGAACATAAATCGGACTAAATGTGCTTAATATGCTAACCCCAATTTGGGTGTTACAACTCTTCCTCCTTAAGGAATTTAGTCCTCGAAATTCATATCGATCCGAATATTTTATACCTCCAGCGGTAAAGCGGCTAGTTTGAGCGGTCATAAACGGCTAGTGAGCGAAGACCAAAATGGTCTATAAATAGAAACTACTTCTTCCTCATTTACTTCATCCCTCCACATTCTTTCTTACTTACCTTAAACTTTCTTCTAGACGAAACCAGAGTTCAAAATGTTATCCGCTATCGCATGCTTTGGTATACTTCTTATCATTATGTATCTTTATCTCGTTCTTAGTATTAATTTCGAGCTACATGAAGCTCGCACTTTTTTTGTCTTCTTAGCATTTCCTATGATCCTTCTGTTGCTTATTGGCATAGCCTTTGAGCAAGGCATGTAATTTTTTTTTCATAAGGGAAAAATAAATGTTTTACTTTCACTTTCGGAATCAATAACGCCAATATCAAATCCTATTCTACCTCGTTCCAAATGCATCTAATATCACCAAATATCATAGCAAAGCACTATAGCCACAAAACCAATGTTTCTTCACATAGTGACATAATCATACCAGTCAATGATCTCATTTCATAAGGAACATCATATGAACCAATCATCAATCAAAAGGTTCAATTCATATCTTGCGATCATTAATCTCATCTTTCACGTATTCCCTCTTGTAAAATCACGCAACAATGTGATCAAAGAAACCTAATATCGGATATCATCTCATGATCGATCATATAACTCGTCACCTTATTCCACCAATTTCCTGACATACAGTCACATGCATCTCCCTCCGAACACATTACATTCACATCGCTGCAGTGGTAATACAATTAACTCATGTGTCTTCTATACAACATCAGATACACACAAACGTACTAGGATAGTACTCATTCAAACAATTCATAAATCTTCAGTTCTGTATTCAGTGACTCCGTATCGTATTCAATTCTTTCAATACCGCAAACTATCCGACATGTGTCACTACACCTACAGTGTCTCCAAGCTTTCAAAACTATGGCAGTAAGTTTCAAATCAGGTATCAACTAATCACCTCACGCGACATCAGTTATCTCTATGCATACAATTTTTTTTTTCTCTTCATTCCTGCAAAACATGAATGATTTCACCCAAGTTCACTTATCAGCATTTGTTATCAATTGATCTTGGACAAGACTTCTCTTTTATTCGTTCCTTATTTCTATCTCATCTTTCGATTGTCATTTATTTCGTCTTCCATAAGTATACATTCACGCAAGTCAGAATAAAATTCTGAATCTCTCCCATTTAGAAACTGAATCATTCCAATCTTTTGCCACAAATTTGCCAATATCTCAAAATGCACCAAAATTGATCACACTTTCACACTAGTATTCTTATTTGAACTTTGCCATTTTTTTTCTTTTCACGAAAATCGGCAAGATACTTGGTATATTTGATCCGGCCAAAAATCGCAATGATCAAATGCACTTCTATAATGCTCACACAATAACCGTAATCATCGGACCTCCGTCCAGGAATCCAACATCGTGAAACAACGCAATGCTATCTACGAACACGTCAATAAGTCTTAATACAATAATCTCATCATAATCGAATCTCAATACCCAATGCATGCACCAATACAAATGCATTACCTCATTTTTTGCTTATTTGACATCTTAGCTTCCTGAGCTAAAAATACATATCGAAAATCAAACTCGTACTTCTTGAACATACTGACATAGAATGCATTACAGACCTAACTCTGTCTAACCATCTAACCATAATAAGCATGTGTACATGCACGCTCAACAGTCTATTCAACTTCCCATGTCTGAATCGCATCAATGCAGACACTTACGATATGTAACCATCATGACATTTTAATATCGAACCCATTCTTATAATCTTATCCAGAATCACAAATTCTCAACTACCTCATCAACAGTCTTATGAATCTTTTCATACGGACATTCTAGAACCAAAACATGGGACAAACCGCATTAGGCGGACACAACTCTTCTATTCAAGTACAAGCGATAGTTAAGTTATTTGGTTAAACCGAATCGCCTAAACCATTCTCTCGATACCAAAAGATGTAACACCCAAATACCCCCAGGAGGATACATGGATGCCACCCAAGGCAGTAACAAACAAAATCAAACATTACACATATGCATTGTTTTAAAATCTAAGTTTAACACACATATAATACATCTCAGACTTTCCAGAAACAAATCCAAAGAATATGTACAGGCCCAAATAAACCAAACAAAATACATATTCGAGTGACACAAAAACTCTGACTCCTTTGACCACTGCGGTTGACTTGTCCCAGTCCTTAATCTCTTTGCTCTGTACCTACACGGGGCAAATCCACCGTGCTAAGCTTATAGCTTAGTGAGTAATCATTTATCTAATTTAACCAATTTCTTTTCACAATAACGATATCAGCATGCATTCAGAGATCAGAGATTAATACTAAAGCAGGCAAAATGCACTTCATAACAGATGTTATCATTAACAGACAAAACAAAGCAAAAGTCCATAAAATAGAAGTGGGTAACGGGACTTATCAGAAGACCGAAGTCTCGACACCGAAGTGTCCATATCAGAAGACACCGAAGTGTCACAGAAGACCGAAGTCTCGACACCGAAGTGTCCATATCAGAAGACACCGAAGTGTCACAGAAGACCGAAGTCTCGACACCGAAGTGTCACAGAAGCGCTACAGACCCTTCTAGGCATGCTTATTTACCCACAACTCGGACAGAACAAATCATTCCAGACATTTCATGTGCAATAAATTAGTACTTCTAATAAAATAATCATGCAACAATCGCCTCAGACGTTCATTATCCGGAACAGTACACAATTAGTACAGCACATATGAGCACGCGGACATTCATTGTCCGGACCAGTACACAATTTAGTACAGAAAAAAATCAAAGTGAGACCGTCTCGGGTCTCTTACTTATTACCGATATACTTAATGAAATGACTTACGAAATTACCGGTATTATTTATGAAATTATTGACATTCCGAAAGTCACGATTCTCGACCAGATTATTTATCAAGACATTCTTGAAAGTCACGATTCTCGATCTATATTACTTATCAAGACATTATTGAAAGTCCCGATTCGACCAGTATTATTTATCAAGACATTCTTGAAAGTCACGACATTGACTGTATTATTTATGAAGACATTCTTGAAAGTCCCGACATTGACTTACAAACTTTCTTGTCGAAATTACTTACATTCTCGACATTATTGATGATTCATCGACATTCTTGATATGGTCGACGGTTATCAAATTTCGATTCTTGTCGTCTTTATGACTTCCAATTTCTTGTCGGCATGACATACGTCTTGAAATTTCTATCTTACTTCTTGATGAAATCTGGGATTACTAACCTTAAATCGCCCATACTATTTATTGCCTCAAGTCCGGCAATATCTGGCGATGGTCGTTCCTCTATAATCTGAGATACAAATGATTATTGTGCATAATTATTGTATGCTAAATGAGTATGATGCATGTTCACGCAAATTTTCGGATTCTTTCTTTGTTCACAAATACGTATTACTATTCACAAATACTTATTCTTACTGTTCACAAATACGTACAGATACTGTTCACAAATACGGATACTGTACTGTAGCAATACTATTCACTAGTCACTATTCACTATTTACTATTCACTATTACTATTTACTATTTACTATTTACTATTTACTATTCACCGACACTGTTCACACACTGTTCATCGTCTCCTACCTTACGAAAATCACTGTTCATTTCATTTTTTTTTCATTTTTTTCTTTTTTCTCTCAATTTTTCTCAATTCTTTTAGCATCATCACTTAACAACTAACCTCTTACGCTGGTCTAACCTATCGTAATCATCAAAAACTTCAAACATGATAGATCTAAAATTTCCTTCCCTTTTCTTATCCTCCCATAAAACCATCTAACGAGATCATATATACCTATATGTCTCAACCAACACCGAAAAGATTCATGATCTAAAGGACTAACCTCGTTATTTGTTGCAGAAAAGCAGATCGATCGACAGACAGTGATGAAGAGCATCGGTCGTGAGCAAATGAACTGAATTTTATGAGTTATACAAGGTTCTGTCTAACCCTTATATAAGTCGGCCACTTATTCAATTTTTACTATTGGCTTATTGTAGGATGAATAGTGAAAAGCACACTTATGATCATGAATCAACTAATTCCCGGAAGTTCCAGACAACTTCTAAAAATTCACCAAAAATTTCGTCATAAAATATGACTGCCAAATAATTGTTCCAAAAATACTCCATACGTCACCAATAATTTCTAAAAATCATTTAAGTCTCCAAAAATTACTAAAAATTATCTTAATATTGTCCGAATCAATCCGAAATTTCATTTTACCAATGTACCCGGAAATACCATGAATGCATGCCAAAATATCAAAGAGACAGAACATAAATCGGACTAAATGTGCTTAATATGCTAACCCCTAATTTGGGGTGTTACAACAGTGACTAAAAGCCTATCAGCTAAAAAGCAGAAGCCCTACGTGTTCGGTATAAATAAAAAGATGTACTGATCTTTGTAATATAGCAAAAATATCTAGCATAGTATTTTCCTTTTCTTGCCTATATAATGTACTCTTCGGAAGAGGAGGGGGACACGGCAAAAAAAACAACCTCTTCTCTGTAATCTTTCCTTTGTAATCTTTCCCATGCATCATAAATAAACTCCCTTTTCTTATATTCGTTCTATAGCTCACAAACACCTAGAGTAATATACTCCTTCAAACTCCTTTACCTATTTTCTTACGCCTTGAGGTAGAAAACGAAACAAGGCTTTGCTGAGTATTGCTAAAGGAACTATAGAAGAGTTACCTTGACCTTATATTCAAGGATTAAGGTTGGGGCTGAAACGCTCAGTAAAAGCTTCGTGGTATGACCCGACAATATTTTGGTCAATCCGAAAACTAGGTAAGGAAGCGTGTTGGACCTATTTCTCTATATCATGTTTGTGATGCCTATAGAATGGATGTAAGAAATTTCTTAAACCCACCAATGGACGTCGAAGCATATGGAGAACACTTAGTTCGGCTAGATTTAGGATCAAAAGATAGCATTAACCATTTGATAAATGAAATTAGATTACAATATTCTGCTGAACTTGAAAACAATAAACAGATAAGAAGGCCAGATTTTAAAGCTATTATGTATTTCATGTCAAAGCAACTTCAGATATTGAAATATATCAGGAATTGTCAATATGAGACGAAAACTCTCATAGATTTCACACTACTTGAGTTAGAAGAAAATGGAGAACCATTTGGACCACCTGCAACGCCACCTGGATTTGAATAAAGCTGACGTGTAGCGCACCGGTAGCATACAGACACCCATTCCTAGATGATGACACACCACACAAGACACACACACACACACACACACACACACACACACACACACACACACACACACATATATATATATATATAAAATAGTTGAGTCTTGAAATTTGCAAGTATGAATGGGAATTAAAATGTGAAATTAGAATGAAGGGTTAGGATTAAGTTGGATTATATTGTAGTAGGCATGTAAGTGTAGAGCTATATGAGACAAAATAAGGGCAAAATGGGAAAGTCCTTATGAGTGAAGGGCATTATAGGAAGGAATGGGCATTAGGAATAAATGAATTAAAAGAAGAAGAAGCAAGTGTCGTAGAACCAAAGAGAAAGAAGACAAAAACGTGAGCTAGGAGAAGAAAAAAGGAAAGAGTCGTAGGAAGCTTGAAGGGGGGAAGAAAGAAGAAGAAAAAGAAGAGAAATCTGCTTGTTAGAGGTAAGTTACATCTTTGTTTATGCTAGATTCAAGAATGGGATAAAATGGAGGTTAGGGTTTGTGTAGGGATTGAGGGAAGAAAGAAGAGAAAGGTGAAATCAAGAGGATTTTTGGGATTTCTAAGTTAGAGTTTTGGTTTTCTAGCGTAGATGGCCTATGGGTAGGTTCGGTTTAAAGATGATTTTATCTTTGCTTGATTTGTAAATGTTATGACTTTCTTTGGAATGTATTCATTGAATGGAGTATGGTTTAATTGAAGGGAATCAAGAGAACCCCACTCAAGAGAAGAAGGAAGGGCAATCTTGAACTTGGATTTCGACATTTAGGTGGGTAACATTTTTATAGTTGTTGTGTGATGGGCAAATGTCCTATGTGTGTTCTTTTTTTTTTTTTAAATTTCGCACATGTTGAGTTGTGGTGTATATTTGAAAGTGTATGATGAAATAGATATGTTTCCTTTGATATGAATGAAAAGTATGAAACTATGATGATTTGGTAGAATGAAAGAAACATAAAAGTGTTGTTTTTGCATTTGAATATTTGAGCATAGATTGATTGTGATTGGGCAAGAGAGAACCTGTTTCGTTAGTCCTATGCACGATGACCTATAGCCTTCTCCCGGCTGCCCGCTTGAGGCCACGAGATTTGGAGAAATCAGACTCGTTTTGTTTACGGTGCAAATCATTTTGTTATGAAACTCTCGATCCATTTATGTGCATTTCATCATTAATTGTGTTTATGATGCATAATACGTGTTACGATTGATAGAAGTTCTCATGTTATGCTTTGTGTGATGATTTTGGTTAATTGTGCTTTATGTGATAAGGTTGGTTATTTATGCATAATATGTTAATTGCCAATGTTTTGGATTCTTGATTACGTGTTGAATGACTCATTACTCGATGGCTATAAACGTGTTAGCCACTGAGTCGTGTTTGCTCACCCCACTCTCCCTCCTCAGGTGCAAATCAAGTCAAGTGTTGAACCTTGCAAGGCATCGGAAAAACTCCAAGACTTTAGATACTTTTGTATTAAGTTAGTAACTAGCTTTTGAATAGCTTTATAAGCATATCAAACATTGAGCATCTCATATATTTTGTATCTTGTGCTTAATTCGTGGTGGATGTGTTGATATGTAACTAAAGCTATGCATGAACTCTTTATTATGATTGGATAAGAGAATGAGAACTCTGGTATTCTTTTCCTTGTGTGTTTGTGTTGGTTTGCGAATTGTTTATGACCTTACAAAGGAATGTGTATGTGCATTTATTCATTATTGAGCTATTGTTGGATTTCGCTTGGGATAACTCATTGGAAATTTGCAAAGGTTTATGAGCTGTTGAAGTGGGGCGTAAATGCTGCAATTTCCGGGCTGATGTGTTCATGAAGTCAATTTTGAGTAAGTTGTGCATTACAGCAATTTCTGGGCTGATATAGGTAGGATGGGATCAAGTAACCTTCTTGAGAGTTGTAGAGGAGCTTTAGAGCTTTCCAATGATGCATAATGTGCTATTTTTGGATGTGCTAATTGGAAGAGGTGAGTTGTTAAAGTTGAGAGCAGGTGCTGCCAAAATGGCAAACTACAGACAGAAACTTTGAGCCCACTTTTGACCCTTATAGAGTTGGAAGTTGTTCTTATGATCTTCATGGAAGTTGTAGAGCGTCCTTTTGTCTTTCCATAGACACCAAGTTTGTTAAATTTGGAGTTCTGGATCAAAAGTTATGATGTTTACAAGTTTTAGTACTGTTGAGAAGCTTGTCGATCGGTCACCTTGAAGTAAACTTTTGACCCCTTTAGAGATAGAACTTGCTTTTGAGTCCATCTTAAAAATGGTAGATCTGTCTTTTATCTTTCCAACGGTACTAAGTTTGTAAATTTTGGAGTTCGGAGTCAAAAGATATGAAGGTTAGAAGTTAGGAGGTCAGGATCGCTTGGCGACCGTGCGCGTGCGCACGAGCAATCGAGCGCCCGCGCGCTCCCACTCGGGCAAGCGTAACGCTCGACCGCTAGCTCGATCGGGCGACCAGGCGCCCGCGTGCCTCTGCGCGCTAGTCGATCGGCCTGCGGGGTCAATTTTTGGCCGACCGACCTCCCTTCCTTATCTTGGCCATAACTTCTTCGTCCGACCTCCGATCGACCTGATTTTTGAAGCGTTGGATTCCTAAGATATTTTTCTATCTTTTCATACCAAATCAATCAGTTTTGAAATTAAATGGAGAAAGATCGATCAGATCAAAGTGAGCTAACCGGTGGAAAAAGTCTAAACATCATTCGGTATTTTGGAGATATCTTGAGCTATAGAGCTCCGATCAATCTGATTTTTCTTGCAAATTAAACTAGAGACATGGATATACAATTTATCTGAAGAAGTAGATCGACAATTTAGCCTCTAAGACTTTCAATTTCTGATATGAAGTTGGGTAGAGTATCCGGTCTTGGTTTGTTTTCTTTAAGACAGTATTTTGGTCATAACTTCTCCATTTCTAATCCAAATTGAGCGTTTTTAATGGCGTTGAAATCATTAGAATATGAGGAACAATTGTCCTGAAGAAGCTGATATGAAATATCTATTGGAAGTTCCCCAAATTGTGATCAGTAAGTTGTCGATTTTGGGTCTTTTATGTTTTTTATGCTTCCGAATGTTGGGCTTCGGAGAGGGGGTCCAACAAATAAACCAAGTTCATTCGATCAAACACGTTTTCCATTCAATCCAATATATAAAAAGAAAATCCATAAGGTTTTGATAATCAATAACAAAATTAAGCTTAAACTTAATCCACCCATGGATTATCTAGGCTAGAAAAACCAAAACCTAGTTGAAAACTTATAACATCCAACTAGGGTTTCATGATGCTCTTCTTCTTCCTTTACCCCCAACACAAAGTCCCGTTCTCTTCTGAACTCTTTTTGTTTTTCTACCAAAGAAAGAAGAAAAATGATGAAGCTTACCTCTAACAAGCTTGATTTCTCTTCCTTCTTCTTCTTTCTCCTTTTTCCCTGGCTTCCACGCTCTCTTCGCTTCTTTTTCTTTCTTCTCCACGTTTTTCTCTCCTCTCTTTTCTTCTCTCCACAATTTCTTCCTCTTCTTCTAATTCAAGACACATTTTCTTGTCCTTCCAATTATACTCCTCATTAGTTTTGTTCTCCCAATTTTGCCCTTCACTTAATGTAATGCACATTTTGCCCCTTCTTTTGTCTTTTATGTCTCTAACTCCTTTAATCCATTTAACACCATATTATCCTAACCTAATTCTAGCTTGTCTCTACTAGATGCTAATTTCTAATTTCTACTTATGCTCACTAAATTAAAGACTAAGTTCTAAAAATAAAATAAAATCAACCAATCAATAAATAAATAATAAAAGAAAAGAAAAGAAAAATTTGGGGTCCAACAAGTCTCTCCCCTTAAAGAATTTCGTCTTCGAAATTCTTACCTGAGCTTACAAAAAAGTGTGGATACTTTTCCTTCATTACCTTTAAGGGCTCCCATGTGGCTTCTTCTGTAGAATGATTTTTTCATAAGACTTTAACCAGCTTCACAGTCTTGTTTCTCAAGATCTTTTTCTTCAAATCTAGAATCTCCACTGGTTATTCTTCATAAATCAAATCATCTCTTAATTGAACCTCTGAAAGTTGAACTATGTGTGAAGGATCTGGTCGGTATTTTCTCAACATCGATACATGAAAGACATTGTGTATCTTATATAATTTCGATGGCAAAGCTAATTTGTAGGCTAAACATCCAATCTTCTCAAGGATCTCATAAAGGCCTATATATCTCAGACTGAGCTTACCTTTTTTACCTAATCTCAAAATTCCTTTTCATGAAGAGGCTTTAAGAAATACTTTGTCTCTAACTTCAAATTCCATCTCCCTTCTATGTGCATTTGTATAGCTCTTCATTCTATCTTAAGCTGCTTTTGAGTCTCTACTTCACCAATTTAATTTTGTCAACTGTAACTGTCTGATTATGTAGCAGTATCTAAATGATTGTATAAGAATCATATAAATCCTTGATTTTTAGGGATTATAATAAGATACAGATTTCCATACATCTTAGGGAATCTGATGTATATTTAGTATAAACAATTGTATATATACTATGGCTGTAACCTACTGATTATGAGAATGAAATTGTTCTTCTCTACTATTATTTTACTGGTATCAGAGCTGTCGGCTCTTTCCTATAGAAAAACTCTGATTTGTTTCTCTGGTCATACTGACCGAGAGCATCATCTCCACTGTCCCTTTCAACGTCCTAGGTTTATCACTCAATTTCCTGTCCTTTCCTTAGCCTTACCTAATTAATCATGACAGAATCACCTAGTAGTTTTGCTGAAATCATCAGCTCCACGATCGAGAACACTGCCGCTGCCATACCCAGAGATTTGCAAAATATTCAAGTTGTATATCGATTGAATGGGAAGAACTATTTAAAGTGGTCATAATTGGTCCACACATTCCTAAAGGGGAGAGGAAAATTGAGCCATTTAATAGGCACTGGTCCTTCACAGGATGATCCAAGATTTATGGCATGGGATGAACAAGACTCCATGGTGATGTCCTGGTTATGGAACTCAATACTGCCAGAGATAAGTGACATATGTATGTTCCTCGGAACTACCAAGGAGATTTGGGAGGCTATTCAACAAACTTATTCCAAAGTTAATGATGTTGCACAGATCTATGAGATTATGACGAAAGTTTTAGCAACTAAACAAGAGACTCGGATTGTTACTAAATATTCGAGCCTCTTACAAAACTTGTAGTAAGAGATGGATCATTATCAATGTATCCAAATGCGTTGTAGTGAAGATGCAGCAATTCTGAAGCATTTTGGTAGAAAAGAATTGTATTTATGTTTTTTTTGTAGGTTTAAACGTAGAATTTGATGCTATAAGGATGCAGATTTTGGGAAGACAAGATCTACCATCTCTAAATGAGACAATTGCAATTATACGTGTAAAAGAGGGTTGTCGAAGTGTTATGCTTGAACCTCAAGGAGGGGATGGTTTTGCACTCATTACCAAGGCCATGGAATTGAAGGAAGGTAACAATCCTACAACTGTTCCTAGAGGGGATTCATCAAAACCTTTTAATCTGGATTCCTTATTCTACACATACTGCAAGAAGCATTGGCATACTAGGGAAAAATGCTGGAAACTTCATGGTAAGCCCAGTCGAAGTGGGAAAGACCGAAGTTAAGCACGTATGGTAAGTACTTCGTCAACTAATGAAGAAATTTCAAAAAACCTATCCCTGAGTTTAGTATTGAAGAAATGGAGAAACTAAAAATCTTTGTGAAGCCCTTTAAGAAGCCAACAGGTATTTATTCATTAGCATTTTCAGGTATTTCTTCTTCTAATCCTAATTCCTTAGAAAGAAATTCCCTTCCTATGTAGGTAATTGATTCCGGAGCAATGAACCATATGACTTGTTCCTCTAAAATACTTTATCTCTTATAACCCCAGCTGTAGCCATAAAAAGATCACAATAGCTGATGGAGTTATCACCATCGTAGCTGGTCAAAGGGATATCTACATAGACAAGGACCTTACACTAAGAAATGTCCTCCATGTTCCCAAACTACTTGCAAACCTTATTTTCATTCAAAAATTAACCACAGATTCTAAATGCAACATAACCGTTTTTCCTTGACATTGTGTCTTACAGGAGTTGGGCACAAAGAAGATGATTGGACGTGCTAGTCAGAGAGACAGACTCTATTTTTTGGAAAAACAACACAGTAAACTAGAAGTTGAAAAATCCCTATCTACATCTTTTTTCTCAGAATCTATCATGTCAAACCAAGACAAAATTTGGCTTCATCATCATTGTTTAGGTCACCCATCTTTTAGAATTCTGAAGTTGATGTTTCCTTCATTGTTTAGAGGTCTTACATCTGAAAATTTTCATTGTGATGATTGTGAATTTGCAAAGCAAAAACGTGCTTCCTTTCCAATAAGCAACAATAAAACCTTTGTTCCTTTTTCTCTCATTCATAGTGATATTTGGGGACCTTCTACCATCTTAAATGTTTCGGGTGCTAGGTGGTTTGTTTCATTTATTGATGATTGTACCCGAGTCACATGACTTTGTCTTTTGAAAAATAAATATGATGTTAGTACTGCTTTTCCTAGTTTCTACAACATGATCCATACTCAGTTTGATGTCAAAATTAAGAGATTTCGATTAGATAATGACAAGGACTATTTCAATCAAACCCTTTCAGCACTTTTCCAAAAAACTAGAATTATTCACAAGTCATCATATGTTACTACCCCACAACAAAATGGGGTAGTTGAGAGAAAAAATGGACACCTCCTAGAGATCACTAAACCTTTATTGTTTCATAAAAATGTTCCAAAATAATACTGGGGTGAAGCAGTATTAACTACTGCCCATCTTATTAACAGACTTCCAACACGGGTTCTTACGTCCAAAAGTCCAATTGACATTCTTACAAAAATTTTTCCAAATTTTTCCATGTCAAACAATCGGATACCTTGAATCTTTGGTTGTGTTGCATTTTTTCATATCCATTATCACAATAGGAGCAAAGTAGATCCACGAGCTCTTAGATGCATTTTTATTGGATATTCCTCCACACAAAAGGGTCACAAATGTTTTCATCCACCTTTTAAAAAATTCTTTATCTCAGTTGATGTCACTTTTGTTGAGCATGAATCTTTTTTTTTCAGTAAACCTATCTTCAGGGGAGATCTTGAGTGAAGATAAAGCAAAGGATACGTTTTCTTCTAGATCCCAATTTTGACCAATCTCAACCCACTGTGCCTAAATCCACATATTCATCAATTGACAGATAGCCAACCATATCTATTAACAAACAACCACTGCAATTCTATTCTAGGAGGAAGGGACCAGTCTCTCGACCAACCTAAGTTTAGTCTCCCATTCGTGTTACTGCTCAATTTCTAACTGATAATTTCACACTAGATGGTGAGCCAAGAGTTAAATCATTTGAACCAACAGAAGAACCGAAAGAAACAAGTATGGAGGACCTACCAATTACACTTAGGAAAGGACCATGAACCTACACAAAACACCCACTGTCTTCTTTCATGTCTTATTAAAATCTATCCCAAAAACATAGAACCTTCCTAACCAATCTCCATACAATTCCCACACCGAGAAATCTAATTGAGGCATTAGGAGACAAAAATAGGAGGATGCTATGAAAGCTAAAATGGAGGCCCTTAAGAAGAACAAGACATGGAAGTTAGTGGAATTGCCAATAGGGAAGAAACTAGTTGGGTATAAATGGGTTTTCACCATAAAATACAAGGGTGATGGATTGGTGGAAAGATATAAGGCAAGATTGGTGGCCAAAGAGTTCACTCAAACCTATAGCGTCGATTATCTTAAGACATTTGCTCTTGTTGCTAAGATTAACACGGTAAGGATACTATTATCATTAGTTGCTAATTTTGAGTGGAATCTATAGCAATTTGATGTGAAGAATGTGATTCTCCATGGTGATCTAGAAGAGGAAATTTACATAGAAGTTCCTCCTAGATTTGAATCAAAAGAAGGAATGGTACGCAAGCTGAAGAAAGCTCTTTATGGGCTCAAATAATCCCCATGAGCTTGGCTTGGGAGGTTTGCTAAGGTGATGATTTCATTGGGATATAAGCAGAGTTAAAGAGAGCATATTTTGTTCATTAGACATTCAAATTTTAGTGGAGTCACAACATTGTTGGTTTATGTGGATGATATTATTGTGACGGGTAATGATGTAGAAGAAATAAAAAATCTGAAGCAATATCTCTTGAAGGAATTTGATATCAAAAAGCTAGGAAAGTTAAAATACTTCCTAGGCATTGAAGTAGCTCACTCAAAGCAAGGGATTTTCATCTCTCAACAAAAGTATGTACTTGACTTGTTGAGAGAAACAGGAAAATTGGGTTGTAAACTAGTGGATATACCGATTGAGTTCAATCATGGATTAGGTAATGCTCCAGAAGATTCAACAGTAGATAAAATATAATAGCAAAAGCTTGTTGAGAAGTTGATATATCTAGCACACACAAGACCAGATATAACATTTGTAGTGAGCACGATTAGTCAATTTATGTACAATCCCAAAGAATCACATCTCAAAGTAGTAAACAGAATCCTACAATACTTGAAAGGCAGCCCAAGAAGAGGAATTTTGTTTAAGAGACAAACAGTTACAGGTATGACATTAGAGGCTTATACCGATGTAGATTATGCATGGCCTTTGATCGATAGGAGATCAACATCTGGTTACTGTACTCTCTTAAGTGGTAATCTTGTTACATGGAGAAGTAAAAAGCATAATGTAGTGGTAAGATCAAGTGCAGAGTCTGAGTTTAGATCTAGGGCATTCGGGATATGTGAATTACTTTGGCTGAAGATAATTCTTGATGACTTGAGAATAAAATGGGAAGGACCCATAAGGTTGTACTATGATAACAAATCAGTAATCAGCATTGCACATAACCTAGTACAACATGATCAAACTAAGCATATTAAAGTTTATAGGCACTTCATCAAGGAAAAACTGGACAGTGGCTTAATATACACCCCATTTGTGTTAACCAAAGATCGGTTGGCATATGTGCTTACAAAGGACTAACAAGCATTATGTTTCAAGATATTATTGGAAAGCTAGGAATGGAAGATATCCACTTACCAGCTTGAGAGGGAGTGTTGAATTATATAGCAGTATATGGAAGATTGTATAGGAATCATATAAATCCGTGATTTTTAGGGATAATAATAGGATACTGATTTTCATGTATCTTAAAGAATCTGTTGTATATTTAGTATAGACAATTGTATATATATACTATGGTTGTAACCTACTGATTACGAGAATGAAATTATTCTTCTATGCTATTATTTTACAATAACTTGTACGAACTCAGGTCCTAAAAATCTCCTTTCACCTTCCTCATCCCAACAAATAGGAGTTCTGCACCTTTTACCATACAAGGCCTCATAAGATGTCATTTGAATTCTTGAGAGCTAGGAATTATTATAAGCAAATTCGATTAAAGGCAGATGATCATCCCACGAGCCTTTGAAATCTATAACATAAGCTCTTAACATTGCCTTCAAAGTCCATATTATTCTCTCCGATTGCCCATCAGTCTGTATGTGAAAAGTTGTGCTAAAATGAAACTTAGTTTTCAAAGCCTCTTGTAAGCTTTCACAGAATCTAGAGGTGAATTTGGGATCTCTATCTGAAACTATCAAACTCGAAATCTCATAGAGCCTGATTATCTCATCTATGTATTTCTTAGCCAAAGCATTCAAATAATTTGTATGTCTAATTGGCAAGAAATATGCTGACTTGGTTAGCCTATCAATAATTACCCATATTGCATCATGCTTCCTACTAGTCTTTGACAATCCTATCAAGAAATCGATCATAATCTTCTCCCATTTCCATTTTGGAATAGACAAAGGTTTAAGTTTACCAATAGGTGCTTGATGCTCCGCTTTAACTTGCTAACACACTAAGCATTTTCTAGCATACTCTGTAACATCTTTCTTTATTCGTTTCCACTGAAAGTGCTCTTTCAAATCTCTATACATTCTCATACTCCCTAGGTGCATTGCATAGGGAGCATTGTGTGCTTTATCAAGAATTTCATCCTTCAACTCTTGCATATCTGAAATACATAATCTGTTACCTACCACCATCAACCAATCGTCTCTTATCTCTATTTTAGAAGGTTTACTATTTTTAATCTCTTCTCTAAGCCTGCTCAAGTACTCATCTTGTTCTGGTAATTCCTTAATCTTCTCATTCAACATTGGCCTTACTCTGAAATTTAGCAGTATACAACCCAATTTGGCTTAGCTCAATGTCACCTTAAGTCTGGCTAATTCCTCCAACAAAGGCATATATACTGTCTCCACATATATCATAGTCGATTTTCTACTCAATGCATCCGCCACTATATTAGCTTTTCCCGGGTGATAATCTATCGTCAAGTCATAATCTTTTAACAACTCTAACCACCTTCTTTGCTTTAAATTTAACTCATTTTGGCTCATCAAATACTTAAGACTCTTGTGATTTGTAAACACCTTGGTGGTGACCCCATATAAGTAATGCCTCCATATTTCAAAGCAAAAATTATGGTAGCTAACTCCAAGTCATGCGTAGGATAATTCATCTCATAAAGTTTTAATTGCCTAGAAGCATAGGCAATCACTTTATCTCTTTGCATCAATACACACCCCAATCCCTTTCTCGAGACATCACTATATACTATATATCCATCACTACTAGAAGGCAAAGTCAAATTTGGTGTAGTTGTGAGCCTATTCTTCAATTCCTTAAAGCTTTTATGGCACTCCACTATCTACACAAACTTCTGATTCTTCCTTGTCAATTTGGCAAGTGAAGCTGCTATTATGAAAAAGCCCTCTATGAATCTTTTGTAATACCTAGCTAACCCCAAGAAAGTCCTCACTTCTACTATGTTCTTTGGTACTTTTCATTTCACTACAGCTTCAATTTTTCTCGGATCCACATGTACTCTTTTTTTTAAAGTTACATGTCTAAGAAACACTACTTCCCTTAGCTAAAATTCACATTTATCGAATTTGATGTACAATTCTTTCTTCCTTAATGTCTCCAAGGCAATCCTCAAGTGTTCCTCGTGCTCCTTATCACTCTTAAAATAAACCAATATGTCATCAATAAAGACTTTGACAAATTGGTCTAAGAATGGCTTGAAGACTTTATTCATTAAATCCATTAAGGCTACAGGGGCATTTGTTAACCCAAAGGGCATAACTAGGAATTCAAAATGGTCATACCGTGTTTAAAAAGCAGTCTTGGACACATCAGACTCCTTTATCCTTAACTAGTGGTAACTTGATCTTAAATCTATCTTGGAGAAAACCCTTGCCTCTTGCAATTGATCAAATAAATCATCTATGCATGAAAGTAGATGTCTATTCTTAATAGTGACATGATTAAGCTTTCTATAATCCACACACATCCTTAACGATCCATCTTTCTTCTTCACAAAAAGAACCAGAGCTCCCCAAGGTGAAGAGTTAGGCCTAATATATCCTTTCTCCAACAATTCTTCTAACTGTTCTCTAAGTTCCTTCAATTCTGTTGGAGCCATTTGATAAGGTAGAATTGATATTGGTGTAGTACTTAGAAGAAGCTCAATGGGAAATTCAATTTCTCCAAGTGGTGGTAGCCCTGATAATTCCTCTGAAAAGGCATCCGGGAATTTCATGACTATAGGAATATCTTCTAACTTTCTTCCATCAACCTTCGTGTCTACCAAATACACCAAAAATGTTTCACATCCTTTCCTCATCATTTTCTCTACTGTCAAATCCGAAATAACTCTAGGCAGACTTACTTTCTTGTCCCCCGTGAACACCACCTTTCTACCTTCGTCCAACATAAACTCTACTATCTTCTGTTTGCAATCTAAACTGGCACTATACTTTTCCAATATATCTATGACCAAAATTACATCTAATCTTTCCATCTTCAATGGAATTAAATCCACCACTAATTGTTCCCTACCAATATATGTCTCACAATCTCTATGTACTTGACTAATAATGATATATTGTCCAATAGGGGTACTAACCATCAAAGGGTCATCTAATGGGCTTAAACTTCTACCATGCATATTTCTAATTGATGAAATAAATGAATGGGTACACCCTGGATCAATCAAAATAATAACATTATTATCAAATAATTTAATCATACAAGTCACAATTTTTGGATCGATTTCTGCATCCTTCCTCGTCGTTACAAACACTTTAGTTGGTGCTTATACCCCGACCTTCCTGGATGATTCACTTTCTTACTTGCACTAGAGCTTCCTACTTCAATTTCACTCTTGGGTCCTACAGTCTGAGCCCTTTTTGAAGCTTACATCTGATTTCCATCTCGTCTGGATTACTGCAGACACTCTCTAGCTATGTGCCCTTTCTCTCCACAATTAAAACAAGCTCCAGTCAGCCTATAGCACTCCCCTCTATGAAAATTTCCGCAATGATCGCACTTAGGAATGGGTGGCTTATCCCCCTCTCCCCTACTACTACCTCCCACCATTAAGGCTTGATGAAAAATAGTTCTCATCTGTCTGAACCTGTTTGCACCACTACTCATCTCCTCAGACTATACAGGGAAAGTCCTGGAACTCCTCTCTGACATAGGAGCACCACTTCTCCTTTTGAATTGTTCTCTCCCTTTCCTCTTTCTGTTCACTGCACTCTTTATGTTCTCCACGTTCTCAACTTTAGTGCAGCTTCTACCAGTTGTTGGAAATCACAGAAATTTTGTACCATCACTTTCTCTCCGACGGTCAAATGTAGTCCCGCTTCAAACTTTCGACACCTAACCTCTTTACTCATCATTAACTCAGCTGCATACAAAGCCAATTGTCAATTGTGTAAATCAACGCTCATATTCGTTGATAGTCATCTCCTTATGAGTGAGACTCAGAAACATTCTCTACTTCTGTTGATTATACACCTCAGCCAAATGCTTCTTCTTATAAGCAATCAAAAAGTCCTTTCATGTCAACACTAGAGGTTTAATCTGACTCCTTAGCACACTTTCCCACCAATACAAAGCATCCCCTTGTAGCAAACTTACAGCATATTCAACCTTCTCATCATCCTCACAATCCATTTGTTCTAATATCTGTTTTGTCTTCCTCATCCATGTCTCAGTTTCTTTCGAGTCAGTGGTTCCATAAAAATCCACTATCCCGTACTTCCTCAGCTTATTAAACTATTTCCCTTTCTTAGCTGGGGTCGGAGCAGAAGTCTGCGACATCTGGCCCATAGTTTGGACAAAAGACTAAGCAAAGACCTGAAATAGCCTAGGATCCAAAGGAGTAGGCATTTGTTCTTACGAAAGAGGTGCCTCTTGCGTTTGTACCCTATTGAAGCCTCAACATTCTCTAGGGCTCTAGATTCATTGGTACCCTCCTCTCTTGGTAGAGGGTCAGGTGCAACAAATCCTTGCAAAATCCTTCATGTCCTTCTACGAGGTGACATCTTACTCCTTCAATTAAAACACTAACAATTAGGTTATGTTTCATTTGAATCTTATTTTCTACATGTATGCATGATATGCATGTCATTTAACATAATCAATCAATGCAAACAATTCATCACACATCAAAATACTTATATCACTATGCATTCTAAGCCTATGAATCCTTAAAAATAACTTAAGCTCTGATACCAAAAATATTGGCACCGGGGTCTTGATACTTATTACGAGGCAACACTACGCAACGATCAGGTAAGGACCAGGTAAGAAGAAAGTTGAGAGCTTCAATTTGTAAGGAGAAACTTTCGCGTCAATAGTGGCAGGTTCGCCGTGGCGAACTATGAAAGTTAAGCGCAATTACCTTTCAGTTGTCGCGACGAACTTCTGACTTTGCCGCGGTGAAGTCCCAAGATCCAGCACTCGCACCCCTCAGGAGAAATGCGCCGCCACAAACTTCTGACTTCACTGCAGCTAAACCTTCATAACAGAACCTAGACCCAAACATCCAACAACAAATATACATACCAACTTTCATCATAGCATCCTATCCTATTCCATCTCTAACAACATGCAATTCTATTCCCAACACAATTTCAATAACTCAACCAAAGGATATAAGTGAACATACACAAAGATCTTTTTGAAATATTATTCTCATTACAAATTCCAAAGAGTTTGAATAGCTTTAGTTACATATTAAAAGCCACAACCTTGGTTTAATACAAAAAACAAAAATACAATGAATGCCATGTTGATATGCTTATAAAGCTATCCAAAAGTCACTAACTTAGTTTCAAAAGTCTCTATTCTTGGAGTTGCCAAACTTTTTGCAAGAATCACCAATGCTCTTGTTCTGCACCTGAGGAGTGGAAAAATAATTGGTTAAGTTACTAAACCCAGTGGCTAATATGTCTATAGCTAGTGATAATGAGTCACATGTCCAACATATTGCTTATTCATATATATAGACATCACATGCATTCAGCAATCCAATTATCCACAGTTCTACTTTCAATCTCATAGTTCAACACATTCTCACATAAGTCATATCATGTAACTCACAATCATCAACATAACACCCAAATATACATCATGCTTACAGATCGAAATGCAATGCACAAACAAATGGCTCGAGAGTCCCATGAAACGAAATGGAGAAACCAAAGTTTTCACCGTGAACAAATGAGTCTAATTCTTAGGATCTTGTGTGCCACAAGTAGGCAGCCGGGAGAAGGTTTTAGTCAATGGGCACGTGACAACAAAATGGTTCTTCTCTTGCCCAGTCACAAGCAAATTCTCATATTCAATTCCATTTCATCATAGAATCATATTTTTATAATTTCTTATGCTTTTTCCTCTTTTTATCCATGCAAAATGTCATAATATTATTTAATGCATAATCATAGTAATAACTCGTCATGCGTTTTCATATCAATCATAACAATTCAATTCAAGCAATTAAAGCACTCAAGCAAGCAAGTATTGACTCATTATCATAATAACCATAAGTATATTACCCACCTAATTTGCTTGGAAATCCCAAATTCAAGATTGCTTTTCCTCTTGTTCTTGCCTTGGGTTTTCTTAGTTTCCTTCAATAAACCTAGTTCATTCAATCAAACACCTTTTCCATTCAATCCAATATATAAAAAGAAAACCCATAAGTTTTTGATAATCAAGAACAAAATTAAGCTTAAACTTAATCCACCCATAAATTATCTAGGTTAGAAAAACCAAAACCTAGTTCAAACCCATAACATCTAACTAGGGTTTCATGATTCTCTTCTTCTTCCTTTACCCCCAACATAAAAACCCATTCACTTCCTATCTCTTTTCTTTTTTCTACCAAAACGAGAAGAAAAATGATGAAGCTTACCTCTAATAAGCTTGATTTCTCTTCCTTCTTCTTCTTTCTCCTTTTCCCTAGCTTCCACGCACTCTTCTCTTCTTTTTCTTTTTTCTCCACGTTTTTCTTTCCTCTCTTTTCTTCTCTCCACGATTTCTTCCTTTTCTTCTAATTCAAGATAAATTTTCTTGTCATTCCAATTATACCCCTCATTAGTCTTGTTCTCTCAATTTTGCCCTTCACTTAATGTAATGCCCATTTTGCCCCTTCTTTTGTCTTTTATGTCTCTAACTCCTTTAATCCATTTAACATCATACTAACCTAATTCTAACATTTCTCTTCTAGGTTCTAATTTCTAATTTCTACTTATGCTCGCTAAATTAATGACTAAGTTCTAAAAATAAAATAAAATAAATCATTAAATAAATAAATAAAAGAAAATTTTGGGTCCAATAGTGAAACACTTGGATTTGAAGTATTTGTCTGTGAAAGAAGAAGTGCAAAAACATAAAGTGTCAATTGAGCATATTGATACTGATCTTGTGATAGCGGATCCGTTGACTAAAGACTTACCACCCAAATCATTTATTGGTCATGTTGAACAGATAGGCCTTATAGCTAATTCATTATTAGCATTGCGTTCTAACATGTATATATACATATAAGTGTTTTGCTCAAATTGTTATAATACTTGTGAATTCAATTACAGTCATATGTTTTTGCTCACTTACTGGTTATCCATATTATGTTGTATATCATAATTATTATTTGTGAGATAATAATTACAGAATTACCCACTTAAAGTTTTATGAATTGAGTTGATTATGTAATCTATGGAAGGAATCATGTTGTATAACTTGTGACCGTCATGATCCCAACATCTTAATTCACTTAAGGATGACTTGATAGATTTCATGTATTGTGTGCACTTAAAATTTTATTGTTAAATCACCAAGTCGTAATATGGGCCAGGTGAGAGATTGACAAATTATTTAATGGCCCATATAACTTATAGATTTAAGTCCCATGAAAAATACCCAAGATAATGGTTATTATGTATTAAATAATATATCTCAAATGAGTCAACGACCCTTTCTCTCTCTCTTCTTTTAATTACCAAATGATATGTTAGTTGGTGGTACTATATAAGTTTTAAAACTTATTGAATAATTATTTTGAATAATTAAAGAAACACATTAAAGAAAGAAAAGAGAGAAATCAACATCTTACAAAAAACAATCATGAATATAGCAAGTCTAAATAAATCGATCCATGAAAGTTTTTACAAAGCCGGGATATAAGTGAACTCAAGGCCATGAATTGGCGATATGTGGCATTGTTGATGGCGAATATGATCTCAAGAGAAACATTTTCTATAGAGTTCAAATCCACTCTTTCTTTGACCGTTAGGGAATGAGAATTTCAAATCAAATTTTGAGGTTTTTGATAGAGTAATCCCAAGTTTCTGAAGTAGTACTTCTCCATGCGGTCTAATAACAAGAACCATAGAGACAAAGCATATACGAAACCTTTGGAAGCACGATTTTAGTACTGTTCATTGGTGGATGGCCGCTTCTGACCTCGAGGGATTCATATAATGAAAGATGATGGCTTTTCTAGTGGTAGGATATGTGGGATCATTTTTTTTTGTGAGAAGGAAAGAAACCAAAGAGGCCTAAGGCCTTAAGAAAGCAATAGAAGCAACATCATTAAGAAGAAACTGACGAAGTCCTGGCCCTGGAGACTCCCAAATAGACAGAAGCTGAGGATTAGAAGATCCCTGCTTAGCTAGAAAATCCGTACACTGATTACCTTCTCTATAAGTATGCACAATAGAACACTCCCAATCACGCTGATTCAAATGCCTGATGTCCTCAATAACATGGAAGTAAGGGTGAGACTGAGGACAAGGTCCCTCAACTAATGTAATAGCTTCAAGAGAATCTGACTCCAAGATAATTCGTCTGAAATCACGATCCCAGGCTAAGAGGAGACCATGATACATCGCTCGAAGTTCAGCTAGCATATTAGTAGCATGACCAATGAACCCCGAGAAATCTACAATCCAATCCCCTTTAACATCCCGCATCAGACCACCAAATCCTGCAGGACCTGGATTACCAATCGAGCTACCATCCACATTAAGCTTAATGTATCCATTAGTCGGAGCTTTCCAAGACACCCATCTGTCCAGCTTCACATTTAGAGAAGTAGGAGATGCAAAAACACGATGACACTCATCAAACAGCTTCATGAACTAGTGACGTTGCCCAAATAAAGATATGACCTCATGTTGAATGCACTCCTTGTTTCTAGCACACCAAATCACCCAAGCCACGACGACAAATTGAAGGGTATGAACAAAAGTGCGCGAGGAATCTAGAACATGGTGATAAATCCAATCATCAATATTTAGCATGAAAAAGGAGTCTTCGACATGCCCAAGAATAGATAACCAGACTTGTTTTTCCCAAAAACAATCGCGAAGAGCATGAAGATTACTCTCCCATCTATTACCACAACGATGACAAAAGGGAGACGATGTCATGCCCCAATTATATCTCAGCCCGTTCGTCAGTAATCGGTGCCACCGTATCTGCCAAATAAAGAAACGGAACTTTTGTGGAAGATTGAGTTTCCATATCCTCAGCCAATGTTTACTGGGGTTAGGGGGATATGGCAAACGAGTAATAAACTCAAATCCAGATTTCACCGAGTATTGACCAGATGCATTCTCTCCCCATATCAGAGTATCAGCACCCACCCTTGTCCGAGAAAGTGGGATAGCAAGAATGTTATTTCTCACTTCTATATCCAAGGCCGTGCGCAGGCAAGAAACATTCCATGTGCTTTGATCATTCAAAATGTCACCCTTAAGTGGTGATCCTGAGTATCTACTCTATCAACTCTTCTGCGCAGAGGAAGATCCCCAACCCATCTATCGTCCCAAAGCATAATATTAGCGCCATTACCTACTCTCCAAGTGAAACCATCTTTCAGGAAAAGACTAGCTTTGGAAATAGCTTTCCAGCCAGGGGAAGCAGTCGAAGAAGCCTTGCAATTAAGGATAGAAACATGTCGTAAGTATTTACGCTGCAATACCTTTGCCCAAAATTTTGGACTATGTGGAGAGAGATCCCAAATCAGCTTGCCTAGCATGGCAATATTACTATCCCGAGCGCGACGATGACCCAAACCTCCCAACGCTGTCGGACTACAAACCATCTCCCAATTCAAAAGATGCAACCCCTTGCTTTCATTAGACTTCCAAAGGAAATCATGAGAAGATTTATCAAGGATGTCACACGCTCCTGCTAGCAGCCAGCAAGTTTGCATGGTATATGAAGGGATAGTGGATAGCGTGGATTTCACCAATGTCAATCGACCTGCTTTATTTAGGAGCTTGGCTTTCCATCCTTGAAGCCTAGTACTAATCTTATCAAAAATAGCTTTGAAGTCACCTTTCTTATTAGTACCATTGAGGGGAACACCAAGATAATTACCCAAGTCCATAGTAAAATTCAGTTGAAGTTGTTGTCGTAAATTGTTCTTATGATGCCTATTAACGTGGGGAGATATAAAAGTTTTTGACTTCTGGTCATTGATTTGCATCCCAGAGGCAGAACAAAACTGCTGCACAGTATCTAAGACCACCTTACATCCCCTAAGAGAAGCATGAGAGAAAAGAAGCACGTCATCAGCAAATAACAAATGAGAAATAGGAGGCCCATTACCTGAGACATGAATAGGCTTCCACTGATTGGATTGCACTCGACTAGCGATAAGCATAGATAATTTCTCCATGCAAAGCACAAATAGATAAGGAGATAATGGGTCCCCTTGGCATAGCCCACGCTTAGGTTCAAACGCTGGTAACCGACAGCCATTCCATAGAATGGAGAGACGAGAATTCGATACATAGGACATAATGAGAGAGATGATAAGCGGGGGAAATCCAAAGTCAAGAAGAGTCTGTTGTAAAAATTGCCAGTCCACTCTATCATAAGCTTTCTCCAGATCAATCTTCATAGCCAAAAAGCCATCCCGTTTCTTAGATTTTTGAATAGTATGAACAACTTCTTTAGCAAGAATGATATGCTCTACAGCTGTTCTACCTGGAATAAAGGCACCTTGCATGGGTAAAATAAGGTCACCCAGGATAGGACGGAGATGTTGGACGAGGACCTTTGTGAGAATTTTATAACTCACATTACAAAGGCTAATGGGTCGAAACTGAGTCATAGAAATCGGCTGGGAGTCCTTTGGAATTAAGACTACCAGAGTTTCAGTGATTTCCTTAGGACAGGTACCAGAATCAAACGCATCCTTCACCATGTTGAAAACACAATCCCCAACAAGATGCCAATACTTTTTATAAAAAACCGGTTGAAATCCATTTAGACCTAGAGCTTTATAAGACTTCATGGTTTGTAAAGCCGCAAGAACCTCCTCCTTAGTGATAGGTTTCATAAGAGAAATAGCATCTTCATCAGTAAGCATAGCATGATTTGGAATCGAGGGGAAAGGCATAGCTAAGTCATTATTAGCATTGCGTTCTAACATGTATATATACATATAAGTGTTTTGCTCAAATTGTTATAATACTTGTGAATTCAATTATAGTCATATATTTTTGCTCACTTACTGGTTATCTATATTATGTTGTATATCATAATTATTATTTGTGAGATAATAATTACAGAATTACCCACTTAAAGTTTTATGAATTGAGTTGATTATGTAATCTATGGAAGGAATCATGTTGTATAACTTGTGACCGTCATGATCCCAACATCTTAATTCACTTAAGGATGACTTGATAGATTTCATGTATTGTGTGCACTTAAATTTTTATTGTTAAATCACCAAGTCGTAATATGGGCCAGGTGAGAGATTGACAAATTATTTAATGGCCCATGTAACTTATAGATTTGAGTCCCATAAAAAATACTCAAGATAATGATTATTAGGTATTAAATAATATATCTCAAATGAGTCAACGACCCTTTCTCTCTCTCTTCTTTTAATTACCAAATGATATGTTAGTTGGTGGTACTATATAAGTTTTAAAACTTATTGAATAATTATTTTGAATAATTGAAGAAACACGTTAAATAAAGAAAAAGAGAGGAAATCAACGTCTTACAAAAAAACAATCATGAATATAGGCAAGTCTAAATAAATCGATCCATGAAAGTTTTTTACAAAGCCAGGATATAAGTGAACTCAAGGCCAGTAATTGGCGTATATGTGGCGTTGTTGATGGCAGAATATGATCTCAAGAGAGACATTTTCTATAGAGTTCTGAAATCCACTCTTTCTTTGCACCGTTAGGGGAATGAGAATTTCAAATCAAATTTCGAGGTTTTTGATAGAGTAATGCCAAGTTTCTGAAGTAGTACTTCTCCATGCGGTCTAATAACAAGAACCACAGAGACAAAGCAAAGCATATACGAGCACTGTAAGCACGATTTTAGTACCGTTCCGCTGGTGGATGGCCGCTTTGCAGCCTCAAGGGGATTCGTATAACAGAAACATGATGGCTTTTCTAGTGGTAGGATATGTGGGATCATTGGTTTTACACTGCCAGAGCTTTCATTTGGGTGATGCGAGAGAGAAAGCTGGTGCGAAAGACGGGAGAGAATTGGGGGATTATCCCAGCATATTTATTTCTGTTTTTATTTTTTAAATACATAAAATTTTATTTGTTTGAATTTTTAATTTTATTTTTCAATTTTAATTTCTTCTAAAATTAAAAGAAAGTGATTTTTCTGTTTTGCATAAGATAATTTATTATCAACTAAATATATATTATTTAATTATTTATATGTTAATTATTTAAAATAATTTATTTTTATGTTTTATCTAATATGTAATTATTAGTAGTGATTAAAAAATAACTACATTGATATTAGTACTCAAACATATTTATGTTTTTACCTGAAAGAAAAACATAAAATTAAAACATATAAAGTAAAAGTTATTATAATAATAAAAAATATTCATAATTTAAAGTTATTTTTAAGTTACCTGAACCTTATGATGTTACGCGGCATAGGCATGATAGTAGAATCATCTAATTAATTTTTAAAAATAATAACATTATGATATCAACGATAATATGACACTTAATTAATGGAAGTTTAATTTTATATTTTTTTAAGGTTTTTTTGAATATCTTTAAAAATTTTAGAGTTAAACTTAAAATGCTCTAAAATATTATGATTCAAGTTATATTTTGATAAAAATGTTAAGGTTTATAAAGAAACTTATGCGACGAGAATTATAAGAGTCAAAGGCAAATTTTCAAGCTCTATTACTTGGTTTGGCAACAAGTTGGGTCAAGTTTGGGCCATCTAGGCTCTAATCTAACTTTAGGTTCAAACTTGACATAAAGCCCGATCTAGCCGGAGGGTCGGGCTTGAGCTCAAGTATGATCGGGCTTCAGGTTAAGTTTGAACCTAAAGCCACATTAGGGTCTAGATGGCTTGAACTTGACCCAGCTTGTTGCCAAGGTTTGAGCTCAAGTCTAATTGGGCTTTAGTGACTCAAGTTCAGCCTAATTTGATTAAATATAAACAATATTTTTTCGTTTAAAAATTTTAAGCTTTAGGAGTTAGGTTGAGCCGACTAGCCTGAGCTTAGTTTAGCCTAATATCTAAATTTTAAGCATAAAATACTTGAATTTAATTTGAAACTTAGTTAACTTTAGCCAAAATTGTTGACTTTAAGCAATTAAACATGAGAATCAATAGTACAATCCTATGGTAGTTAAATTGTGCACACTATTATATTGTAAAAAAGATCATCTATCTTAACGTCTTTAACCAAAGGTTGAGAATAATACTTCAAATTCGTGACCACACTTTGCATTTTGGTATGGCTTAATTAATCTAAAATCAAGGGATAAATTTGAAGTTAGATTGAATTTAAGCCTAAAATTAATTTTAACTTTGAAAAGAAATCAAAGTTGAAATAACTACTCCACCTATTACTAATATTATTCATGACCCCTCAAAATTAATGGTAAAAAAAAAAGAGAGGTAAGCATTACTAAAGTGTCAACATTTTAAGATTTTTTTATTCTAATAATGAAGTGATCAATCTTTTAAAACTTTAACAGCTCAATTCAAAACATTAATTTCGTTAGTAATTTACTGATTTGGCTAACGAAATCTTGATTATCCATGATATATAAGTGTTCACTTGAAAAAGTTCTCTTTACTCCATTCTAACTATGGCAACTATTTTTCCAGTAGACATCTACATGTTATAAATAGCAAAGATTCTGTTAATAGTATTTGGAATATCATTCTGTATCAATCAATATTGGTCAGAAAGTACCGTACCGATTTAAAAACAAAACAATATTTCCTACTTTGGTACCTATCTTGGGTACCTATCTTGGGTACCAACCAGTATCAGAAGTTTCACCTAGTACCAATAGATATATAAAATATTGATTGGTACAATAAATTTTGACAAATCCAATGACTAAATTGCCACAAAAAAAACCATGTTAGTTGCACATACAACTCTCTCATCTCACTCTCTTTTTTTTTCTCTCACCACCATTCTACTTCTTGCTCGTCGCTCTCACTGTCGCCGTTGCAACGCCACCACCCTCTCTACCACGCCTCCCTGCCCCTGTTGGTCTGCGGTCTACCTCTCCACCCAAGCCTCCTTCCTCCTCCTACTACTCTCTGCCTCTCCCTCCTCTCCACCAGTCGCTCAACTGCTCTCCTCCACTAGTCCACCACCATCGAGTGAAACCAAAATTTCTAGATTTGGTTTTTAACCAGACCAGACCCATTAAAACAAACTAAAATTGTGGTTTTTTTTGGGTGTATTTTCAATTGTTTTTTTAACTATTGAATTGCATTTGTTAATGGTTGGAATTGAATTGTGAATGGTTGTTTTCAATGTGTTGAATTGTGAATGGTTAGAATTGAATTGTGAATGGTTGGAATTGTTGGAGTTGTGACATTTGTGAAATTTAAGTTTGAATTTTTGAAGTTAGAAATATTTGATGATGGTTAAATCCAACTGCAATGAAAGTAAAATTTTAATCTAATAAAATGAAATGCAAAAATTTTCTTTGTATGATGATGTCAATCAATTAATGTGATGAAACTGGTAAAAATAACCAAACTTATTTAACCAAATTATTCAATCTTATATTATATGAAGAACACATTTGCAACCGTATGTTATATGTTAATGTTAATCAATTAATGTGAAAAACTGGTAAAGAATAACTAAACATATTTAACTAAATTAGTCCATTTTATATAATTTATTAACTCATATAATATATGGTTGTAAATGTGTCCTCTTTTAATCCATTATATGGATATTATTAAATATGTGCAGAAAAAGTTTTTAAACATACATGAAACTAACAAGATACTCATTATCAAAATATTTCCTAGTAGGAATTGCTTCTATTTTTGTTTAGTAATTTATTTATATTTTATCTTTGTAATTGCAAAGTAGTTTGATGACAACTTATCTTAAGCTATAAAATGACAATGATGATATTCTTAAAAGTCCTCGTATGATAGCTCATTTACATATTTATGTATAGAAGTTGATTACTCATTTTCTCTAGGTATATAAAGGAAAAATTCAAAGCATCTTAGTGTAGTACAATCTACACATAAATCCAAAAGAGTCATTTCTAATTGAGTATTTAACCTTTTTACACTTTTCCTTATAATTTTACGTGTTAATTTTTGTCTTTATCTCTTCGATCATTTTATTTATTTGTTAGATTTAATTACTTATGTTACTTTTAATTATTCATATTAAAGTAAATACTGTCTTAACTCTCACTTTTAATATTAATAATTTTACAATGCTACTTATATAAGTAATATAAAATACTTAAAAGCTGAGATATAAGAAAGTTTTGTTTCTCTTTATACGGAACTCTAAAAGTTTGTATAGCCAACTTTTCATGTTTTGATATTCAATATCTTGAATACTTGAATTGGTTTTGACTTATGGTAATCATGTTGAATGAAATTGAATTATATCAGATAAAATGAGTTATATTATATAAGATAGACATGCCTATAGTGTAGTGAAATAATGTGTTCTTTATTTTGATATATATATATATATATATATATATATATATATATATATATATATATATATATATATATATATATATATATATTCAAATTTTATAGATAAATGATGGGAAGTTCAGTACTTTGGAACGTTTAACCTCTTCAAGAAGATACAATGATCTAGCTTTAGACTTATGATGTATTGGTTCCCGATATGAAGAATTATACTATTTTCTTACTTTCTATAAAGTATTTGAAAGGTAGAGAAATCATCAATTATAGAAGCATTTAGCTGGGATTAATGGAGATATGAAACTCTGTAAAAAAGTAAGTCATGATATGATGTGACAAATGAAAATTTTGTTTGAAGAATATCAACAAGATAAAGTTATAAGGGAGAGATTCAATTATGAAACTCGTAGTGGAAGTTCGTTTGCTGGTGTTCATGATGGTAGTGACAATGTTGAAAGTGGTAATGATAGTAGTAGTGATAGTGATAGTGTTTCTTCTCAACAAGAAATGAATGTTGCATTTGGAACTAATATTAAGAAAAGAAAAAGATAGATGATGATTTTTTTTAGGGTCACGAATAACTCCTTTAGCTCAGCCTTCAATTTGAGTGACGTGAAATCAAGAGATGTCGCTCACAATATAGATATGACAATGATTAGATGGTGGTATAATACAGGTGTATCATTTAATGCTTCCCAATCAATGGTTTATTTTTTTGATGCCAAATGATGAAGATTTTGAACCAACTGATAATTGAGATCAGTGCAGTTATAACGAGTATCTCTCATAGACGATTGAGTGAAGTTTCAAGCTTTTGTTTCTCCTTTTTCTTTAATTTTACTTATATTTGATGGTTATGTTAAATTCTATTTATGTAATGTAATTATAAATTTTTTGTTTCAAGTTTTACTTTACTTGATCATTTTTTTAATCATAAACTCTTATTGTAAATTGTAATAGTTAGACAGATTAAGGATATTTATTGTTTTTATTTGACGTTTTGATGTAATTATTATTTGTTATATGATGAATTGTAATATTTTAAATACTTTGTATTGTTTTTAATTTTATATTTATATGATGATTACTTTTATATTAATTGTAGTTATTATTTATATGCTAAGTCTCTAAACATTAGTGTTAATAAAAATAAAAAATTGTGTTCATAAAAATAAATAAATTGTTGTTATTTTAAAATTTTATTATTATGATTTTTAAAGACAAGGTTGATGTAAAATTATAAAGTATATAGTAACATATATCAATAATGTAGCACCCTACTCCCGCCAGACCCGAGCCCGATATCAATGGTGATATCCGAGCCCGCGTCCCGCGAAGATGGTGTACTAGAGCAATCACTGCAATTTAAAACTCGGAAAAACACTTCTCTTTTTACAAAGATCAATCGCATGCGCGAAAATCAGTAACTAATTTGGCCCCGATTTAAAACGAAAACCTTTTCAATATGACACGATCTCAATCATAAAAAGGCACTCAATAGTGCTCACCCATTTCATACACAAAGTTGCGTGACCCATCTGGGCTCAACGTCATCTCTGACCATTTCAGAAATCACAAATCACTCACACACTAAACCATTCTAGCCCACTGAATACAAATCACTAATATGTGAAATTTGCGAAAATTCAATACACATAAGACAGTACTACACTAATGCAGACGTGCACTGATCTCGACCTTAAACTTTGACTTGCACTCGGTAACCATACTCCCGTGCCCAACGGGGTACTCTTCGATCCTTGAAAAATAATTGCAATGTTGGGTGAGTTTGCGAACTCAATGAGAAACCATCATTGATGGTTCACTCAAATCATGCATTACGCAGATTGCGTACCGCATGGCACAGTAATATTCAATTAACAGTATCATATAACAAATTACAGTATTATACAACAATTTACAGTAGCATGTAACAATTGCAATCTCTCATGCCATCACATAATTTAGTAAGTGTCACAAATCAATCAGTCATGTGTATACAATGCATATGTGACTCTTTTCCAATTATTCAGTGTTGTGCCCAAGCGCTCAGTCAGTATTCAGTATTTAGTGTGGATGCGTCAGGGATTTCTTCCCTCGGGTTCGAGGCCCGGTCAGTACAATGTTAGAGCTCGAGGCTCATTCAGTGATATTAGCGACTTGGGTCACAACGTTTATTATCTGATCATGCCTTTATGCATGTAATGCAGTGTTCAGTAATTCAGTGATATGGCTATAAAAGCCCAGTATTTCAATTCCCAATGTCATGCAGTAGTCCAATCCCATACAGTAGAAGCATGCAATTCGATCATATATATTTCAGTAATCATGCAATTCACATTGGCAAGTAATTCACATAGAGCATTTAGACAATCAGGAATTTGAGGAACCAATTAGGTTACACACCTGTATTTCCGAGCTACAGCCTGGAATTCCCAGCAATATCCGTGGAACCTCGATCCATCGGAGCCTCTATAACAATCAAATAGTTTCCAATTACTAATGCACAGTCACTTATAATTCGATGATGCACATGCTCTCAATAACAGATATACGATGCCTATTCATGATTTTCCCGGTGCTATTTCCCATATTCCACTTTCTTAGACGAATTTTATTTTTCCACTGAATCGATCACTAATGACTCATTTCCAATTCAATAACATGATACAGAACTCCCCAATTTCAATTCTAATATCCAGTCAATTATCATGTCATACTCGCTAGGGTATGACCTCAAAAGCAATATCACTAATCTCTAGATCAAATTCGCCCATATGCACAATTTCTAAAATTCCCACTAGCATTGGAATTATTTTCAAAGTCTCACATTATAACCCAATTAACAAAGAATAATCCCAAGGATGCAATTACTATCACATTCTTAACTTTCTTTCACAAATCGGGATTCTCAATTTTAATTTCAAACCTTCATTCTTTTCCTCATTTGTAGACCTCATTCTCTAGATCATTACGAATCAAACATCACCTCAATTGGAGGTCTACACAATTAATTATGCCCCAAAAACTAAATCATTTCATTTCAGGAAACTGTCCCTCATCGCGACCAAGGACCTTTCGCCGCGACGTAAGGGTCGCTCGCCGCGGCGAACGTTTCCTTCGGGCTCTCCGCGACATGAGGGAGAGGCTCGTCGCGGCGTCAATATTTTACACTCGCCGCGACGTCCCACCTTGCTCGCCGCAACGTCTAGGCGTTTCCTCGTCGCGACATCTAAATATTTTTCTCGTCGCGACGTGTAGCCCTGGTCGTCTTCTCCGATTTTCTTTCCCTCTTTCTCTCTCTAAAACCAGTAATAAATCACTAGACACTACCCAAACTTACACAATAAACCCTATGAATGCCTTAAGCTAACAAATCAACAACATTAAACCCATAAACTTACCACATCGAGCTCAAATCCTCCGATCTCTGGAATTTTCGAAAATCTCTCAAACTCTTCCCCTTTCTCTAACACACACGGTAAACTCATCCTCGCTAAGCATCAAACAAGGCTTCGCGTAGGGAGAAACAAGCAATCGAAATCTCGAAGGAAAAATTGCAAATCATCGAGGAAGGAGGAGAAACGAAACGGTCGTGCCCTAGGAGGAAGGAAAAGAGGATTTTTCCTTCTTCAATTTGAAACCTAAAGCATTTATAGGTTAATCACTTAAGCCTCTAGTCTTTATCCTCAAATCTCTTTCTCTTTCACTTTTATTTCCGGTCCAATTCATCTCCAAATTTCAATGACTCGGCATATTAAATTCCAGTATCATATATCTAATTTTTTCATTGCCATATACCCATTATTCTAGCACTATATAGTCAATCGGCCCATTACTCGGAGGATTTTCGGTCCGGACTTTTTCTCCCGAATTTTTCAGAAAAATTCCGAAGAGTCACTATCAATTGGCAATTACTCTAAACAGTTCCAATTCAATCATTTAAACCCAATTATTCTATAATTCCCCATAAATCCCAACTATCTCACAAATCACAATTCCTATCACATTCACAAATCAAAAGCCGGAAAAATGTCATGAATGCATGTACCTATATGTGTATGTACCAAATGACTCATTCCTCTACAATTAGAGGCCAAAAGAATACTCAGTCGATAATGTGCGGTAAAACCCTATCCCGTCCCAATTTACCAATATAACCTTCCTATCGGTGATGGGATGTTACAAATAATCTATTTTGTAATTTTAAAAAAATTTAAGGATTATTTCATAAATTTTAAAAATTGTCTGAAACGGTATCCGATATTGACCAGTACTAGTATAGTACTATACCAAAACTCAATATGATACTAGGATCGATACAATATTTATAACATTCTCTATTAATCAAATCAACAAATTACCAACCAAATTAACGTTTTGAACCCAACTGAAAATTTTAAAAGTTTATACATCAAATTAAAAAATCTTAAAAGTTAACTACTTGTTATTCCTAAAAAAGTGATAATATAATCAGAGCATGTTATCTTCTTTAAAAAGATTCAATCTTTTAAGTGCAGTATTTGTTATTCCTAAAGAATTATATGATAATCAAAGCATGTTACATTCTTTAAAAAGATTCAAGTACCATCCAATCTATTGCCAAAACTTTAAAGGACAGTAAAAAGAATGTTTTGATCTTGAAAGCATATTATCTCCCTTAAAATTGTCTGTACGTCTTATCAGATGGTGGAGGAAAGCAAAGGTTCTGGCTCCCTTTATTCTACGCTGGAGTGGATCTCACGCCATGCTTGATGCCACTCCAAAAGATATTCGTCCTAACTATGACTATTTACATAATTACAATTCATTTGTACATTGGGAAATAGAGAAATATCTTATACTTACCAAACTAAATATAATTAAGCCAAGTAGGAACACAAATTTAGGAATTAGGACAAGTAAACAAAATTTGATCCCAATTTTAAATATTTGAGTATCTGAACTCAAATTTTGACTTGAAATAATTTTTAATTTTATGTAATTCAGAAAATAAAATTTTAAGTTAAATTTGATATTTAGCCTAAAAATGAAATAAAACATTTTATATTTTAAAAGAGATTCAAAATAAAATTTAAATACACTAATTTAAAATTGATCAAACTTAAATTTATATTTAAATTTAGAATAATTTTGAATTAGGGTTAGACCCAATTTGACCTATTATAATTTCTATTAAATGTCCCAAGGGTGGTTCAATTAGTGATGAAAATATTCTAAAACCTTGTAATCCATGAGGTCAAGAGTTTTGATTCCTTTAATTAAGTTTGTCCACTGATTTTTTATTGGTATAAAAAATAGTAAACGTCAATTATTTCTTAAAATTAAGTGAAAATTTTATAAATTTTCATATTATTAATTAAAAGTTATAGAAGAATTTAAAAAGTTTAAAGACAAAAATAGGCAATTTTACTCTGAAATTGTTTTTAATAGTCCCTTTTAAAAGGGTTTTAAAACAACATTCAAATACTAAACACATAATTATATAAATAAGTTAAAAGTAAAAATAAAATAAAATAAAATGAAGTAAAAGTCAATAAAAGTAAGTAAAACAAACAAGTAATGAGAAAAAAAGATGAAATAAATAAATAAAATAATTAGATGGGTAAGTATTACAAACAAAAGTATTTAAGTTAAATACACAGACAAGAATTAAAAAAAGATACAAAAAGTCTATGAAAATAGAAATAAATAGAACAAACAAGTAATTAGAAAAAAAGATGAAATAAATAAATAAAATAATTAGATGGGTAAGTATTATTTAAGTTAAATACACAACACAATAATTAAAAAATACAAAAGTCTATGAAAATAAAATATCTCTTTAAGCTTAACGACCTTTCTATGTAAGATTCTCTATCCGTAGTCTAGATTGCTCTAAGTTCTTGGTAAGCTTTAATAGGGTCATATTATATCTGATTATCTTCTTATAATTTTTCTTAGGTCTTTCTCTGTTTCTCTTGCAATTTTTAAATACAATCTTTTCGTATTTTTATTGGAACATCTTGACGTTTTTTTCTTAATATGTTAAAACTAGTTAAGCTTTATTTATCTTAATTTACGGTCAATATTAACCACCTCTAAAGTAAAAACTTAACAGAAGAGTAAATTATGGTCAAAATTCTAAGTTTTCACTTTGTAAATGAGCAAAAATTCTAACTTTGGGATAAGTTTATGTATATATAAGATAAAAGACATGAAGGAATATTTTATTTATTATTTGTTTTTGTTATTTCTGTAAGTGTTTCTGGTAACTGTATAGTTAGTCTAGTTAATTAGTGAGCTTATTGTGTAAAATTTCTAGTTAGTTAGGAAGCGGTTATTTTAGGTGTGTATATAAGTTTGACGGTTTTGGCTTCAGTAGGGAGAGAAGATATACAGAACGTTTTCTGTAATTTGGATTTTACATTCAATACAAATTTGTTCATGGTATCAGAGCATGTTCGTCGATCCGTAGTTTAGACGATTGCTATCGGACGCGACGACACGGGACGCCTTTGGACGATTGTTATCGATTGTATAATTTCGATCATCCGCATGCCGCTAGAATTCTACGCCATTAACAGATACAAATTTTTACTCTTGGAGTATTTCTATTCGTAACTCTTTAGAAGCTAGAGATAAGCTAGGATTTATCGATGGGACGTTACCACCACCATCCAGTGAAGCAATGTATCGGAGATGGCGAAAAGTCGATTGCATGGTAAAGCAATGGATACTCAATTCTATTTCGAAGGAGATATCTGAATCCTATATTACCTGCAATTCTGCAAAGATGTTATGGAACAAGCTAGAAGAGGTGTATGGAGAGAGTAACTTGCCGCAGTTGTTTCATGTGCAGCGGGAAATAAATTCTGTTGAACAAGGTAACTCTTCCGTAACTGCTTATTACAATAAGATCAATCGATATTGGGATGAGCTAGGGCAACTTTTACCTATACCAGTCTGTAATTGTCAAGGGTGTAACTGTGGGATTAATAAGCGGTTAGTAGATAATGATAATGCTAACAAGTTAATTCAGTTTTTGATGGGATTAAATTCCTCTTATGATCATATTCAGAGTCAAATTTTGGCTCAAGATCCACCACCATCTGCAAGTAAAGCTTATTCCCTTGTGATGAGAGTTGAGAAACAGAGGCAGGTGCATATGTTGCACGATGATGCTAATGCTGTAGCTATGGTTGTGAAGGAAGGAAGAAATAATAAGAAGGGATTTTCCGCAGGGGATAACTTGAGTCGTAATGGTTTTCGGAAGAAAGACAATAAACGAAAGGAAGATAGGCATTGTGATTATTGTTCTCTGGATGGACATGAGCGAGACACTTATTTTAAACTACATGGTTATCCCGACTGGTACACAGAATTAAGAAATAAACGGGATATTTCGGAGAAAAGTCAGTCGAAACCTAAATCTGTGAATTTAGTTGGCACTTTTGAGAAGGATATGGAGAAAGGGACTGACACTGTTGGGCCCCGATTCGCATTAAGCAAGTTTAAATTATTTTGAGATTTTAATTTGATGATTTTTAATCTGATTGGAATAAATTGAGGATTTTATTGCTTAAGTTATGATTATTAAATGAAGAAATTAGTGAAATTAGATTTATTGAGAATTATTATTTTATGATGTATTGTGAGTAATAAAAAGAATTATATGCATTAAGAGTGTTAAGATGGGCCTTGTAATTATTTTTATATTAAGGAATGAAGAAGAATTGGGCTCTTATTTTGAGGTTTAGATTAATGAATTTGGGATTTGTGGCTTAAGTAAGAATTATTAATTGAAGAAATTGAGTTAAATTAGAATTTGATCTTGGTGCTAGACTTGAAAAGAATTAAATGGTGTTAGGATAAATTTGGATGATGATATATGGTTATATATCTTTTAGCCCTTTAATGGTCTTTTAAATAAAGATGGAAGAAAGCCTTTGGGCTAGTGCCCAATTAGGAGGATAAGAAAGGGGATGAAATAAACTATGGGCTAGGATCCATTAGGTTGCATTTAAATGAAGAAGGAAGGAATTGGGCTTGAGTATTATTAGGTTAAAGAAAAAGTTAGCTAAGTAAAATTAAAAGAAGGAGGCTTGAGAAGATTAAAAAAGGAAGCCCATTGGGAGCCCACAAATTTTCAAATGGGAAAGAGGAAATGAAAATTTGGTGAAAGTTAAAAGGAGGAAATTTTGGGCTTGAAACTTGGGCTAGGGTTTAAGTTAATGAAGAGTTAGGGTTTAAGTTAAGGAAACTTAGGAATAAGAAGAGACTAACGAAAATGCAAGGGAGAGGCCAAAGTGGTGCCGTTTTTGCTTAGGGAAATAAGAGAGGAATAGAAGCAAATTAGGTCATCTATACTTAGCCATTCGAAATTTTCAAAGAAGAGAAAGGAGATGGAAGTTTCGCCATCAAAGAAGAGAGGGCAAGATGAAGGGTCGGCCATCAAGAGAAGAAGAAGAAGAAGGTTAGTTCATTGTGTTTTATGTAAGAAGAAAGGAAGAGAAAGAGGTTCTTCATCTTTAGAAGCAAAAGGAGGATTTCGTGGGTCACTACAAGGTAAGGAAAATTCAAAATCTTGGTTTTATGGTTAGGATCTTATCTTTCTTGTCTCATATTGTTGATTAGAAGAGTGAGTAGAGGATTTGTTGTGTTGTAGGAGGAAAAAATCAGATTTGAATAGGTTAGGGTTTCAAAATTATGAATTGATTTGGTAGGGTTTTGTTGTTAGTTGATTAATAATGGTAGTTTGAAAGGTATAGGTGAAGGAAAAATGAAAGAAGAAGAAGAATAGTGGCTTAGTGAAAATTTCAGCATGGGTGTATGGCCCTGGGAGTAAGAAATTTCAAAATAATGAAGTAAATTGATAGGGGTTATGGTTAGTATAGCTTAGGAAAGGTTTAGGAATGGTTAGGTTAGATTAAAGTCAAGATTATATAGTCTTGGAAAATTCCAGCACTTGAGTTTTTATTAAATTGTGAATCTAAGATGGGATTTAGCTTGGTTTAGAGAGGGGTTATGATGTTAATTGTTTAAATAAGGTATAGGTCAAGTGGGATGGGTGTTAAACCCGGATTTTGGATTTTTTAACATTTTCCAGCATATGTCCCTTATGTTAATTATGACCTAATTGTTAGAATTTTGCTAAAAATGATGGTTGAAGAGTAAATATGAAGGAAAGGGTAGGTTAGGTTAGTTTAAATGGAAGTTAGTACATCTTTTTTAAAATTCCAGCATAGTTGGCTTTTGTTAATTATGATTCTATTGTTAGAGGTGTGCTTAAAGATGGATTTGCTTTGCTTGGTTCAAAAGTGTAGTTGGAGAATGATGTATGATGGAAGAAGGAAAGAATAAGAAAAGAAAGATCAAGGAAAAAAATCAGATTGTGATAGGTAACTTTTAGGCATGAGTTTTGAGAAAGTGTGGGTTATTGAGATATGTTTTGGGGACAATGACTTAAATAAAGTATAGCTAAGATGATAGCAAAGAAATTTCATGTTTTCCTTGATGGTTTAAAATTCCAGCATTGGTTATTTGTTTTAATTCATGGTTTTGTTGTGAGAGTTGTGTTTTCATGTTTTCTTATGATGGTTTGAAGGGTATTGGTTAAAGAAAAGGAAAGAAGAAGAATACATGAAGTTAGAAAATTTCTGCATAGAGAATATATGAGAGTTTGCATTTTGTTCAAACATGGTGGTTAGTAGTGTGAATATGAAGGTATAGGAAGATTAGAATAGGTTAAATGCAAGTTTTCCCAAACCTTAGAATTTTCCAGCATGTGTATCTTATGGTAATTAGGATTTTTATGCTTTGTTTAAGGTTAAATAAGGTAATTGAAGGCATTAAAGGAAAAGAGAAATGAGAAAGGTAAAGGAGGTGTAAGAAAATCAGCATTTGTGGGGTTCTTTAAAGCGGAGATTGTTGAAAATTTGATACTTTTAAGAAGGGTTTTGATAGTTATAAGTTAGGAAGGGCATAGGCATAGTTAGGTAGGTTTTTAAGCATGATTTCTATTCTTTTAAAAATTTCAGCATTGATTCATTATGTTAATTAGGATTTTATGTCTTGATTAAGGTCCAATAAGGCATGGGAGGTAAAGGAAAGGCAATTGGACTAACCCAAGATGATAGCAAGGAAATTAAGGTGGGTAATTTCTTAATAAGTGAGTTAATAAGCATGTTAAAGTTTATTATAAATGCTAACTATTGCTTTCCAATGATTTACAAAGCTTGGATTAATTGCTTTTTGTGATGTTTTACACTTGCATGTGGTGTGCTTTGAGTATAAGTTTTATGTTGAAATAATTGATTGAATGGTATGTTAAATGAAAAATTATAAGTATTGGTGATTTTGGAAAATGATTGAATTATTTGATTTTAGAAAATGCCATGTTTGGCAAGTATGTGTGAATAATGTGAAAATGCATGATTATGTGGGTTTGTTGTGATCCCTCCGTTAGCAAGTGCAAGATTGTCTATATAGGCTTCACTACCGCTTGCATTAGTGGCCTAGGAGTTCCGAAATCGGACTCCCCTTTGTTCACGGCTACACATGGTCGCTTGTCGAACATGTGTAGTACGTTATGTTAGGATCACTCAAACCATTTAAGGTGTTATGTGACTATGTGTTTTTGTGCTATATTCGCTGATTTTGTAAATTATGTGATGAGTTTTGAAACTTGAAAATGTTTTCATAAATGTGACATTGTATGAAAGAAATGAATAAATGAAACTTGAACATGGTTTTTGTTTATTTCTTATTTATTAAGTTTTTACCCACGGAGCCGTCGAGCTCACCCCCCTTTCCTCCCTCCACAGGTTTTGAACGAGAAATCGAGTCCGGCATCGGGATTGAGGCAACTCCGATGCAATGTGTTATGAGAGAAGTCATATGTTAGAAGTCATTAGATAACATTTTGAGATTGATGATGTATACTGTATTTTGTCTTTTGAGAATTGGATGTGCTTAGGCTAAAATGCCCTTCAAGCTTTGTATTGATTTATGTCCATGTAAGTAGTGAGGTTTTGAAGTTTCAAATGTATAGTGTAGTGTAAAAGTTTCCTAAGAATGTATAATTGTGAAATTGGAAATGAATAGAATTCTAAGATTGTGGTTGCTGCCTTTTGAGTTGCTATTGGGATGATTGGAGTTGGTTATTGTGAGAAATTGGAAGATTGAAGTGGTTTTGTGCAGGTTTGGAGCTTGGATGGTTAGATTTAGGATTTGGCTAGAGCATTTTTAGGGGAGATGCTGTCCAAATTTTCCTAAATTTGGGCAGCAACTTCGCTTAAGGTTTAGACCCTCTTAATGAGGGAATTCACTTTGGACGTCTTCTAGAAAACTGTAGAGCAAGTTAAGAACTTTAAAACGGTATAAAATGGGTTAGTTTTCGACTTAAGATGAAAAAGATATGAGCGTTTTAAGTTTGCTGCCCATTATGCATTTGGGATTCCCGAATTACTATTCATGGGCAATTTTGGGCTGAACCTTCGGATGGGTTTTTCGCCGCTTTAGAGCGGGAACTGAAATTTCCGTCCTTCATGAGAATTGTAGAGGGACTTGATATCTTTAACATGAGGTATAATATATCCCGATCGGAATTCAGAGTAAAAAGATATAAGGGTCGGAAATTGGCCGGTTACTATTCATATGGTCAATTACTATTCCTTTGGTCATTTTGCATTTTCTCTTATAACTTTCTCATTTGGCCTCCGATTCACCCGAAATTCGAACCAGTGATTTCTCATCAAGCTTCTTACCTTTCCTTGCCAAAAATGTCCAATTGTTAGCTCAATTGAATTTTGTCGAAATTAGCCCTCTCGTTTGTCTTGTTGCTTTGCTCGATTTGATTTATGCTTCGAGATGTTCGCTTTGCTTCCGCCTTATGCCTTTTGAACCGAGGTGCTTTTGTTTTGTTTTCTTCCGCCTTATACCTTTCGGTTCGAGTGGCTTTGGCTTCCGTTTTCGTTTGTTTCCACACTTTGTTATCCGATTCGATTCGTTTCAGTCTGTTTGGCTTTCGATTTCGAGCTTTCGATTTGCTTTGTAATTTGCTTCGGATTCAATTCTTTAGTCTTTGATTTTCATGTGCTTTGTAATTTGTTTTCAGTATGTTTCTTCGTTTCCGTATTCTTTTCCTCCGTTCCGTTCGATTTACTTTTGCTTTGTTCTTCGTTTCGTTCTTCGCTTCAGCCCGAACCATGTATAAGTATGATAATGGATTTTTTAAGACGAATGGAAAAAAAAATTTATATCGGGATTTTCGGATTAGAAATTCGATATTCGGTAACGGGTTATAAGAGTTCATAAGGAATCATGTATGCGTACGAAGAAATCTGTATGATTAGTTGGGTTCCGAAAACGGGATTCAACATATGTGGTATCAGAGCCCAGTATTATGAACTTGGGCGATATGATGGTTTCATGGCCAATCTTTGGATAAGTGTTAGAGTCCAAGATTATGGTCTTAACGGGCATATAAGATTGATGAGTGTGTAAGGATAAAATTGAATTTGCGAGAATGTCCGAGCTCAGTATTATGATCTTACTTAGGCTATATGTTTGTTAAGTTTGAATTCGGGAGAATATGCTAAGTGATAAGGAGTATGATTAATTTTAAGCATGTGTTAATGAATTGAATCGATGTATTGAATTGAATTTATGGCATTGAGTTAGAATATACGTTGTGTTTGTATGTGACAATGAATGGTTTATGGAGATAGGAAAATGACTATGAATTGAGATATAAATAATGAGATTGTGGTGTTGGTTGAGTTTGAATGATGATTGATTCATACTACGGTTATTCGACATAACTTGTGAAGATGTATTTTGGTGGTTTTTACATAGGAATTTCGAGGACTAAATTCTTTTAAGAGGGGAGAAATGTTGGGCCCGATTCGCATTAAGCAAGTTTAAATTATTTTGAGATTTTAATTTGATGATTTTAATCTGATTGGAATAAATTGAGGATTTTATTGCTTAAGTTATGATTATTAAATGAAGAAATTAGTGAAATTAGATTTATTGAGAATTATTATTTTATGATGTATTGTGAGTAATAAAAGAATTATATGCATTAAGAGTGTTAAGATGGGCCTTGTAATTATTTTTATATTAAGGAATGAAGAAGAATTGGGCTCTTATTTTGAGGTTTAGATTAATGAATTTGGGATTTCAAAGTGCTTAAGTAAGAATTATTAATTGAAGAAATTGAGTTAAATTAGAATTTGATCTTGGTGCTAGACTTGAAAAGAATTAAATGGTGTTAGGATAAATTTGGATGATGATATATGGTTATATATCTTTTAGCCCTTTAATGGTCTTTTAAATAAAGATGGAAGAAAGCCTTTGGGCTAGTGCCCAATTAGGAGGATAAGAAAGGGATGAAATAAACTATGGGCTAGGATCCATTAGGTTGCATTTAAATGAAGAAGGAAGGAATTGGGCTTGAGTATTATTAGGTTAAAGAAAAGTTAGCTAAGTAAAATTAAAAGAAGGAGGCTTGAGAAGATTAAAAAAGGAAGCCCACTGGGAGCCCACAAATTTTCAAATGGGAAAGAGGGAAATGAAAATTTGGTGAAAGTTAAAAGGAGGGAAATTTTGGGCTTGAAACTTGGGCTAGGGTTTAAGTTAATGAAGAGTTAGGGTTTAAGTTAAGGAAACTTAGGAATAAGAAGAGACTAACGAAAATGCAAGGGAGAGGCCAAAGTGGTGCCGTTTTTGCTTAGGGAAATAAGAGAGGAATAGAAGCAAATTAGGTCATCTATACTTAGCCATTCGAAATTTTCAAAGAAGAGAAAGGGAGATGGAAGTTTCGGCCATCAAAGAAGAGAGGGCAAGATGAAGGGTCGGCCATCAAGAGGAAGAAGAAGAAGAAGGTTAGTTCATTGTGTTTTATGTAAGAAGAAAGGAAGAGAAAGAGGTTCTTCATCTTTAGAAGCAAAAAGGAGGATTTCGTGGGTCACTACAAGGTAAGGGAAAATTCGAAAATCTTGGTTTTATGGTTAGGATCTTATCTTTCTTGTCTCATATTGTTGATTAGAAGAGTGAGTAGAGGGATTTGTTGTGTTGTAGGAGGAAAAAAAAAATCAGATTTGAATAGGTTAGGGTTTCGAAAATTATGAATTGATTTGGTAGGGTTTTGTTGTTAGTTGATTAATAATGGTAGTTTGAAAGGTATAGGTGAAGGAAAAATGAAAGAAGAAGAAGAATAGTGGCTTAGTGAAAATTTCAGCATGGGTGTATGGCCCTAGGGAGTAAGAAATTTCAAAAATAATGAAGTAAATTGATAGGGGTTATGGTTAGTATAGCTTAGGAAAGGTTTAGGAATGGTTAGGTTAGATTAAAGTCAAGATTATATAGTCTTGGAAAATTCCAGCACTTGAGTTTTTATTAAATTGTGAATCTAAGATGGGATTTAGCTTGGTTTAGAGAGGGGTTATGATGTTAATTGTTTAAATAAGGTATAGGTCAAGTGGGATGGGTGTTAAACCCGGATTTTGGATTTTTTAACATTTTCCAGCATATGTCCCTTATGTTAATTATGACCTAATTGTTAGAATTTTGCTAAAAATGATGGTGAAGAGTAAATATGAAGGAAAGGGTAGGTTAGGTTAGTTTAAATGGAAGTTAGTACATCTTTTTAAAATTCCAGATAGTTGGCTTTTGTTAATTATGATTCTATTGTTAGAGGTGTGCTTAAAGATGGGATTTGCTTTGCTTGGTTCAAAAGTGTAGTTGGAGAATGATGTATGATGGAAGAAGGAAAGAATAAGAAAAGAAAGATCAAGGAAAAAAAAATCAGATTGTGATAGGTAACTTTTAGGCATGAGTTTTGAGAAAGTTGTGGGTTATTGAGATATGTTTTGGGGACAATGACTTAAATAAAGTATAGCTAAGATGATAGCAAAGAAATTTCATGTTTTCCTTGATGGTTTAAAATTCCAGCATTGGTTATTTGTTTTAATTCATGGTTTTGTTGTGAGAGTTGTGTTTTTCATGTTTTCTTATGATGGTTTGAAGGGTATTGGTTAAAGAAAAAGCAAAGAAGAAGAATACATGAAGTTAGAAAATTTCTGCATAGAGAATATATGAGAGTTTGCATTTTTGTTCAAACATGGTGGTTAGTAGTGTGAATATGAAGGTATAGGGAAGATTAGAATAGGTTAAATGCAAGTTTTCCCAAACCTTAGAATTTTCCAGCATGTGTATCTTATGGTAATTAGGATTTTTTATGCTTTGTTTAAGGTTAAATAAGGTAATTGAAGGCATTAAAGGAAAAGAGAAATGAGAAAGGTAAAGGAGGTGTAAGAAAATCAGCATTTGTGGGGTTCTTTAAAGCAGGAGATTGTTGAAAAATTTGATACTTTTAAGAAGGGTTTTGATAGTTATAAGTTAGGAAGGGCATAGGCATAGTTAGGTAGGTTTTTAAGCATGATTTCTATTCTTTTAAAAATTTCAGCATTGATTCATTATGTTAATTAGGATTTTATGTCTTGATTAAGGTCCAATAAGGCATGGGAGGTAAAGGAAAGGCAATTGGACTAACCTAAGATGATAGCAAGGAAATTAAGGTGGGTAATTTCTTAATAAGTGAGTTAATAAGCATGTTAAAGTTTATTATAAATGCTAACTATTGCTTTCCAATGATTTACAAAGCTTGGATTAATTGCTTTTTGTGATGTTTTACACTTGCATGTGGTGTGCTTTGAGTATAAGTTTTATGTTGAAATAATTGATTGAATGGTATGTTAAATGAAAAATTATAAGTATTGGTGATTTTGGAAAATGATTGAATTATTTGATTTTAGAAAATGCCATGTTTGGCAAGTATGTGTGAATAATGTGAAAATGCATGATTATGTGGGTTTGTTGTGATCCCCTCCGTTAGCAAGTGCAAGATTGTCTATATAGGCTTCACTACCGCCTGCTAAAGGGCCTAGGAGTTCAAATCGGACTCCTCTGTTTCACTGGCCACACATGGTCGCTTGTCGAACATGTGTAGTACGTTCTGTTAGGATCACTCAAACCATTTAAGGTGTTATGTGACTATGTGTTTTTGTGCTATATTCGCTGATTTTGTAAATTATGTGATGAGTTTTGAAACTTGAAAATGTTTTCATAAATGTGACATTGTATGAAAGAAATGAATAAATGAAACTTGAACATGGTTTTTGTTTATTTCTTATTTATTAAGTTTTTACCCACGGAGCCGTCGAGCTCACCCCCCTTTCCTCCCTCCATGGTTTTGAACGAGAATGAGTCCCAGATCGGGATTGAGGCAACTCCGATGCAATGTGTTATGAGAGAAGTCATATGTTAGAAGTCATTAGATAACATTTTGAGATTGATGATGTATACTGTATTTTGTCTTTTGAGAATTGGATGTGCTTAGGCTAAAATGCCCTTCAAGCTTTGTATTGATTTATGTCCATGTAAGTAGTGAGGTTTTGAAGTTTCAAATGTATAGTGTAGTGTAAAAGTTTCCTAAGAATGTATAATTGTGAAATTGGAAATGAATAGAATTCTAAGATTGTGGTTCTGCCTTTTGAGTTGCTATTGGGATGATTGGAGTTGGTTATTGTGAGAAATTGGAAGATTGAAGTGGTTTTGTGCAGGTTTGGAGCTTGGATGGTTAGATTTAGGATTTGGCTAGAGCATTTTTAGGGGAGATGCTGTCCAAATTTTCCTAAATTTGGGCAGCAACTTCGCTTAAGGTTTAGACCCTCTTAATGAGGGAATTCACTTTGGACGTCTTCTAGAAAACTGTAGAGCAAGTTAAGAACTTTAAAACGGTATAAAATGGGTTAGTTTTCACTTAAGATGAAAAAGATATGAGCGTTTTAAGTTTGCTGCCCATTATGCATTTGGGATTCCCGAATTACTATTCATGGGCAATTTTGGCTGAACCTCGGATGGGTTTTCGCCGCTTTAGAGCGGAACTGAAATTTCCGTCCTTCATGAGAATTGTAGAGGGACTTGATATCTTTAACATGAGGTATAATATATCCCGATCGGAATTCAGAGTAAAAAGATATAAGGGTCGGAAATTGGCCGGTTACTATTCATATGGTCAATTACTATTCCTTTGGTCATTTTGCATTTTCTCTTATAACTTTCTCATTTAGCCTCCGATTCACCCGAAATTCGAACCAGTGATTTCTCATCAAGCTTCTTACCTTTCCTTGCCAAAAATGTCCAATTGTTAGCTCAATTGAATTTTGTCGAAATTAGCCCTCTCGTTTGTCTTGTTGCTTTGCTCTATTTGATTTATGCTTCGAGATGTTCGCTTTGCTTCCGCCTTATGCCTTTTGAACCGAGGTGCTTTTGTTTTGTTTTCTTCCGCCTTATACCTTTCGGTTCGAGTGGCTTTGGCTTCCGTTTTCGTTTGTTTCCACACTTTGTTATCCGATTCGATTCGTTTCAGTCTGTTTGGCTTTCGATTTTGAGCTTTCGATTTGCTTTGTAATTTGCTTCGGATTCAATTCTTTAGTCTTTGATTTTCATGTGCTTTGTAATTTGTTTTCAGTATGTTTCTTCGTTTCCGTATTCTTTTCCTCCGTTCCGTTCGATTTACTTTTGCTTTGTTCTTCGTTTCGTTCTTCGCTTCAGCCCGAACCATGTATAAGTATGATAATGGATTTTTTAAGACGAATGGAAAAAAAAAATTTTATATCGGGATTTTCGGATTAGAAATTCGATATTCGGTAACGGGTTATAAGAGTTCATAAGGAATCATGTATGCGTACGAGGAAATCTGTATGATTAGTTGGGTTCCGAAAACGGGATTCAACAGACACACCTGATGGATCATCATCGTCATTGAGTACTTTGATTCAATAAGAACTTGCGCGACTGTTGAAGGGAAAGTCTACTGATGACTCTCATTTCTTGAATATGATACAAACAGAGTTTGCAGGTATGTCTCACTTGCATCCTGCTATTGGCTCTATCCAAACTGATGCAACTTGGATTGTGGATTCAGGTGCCACTTCGCATATCTGTGTAGACAGACAGTTGTTTCAGTCATTGGTACCTGTAGATAGAGTTACAAAATTATTTCTTCCTAATGGGGACGTAAATGATGTTCAATATAGAGGAGTCATAGTTTTGTATGGGGAGATAATCTTGAAATCAGTTCTTTACGTGCCTACTTTCACTCATAACCTTATCTCTGTCAGCAAGCTAACCAGACAATCCTCGTACAATGCTCTGTTCTATTCTGAATATTGCCTATTACAGGACCAGAAGACTGAAAGGACGAAAGCTAAGGGCAAAGTTTTCCAGAGTTTGTATTTCCTGGATCGTGACTCTTTCATTTGTACTACCTCGAATTGTAATTCTTCATTTGCACCTTTACATCCTGCTGGAGAGCAAGTGTGTAGCATTCAGGATAATCTTGATCTTAGACCATTATGGCACACGAGATTGGGCCATCCTTCTGATGTTGTAATGCGGCACATTGATGATTGTAACCGGTTTGTGAATAACAATGATTTTTCTTGTGAAGTCTGTCCTCTTTCCAAGTAAGTTCGGAATTGTTTTCCAACTAGTTTTACACGAGCAGATGTTTGTTTTGAGCTATTGCATGTTGATTTTTGGGGGCCTTATAAGGATATTTCAATTTGTGGGGCACATTACTTCTTAACTGTTGTTGATGATTACAGTCGTTGTCTTTGGATTTTTTTGATGAATCATAAAGCACAAGCTCGTTCTTTTTTGGAATGTTTTTTAGTTTTTGTTCACCGCCAGTATGATGGTCATGTGAAGGTTGTGCGGACTGATAATGGTTCAGAATTTTTGAGTAGGGACACACAAGATTTGTTTCACAACAGAGGAATTCTTCATCAGAGGACTTGCGTTTACACCCCACAACAAAATGGTGTTGTGGAGCGGAAGCATCGACATTTGTTGCAAGTCGCACGGGCTCTTTTATTTCAGTCAGGGCTTCCCAAGAACTTCTGGAGTCATAGTGTTCTGCATGCTGCTTTTTTAATTAATCGGTTGCCGAGTAAACTACTTGGTTGGAGAACTCCTTTTGAGTTATTGTCTGGGCATCCACCTACTTACGCTGACTTGAAGAGCTTTGGGTGCTTATGCTTTGCTGTTGATACTCACCCACATAAGGATAAATTGGCGCCACGATCTTTCCGGAGTGTCTATCTTGGTCATTCTCCTGGACAAAAGGGATACAAGCTATATAACTTACACACCAGACGTATAATTGTTTTCAGGGATGTGTCCTTTTTTGAATCAGTTTATCCACTTAAGATACATCCGGATCCTCATAGTGTTACAGATGGTTTTGTTCCCTCTTTATCTGTTGTGCCCGATGGTTCTTTGTTGGTGCCTTCTTTCGATGATGATGTTTTGCCTACTGTTGATGCGACTGCTGTTTTGTCGCCAGGTAATACATTGGATACTCGTGATGTTGCTCTTAATGATTCTTCCGCACCACCAGCTCCTACTAGACGCAGTGCACGGGTTCGCCAACCGCCCTCTTGGTTACGTGATTTTGTATCTCACGTAAGTCTTCCCTCTTCTACCTTAACGTCTGTGCATCGTAGCTCCTCTCATACCCCTAATACGTTTCCTTTTGCCATTAATCCTGATTTTATGTTGATTTCTTGGCTAATGTCTCTGGTATTTCTGAACCTACCTCTTATTGGCATGCTCGCCAAGATCCTAATCGGGTTCAGGCTGTGACTTCTGAGTTGGATGCTCTTGAACGTAATAACACTTGGGTTCTTACTACCTTACCTGCTGGGAAGAAAGCCATTGGTTCCAAGTGGGTTTACAAAGTTAAGTTGAAGCCTAACGGTGAGGTTGATAGGTTTAAAGCCCGTTTAGTGGCTAAGGGTTATAATCAGGTTGCAGGGGTGGACTACACTGAGTGTTTTTCGCCAATTGTTAAGGTGGTCACCGTGCGGATTTTGTTTGCTCTTGTTGCTGCTAAAGATTGGCCATTGCATCAGCTCGATATCAATAACGCTTTTCTCCATGGTTCTTTGGACGAGGAGGTTTATATGCTTCCTCCTGCTGGTTATTCGAAGGCAGCTCCGCATGAGGTTTGCCTGTTGAAGAAGTCGTTATACGGTCTTAAGCAGGCATCTCGCCAGTGGAATGTTGAGTTGACTAATAATCTTCGGCGTTATGGTTTTCGCTAGTCACAGCATGATCATTGTCTTTTTACATTTCAAAATGCTTCTTGTTTTTTACTCATCCTGGTCTATGTTGACGATATGCTCTTAACTGGTGATTCCGAGGAGGAAATACGAAAGGTCAAGGAGTTTCTAGATGGTGCTTTCACTATTAAAGATCTTTGTTATGCTAGATATTTCTTGGGTCTTGAGATTGCACGCTCCCCGCACGGCATGTATATTAATCAACGAAAATACGTGCTTGATTTGATTGGGTCTGTTGGTTTGTTGGGTTGTAAACCCGTGACTACTCCTTTGCAGAAGGGTCTTGTCTTATCGACGTCGGATGGTTCCTTGCTTGTCGTTCCCCAACCCTATCACCAGTTAATCGGACGGTTATTGTACCTGGGTTATACACGACCCGACATTACCTTTGCGGTTCACCAGCTGAGTCAGTTTGTGAGTGCTCCTACGGAAGTTCATTGGCAGGCGGCTCTTCATGTCTTGTGTTACTTGAAGGGCTGTCCATCATTGGGTTTGTTTTACTCTGCTCGTCAGTCCTTTGAACTTCAGGCGTTTTGTGATGCTGATTGGGGAGCTTGTCGTGATACTCGCCGGTCCGTATCTGGCTATTGCGTTTTTTTGGGTTTCTCCTTAATTTCTTGGAAGTCCAAGAAGCAGCCTACTATTTCTAAATCTTCGGCGGAGGCTGAATATCGGAGTCTGGGTTCGGTGGTCTGTGAGCTTCTCTGGATTTTTTATATTTTGCGTGATTTTCGGATCTCTGTTTCTCTTCCCATTTCTGTGTTTTGTGATAATCAGGCGGCTCTCCATATTGCCGCTAATCCGGTCTTCCATGAGAGGACCAAACATTTGGACATCGATTGTCATCTTGTTCGTGAGCAACTGAAGCTGGGTTTTCTCTCTTTGTTTCACACGTCTTCTTCAACTCAGTTAGCCGATGTTTTCACTAAGCCTCTTTCTGCTCCTGCGTTTTCTGGGTTCCTTGTCAAGTTGGGTTTGCGTGATTTCTTGCAAGCTCCAACTTGAGGGGGGGCTGAAGGAATATTTTATTTATTATTTGTTTTTGTTATTTCTGTAAGTGTTTCTGGTAACTGTATAGTTAGTCTAGTTAATTAGTGAGCTTACTGTGTAAGATTTCTAGTTAGTTAGGAAGCGGTTATTTTAGGCGTGTATATAAGTTTGACGGTTTTGGCTTCAGTAGGGAGAGAAGATATACAGAACGTTTTCTGTAATTTGAATTTTACATTCAATACAAATTTGTTCAAGACATGACACCCTCTAATTTATAAACTTTTAAAAATTTTCTTAATTTTAAAAATTTTAAATAAATTTTCTTAATTTTAAAAATTTTAAATAAATTTACTTAATTTTAAACTCGATCTAAATTAATTAAACTAAGTTTAAATTAATATTTTAAAATAATTATAATAAATTATTAAGCTAAGTCAATTTTAATTAAAATAAATGGTATTCACGTGACTTATATTTTACATAAATTGAAGTATAATTTAAAAAATAAAATTTAAAGAATAGAGTTTCTAAAGAATTTCTTAAATCACAGAAAAAAGATTATTTCTTTACCTGTGTATATATTCACTCCAATGCAAAAGCTCAGTCACAAACGAAAATGGCAAAGGAAGAAGCAATCTCCGTCGCCGGCGAACTCGTCGATTTCCTAAACGCTTCTCCTACCGCCTTTCACGCCGTCGGTAAACTATCACTTCCCTTTCTTTCATAACATCCGTTTCTCCTACAAATGGAAAAGGACGTGATTGCATTTCATCTATCTCTCTCTCTGTTTTTTTTTCCTTTTCAATTAAAGCCTCTGTGTGAAAGTGTTTTTTGATCGATTTTTTTTTTCAGACGAAGCAAAGAGAAGATTGAAGAATGCGGGATACGAGCAAGTTTCTGAGAGGGAAGACTGGAAATTGGAGGCCGGCAAGCGATACTTCTTCACGAGGAATTACTCCACCATTGTCGCTTTCGCTATTGGCAAAAAGTTGGTATCTTTACGTGTTTAGCTAATATCTAGCTCAATAATTCTTTTCTGGTTTTCGTTTCAGTTGATTTACAGGATCAATATCAGAAGTTTGCGATCTTTTGCTTCTGATACTTTGTTATTGCGCATAGATATGTTGCTGGGAACGGGTTCTACATAGTAGGTGCTCATACTGATAGTCCTTGCCTCAAGTTGAAGCCTATTTCTAAGGTTCTATAGCATTTACACTTTTCCCATCTTGTTTCCTTCAATCTTATTATTTGTGTATATCATGTGAGTCTATATTGACTGCTCTTAGAATTGGATGGACTGGTCAGGTAACCAAAGGTGGGTATTTGGAGGTTGGAGTCCAAACATATGGAGGTGGTTTGTGGCATACTTGGTTCGACCGTGACTTGACAGTGGCAGGAAGAGTCATAGTAGTAAGGGAAGAAAAAGATGGTTCTGTTTCGTACTCACATAAGCTAGTTAGAATTCAGGAGCCCATCATGCGTGTTCCCACCCTGGCAATTCATTTAGATAGGTTGGTTTATATTGAACTGGTGCTTGCTTGTTAGATTAGTGATCTGGTCATAACTGAAAGTCTTGCATAGTGTACTCTTTCTTTCTGTTGAACTTGGTTATGATTTCCATGCCTTTTTATGCTCTGGATAGGGGAGTTAATACTGATGGGTTTAAAGTGAACACTCAGACTCAACTCGTCCCCGTTTTGGCAACATCAATTAAGGTACTTTTTTCAACTGTACAAGCTTTTTAGCTTTTAATTTTGTGCCTATATTTCCCATCCACAAACTTATTCAGCTGGTTTTGTTTCCTCTTTACTTGGATTTGAGGCACCCACGCTTTCGTGATTTCATAACAAATTGGCCTACCCTATCCTAAACTAGAAGCTTTTCCCATTTTTCAACTTTTCACAATCTTACCACTTTACGACTTCTTAGACACTTGGAAAATTTGTGTATTATGTTCTTTTTTATCATTCTTTCCTAATAGGTATGTTTTTTATTGAGTAAATCTAGTCCTGGACCACAAGACATGTAGAAAGACTTGACACAGGCTGCAAAAGCTGCACATTCTTGGCAAAATTATATGCTCCCCAAGAATCCTGAACTGTAATAAAAGGAAATCTGTTATCGTCTATCAATCATGTTAGGCATTTACATTCTTTTAGTACAGTTTCTTTATTTAATAAAATTCTCCTCGTAGGCAGAAGTCAATAAGATTGTTGCTGAAAATGGTCCTAGTGGAAGTGAAGCTGATGCAACAAAATCTGACAAGGGATCAACTGCAAACAGCTCCAAGCATCACCCGCTTCTATTAGATGTTAGTAATTTAATTGAACCTGAGGATGTCATGTTTTTGTTCTTGCTGATCATGTTTTCCTTTTTATGACCTCCACCATTTGATAAGCTCTAGTCTGATGTGATGGTGATTGAGCTGTTTTTCTTATGTGTTTTGTATTGCTTCCTTGTAGATGGTTGCAAGTCAGATCGGATGCCAGCCAGAAGCTATATGTGACTTTGAATTGCAAGCTTGTGATACTCAACCAAGTTTAATAGCTGGTGCTGCAAAAGAATTTATTTTCTCTGGAAGGCTTGACAATCTCTGCAGTTCATTTTGTTCTCTGAAGGTATCACTCAATGAATAGATTGTAGTTAAGCAAATATCATTTGGAATGTAATCTTGTTCGTTCTGATGTGAGTTCCTGTAGTTAATTCACATCGCTGCCTACATTTTCTGTCTTTAACTCTTTCGACTTTGCTTTTTGAACAATATAAAGGACCATCATAATCTATGAGCAAAATGTTGTCATAATTTGCAATTCATGTATCAAAGCATAGTTGAGAATGATAAGAACTGTGAAAGGAAAACGTAAGTCATTCTATGTTATTCTTCTGTTATTTTTCGTTGGGTTCTAATTGGAGTGTAATTCATAATTTTGATGTTTTAAGATTTCAATTAGCTCTCTACTTTTATATATTTTGGAGTTAACTACTAGCTCTCTACTTTTATATATTTTGGAGTTAACTACCTTGGCCCATCTTCTTTGTTGGACCATTGTCATTGCTTAAGTGGGAAATATGCCTTCATGAGTAACAGTTTATGTCTTCTGATTGTCATTATCTTTATGTCAGGGGTTGATAGATTCTACATCTTCAAGTGACCTCGAAGATGAGGTTGGTGTTAGAATGGTGGCATTGTTTGATCACGAGGAGGTTGGATCTGATTCAGCCCAAGGAGCTGGCTCTCCTGTCATGTTAGATGCTCTATCACGCATCACTGGTGCCTTCAACTCAGAGCTCCAGGTGATTAGTTTTTCTAGCTTTGTATCTAATTTTGGGGAATTTGATATTTTGTGTTCTGTCTATTCTTAGAAAAGTTATTTGAGGTTATTGTTCACCTTTTTTTTTTATCGCTGTTGGGATCTGGAATGAAAAAATTAACTGGTAGGACTGGCATGTTAACAACTGGATGATGATATCACTTTTCTTGTCTTTTATTGTTGTAAAATTGATCCAAAATACCATAGTTTTCAGTTCCTCTTTTTCTTGACAAGTAATGCCACATTAGCTAGGAGTGTAGGTTTGATCTCCGGTTAGATTGAAAGAAGTTTTATTAGAATTCAGTTCTCATTGCTAGACTTGTCCACCATCTTTCCCGATCTTTGCAGTTGCTTCCAAAAGCAATACAAAAGAGTTTCCTAGTTTCAGCTGACATGGCTCATGCCCTACACCCAAATTATATGGTACGTCTGTTCATGTTTTTACAGTTTGGATTTAGATCTATTACTGAATTATTAGTATTTATTGTGTTATATCATCTATTTCAGGACAAACATGAGGATAATCATCAACCAAAGTTACACAGGGGGCTTGTAGTGAAACACAATGCAAATCAACGCTATGCAACCAATTCGGTCACTTCCTCAATATTCAAGGAGATAGCTCTCAAGCATTGCCTTCCCACACAAGTATGTTCTCTCTCTATCTCATAATACAACTGTAATTACCACTCCGATCCTATTACTTTGTTAATTGAATCAACATTAAACTAGAAAATCTTATGACTCAAGGATTTTGTTGTCCGCAATGACATGGCTTGCGGTTCAACCATTGGTCCGATCCTGGCAAGCGGTGTTGGGATTCGCACAGTAGATGTCGGTGCGCCGCAACTGTCGATGCACAGCATACGAGAAATGTGTGCTGTTGATGATGTCAAGTATTCCTATGAGCATTTCAAGGCCTTCTTCAAGGAATTCTCTCATCTGGATGCTACGTTTTCTGTGGATGCCTAGAAGAAAGGATCAATTCCTTTGTCTTCATCACCAGTTACTGATGTTAAATGCTAAGTTGTACTTCCTTTGTTGAAGCTGAAGTATGTGTAATAAAAAATATAGGATCCGCTGAATGACCAAACTAGGTGCATGTTCATTGTCATTCTCGTTGCAAACATAAGATTCACCATTTACAGAGAATCCTGATGAGCATAGCATCCATTTCCTTTTACAAAAACATCAGCAACCACCCGAACATTTGGCGATCTCAGATGGGTCGATATCAATGGTGTCTCATTATTTCGATGAATCATTTCTTCGGACAGAAGAAGATTATGTAAACACTTATTCGAAATCTCACTTATCAGATTCCATTGTGGAAGACAATTTTTTCTGAAGAATTCGTCATGATATATCTGATCCGTAAATAATATTATGAAAAATAGATACAAATTTTGTACTGCAACTTAGTATCGGTAATAGGTCTGAAAAGGTATCTAAAAATATCAAATTGAGATATTTGTATCATGTCGAAGTAAGGAACCATGGCATATATGTTTGGAATAGCATAAAATGGAGGTTTTCAGGTGCAAGTGAGCATATTTACTGAATCTATCCACTACAACCAAGATGACAGTAAATCCAGCTGACTTAGGCAAACTTTCAATAGTGTCCGTTGACACGTCAATGCTTAACAATTCAGTGATAACAACCAGTTAGTCTAGTGAGGCACTGGAAACAGTATGTCATCTAACCTTATTATTGGTTTAAATATAGCATTCATGACTGAAATGTGGCTGGTGAGTTCATTAACCCAAAGGTCATAACCATGAATTTATAATACTCTTCGTGGGTTCAAAAACCCATCTTTGGCACATCCTCTGAATGCACCTATCCAAATTTCAAGTCCAGTTTTTAAGAATAGTAGCTTTGTTTAGAGCTCGGAAATTCTGCCTTTCTTTCTAATACTGGGATGGATTACCATTTCTCTGACCAATTTTTTGATTTCATCCTTCTGAGCATGAGGACACCTGTATGGCCAATCAATAATTAGAGCAGTCCCAGGTTTTAGGTTAATCTCATGACACTTTTGTCTCCAAGGTGGAAGTTCATTTGGCCACTCAAACACTTTAATTTCATCAATCACCCCTTGTATCTCCTCTCTGAACCTACCCACCCCTTCTTGTCAAGTCGACTCGAATTGAGTTCAAGCTTGCCTTGCTGAAACCTAATCTGACCTGGCTTGGAACTTTTACCTTTCTTCTTGTTTAATAGGGTCAAACTTTACAAACTGATTTAAAATCGGATTAGGCTGAATTTCAAGCTTGTTTTGTCAAGGTCCAATCAAGTTTTGGACTGAACACTGGCCAATGAATTAAATTCAGGCGACCGGATTCTACAAGTTGGCTCATAGTCATCCTTAATTGAATCTCACTTGGAACAAGAGTCTTCTACCTGTAATATCAATTGTCAGCAAAAGTTGGTCCAGTTGTTACTATCCCTAGCATTACTTGACCCTCTGCCAACAATGAGAATGAAGAGGAACTTTTGTAAAGCTGTAATTGATGGTTTTATTTCTTTGTGAACTCAGGTAAAACCTCAATAGCAGAAAGAATCGCTATTTGCAGTCAAAACAAAAGAGAAACAAAGGACTCAGTATGTTTGATAAAGAAAGTTTCATGAAGATTGCAAGAAAAGCCTGTCTACAAATTATGAAGGGTATTCTTCTATCAGGAAAGAGCTTTCTCAACCTCAACTGTAACCTCTTTTGGAGGTTTCTCTGCATGAATATCTGCAACAACATCATTCTTCTTATAATAATCAACTACCTGTATTTGAATGTCAAAGAAACATCATAAATAGAATAAGTCATCGTGAAGGTTGAATTTAATTCTTCATGCCCAGATGACGTTCTATACGAGCTAATGTTCTCCATTTTGGATTTATTAATAAGAATGTCAACTTGTAGTAACAGAAAGGAAACAGGAGACTCACTGGCTCAGTTTGCTTGTGGAATGCCTCAAGCCTCGACTTAAGAACTGCTGCAGTGTCGTCTTTACATTGAATCAACGGTTCTCCAGTTACCTTCAACAAAACAAAAACAAGTACTAAGTTCTAACATCTTTTCATCCAATTGTAAGTTAAAAGGTGCTCCTTTGCCAACCTCACATCATAACAAATATAGAACTGGATTTCCCGCCTGAGCTAAAGGCAATTGGATTATATTCCCAGTAACATAGCACCGAGGAAAATGAGAACACTACAAAAAGTTGATCAGGTATGTTGATTAATGTTTTTGAAATTGTTAACACCTTTATAATATAGAACGCACTGCAACTTGGCATCTAGCAAACTAGCTATCTAAACGTTCTAATCTACCTAGCAACTTTAAATTGATGGATAATCAATAGGAGGGAAATATGATCACATTGCCTTACATCATCAACACCGGCAACCTTGGGAGGTGCAAATTTTGAATGATAGGTTCTACCGCTAGAAGGATGGATCCAGCGACCTGTAATCCTCTCCTCCAAAATTGCATCATCAATTGCAAAATTGAGCACCTTATCAATTTTAACCCCTTGCTTATCCAGCATCTCATCAAGCTGCATGAAGAAGGTGTTGAAACAAGGTTTAAAGCACACCTAGAAAGAATCCAACAATTCTGAAAGTTATACAAGAGATATATTTCTGAAGGTTATATTAAATAATAACACCTTTTGTGCCTGGACCACAGTCCTAGGAAATCCATCAAGAATGAAACCTTTTTGACATGAAGGCTTCTTAATTGCATCATTTATAATGCCAACAACCAAGTCATCTGAAACAAGTTGTCCCTGGGAAAACCACACGTGAGTGTCCATTAGACGATTGAGAAACACCACCAGTATGACACAGAACATTGATTAAAGATCAGGAATGGTTCAGGGTTTATACATTGTCCATAGCCTCCTTAGCCTTGATTCCTAGAGGCGTTTTAGTGGCAACTGCAGCTCTCAACATATCACCAGTAGCCAAGTGGCACAAGCAATACTCCTCCTTGATGATTGGTGACTGAGTACCTTTCCCAGATCCAGGCGGACCTGCAAATCGCACAACTCTAGGAATTACAGCAATGCAAATGTTCCTTATATATGTCTTGCTGATTGGTTAACAGACATCACACTAGACAAGACTGCAGGTCAGTAATCGTCAATTCAATCACAAATCTGCCTGCGATAGCTATCACACAACTGGGTTTTTGGAGATGTTCAAGACTGAACAAAGTATTGATTAACCAAACATATATAGACACAACAGCAATTGCCACATCCATGCCATATGATAAAGTGGGAGAGAGTCTAGATTTTCATTAAATTCAAATGAATTGAGGAGAAATGTGGGGTGAAATCCTCTCTGTCAAAAAGTGTTTTAAATCAAATGTTCAAAGTGGAGGCTAAGATTTCCCACCAAAATAAAAAGGAACCACAGTAAAATTTCAATCCATATAGTGTGAACCGCAAAAGTCCAACAGAAAAATGCAATGCTGTTAAGAAAGAAACAGGAGCTTGAACTAAAGTTCCACCAACAGTGCATACCGCCTGAAAACGAAAATCCAGAAAAAAAAAAAGTAATGCACAGAGTAGATAACTAGTCTGTGTCCTTATGTTTCCCGTTTCCCCTAACAATCTGCAAGAGCGATATACTCAAAGCAAGAAAGCAGCAACAATTTGCACAAGACCAAAAGGAGTTCTCGGATCTGAATTTGCCCATTTGACTCTTGTAAAGCGAAAAGCTCAAAACTTTACGCTTGCGAGCTGAGCATTCAAGCTAGTAAAGATTGAGACACAATGGAGATAGTGATTACCGATGACGACAAGGCGTTTGTCGGGTTTTGTTGAGCATTTCAGGCGACGGATGAGTTCAGTCATAAAGATCCATCGACGGCACATCCTCCAAGTTGACCGTTGAAGTGGTAGCCATAGCCGAGGCTCCTTTTCCGGTGAATCCTTCTCGCAGGGGTTAAAAGCAGTGAGATATAGGTAAAGGGTCAAGCAAAGATAGAGGCTTTCCTTTGTTCGGACCCTCGAACGTTGGTAGTTTGGCTTCAAAATCAAGCAAATGCCGGTCTTACCAAAAACCAGACTTTGTCTATGACTGCATTGCCACTTCTAGTTCTTAATCTTGAAAATTTATATGTTCGCTTTATGGTCATATAACAATTAAATAATAACATAGAAATAAATAATAAAATTTAAACAAAATATTTAATCCTTAAATTATCTCTTAATTTAAAAGCCAACCAACCGTTCAGCTACTACCACTGTTAGAGGACTTGAGAGAAGTTGAAAACCAACATCCAATTCCTTTAATGGTTGCCAATGGCTATTGGCATAAGATAATTGATTGGCCAAAGTAATTCTCTAACTCACCATCCTATTAAAAATAACAAAAAGGAAAGAAAAGAGAACTAAAGCTAGGATGAAAGTTCAAGACTTTGATGTTCTGGCACAAGCAATATATATCATCTTTCTGATAGATAAAAGGATGAGGCTGTGCCTGTAATATGGTATTTGGAAAACACTGACATTAACACCAACTTGTCATACACACCATGAAGTCATTCGTCATCTGGACTTTTTGTCTTCTTTTTCTTCTTAACATTCCCTGCAGCTGGCACATCTTGCCTATCCTTGTCTTGTCTTTACTCTTCTTCTTCTTCTTGCTACCATCCTGTTGGGCAGCAATCCTGTTTACAGCATCCGAGTTCTCAACAGTCTGCTCCCCCTCAAATTTTCTAATGTTATGGACATTAGAAAGAATTAATAATCTCATCTTACAATAATTACAATCCAGAAAACAAATTATGACAAAATTAATTCTAGGCATCACGCACCTGAATAGGGCCTTCTCAGCACCAGGAATTTGAGGGGTAGAAGAGTGGCACTTGGCCAGACTTGTGAGACTGCCAGCATGAGATATTAAACGAGCTCCAACAATTTCACCAATCAATGAGGCTAAATTGGGTGCAATGTCATTCATTTTAGCAATTAAATATTCATGGACCTTCTTCCTAAATTCTGCAAGGTCCATTACCCTTTTAGCAAACTGTTGTACATTAATTAAATCAACTGGGGATAGATCCTGCCCTGAAAAAAATGGAAAGATAAGATGAACATAGATAAATAAAATCTGTACGGCAGTTGGCATTGAGAACAAAGTTTGGGTATTGTTAGGATTTATTATATATATATATCCTATTTTTATTTTTATTTTTGGCATTTTTATTGGATATGAGATATACCATACATCTTGAAGATTTGCTTCAAATTAGTAATTGCTTGTTGGAGATTTTGTTTGGAATTGGGTCTTTGAATTTGCAATTTCGGTATTAGATATGGCATGGAATTGGACTTGGAGATATATACCATATAAGTAGAGTATTTGCTGTATTGAATCTTGGAGAGTCCAAGTTTGACTTGGATTCTATCAAAACCTAGCAATGTGCATGCTTGATTGGTATCTTTGTAGCTCACGAGAGGTTGGGTTTTTTGTGTGTGGCTGCGCGCACTTCTTCTAATTTTTGGAAGAAGCCGATTATGATAAAAAGTTGTTAGAGGGGTTGTTGTTCTCTGTTTTTCGTTTTTGATCCATTATTGAGCTGATGTTGTTGGCGTCTTTTGTGCAGCTCTTTTTAATGGTTTATTTCTAATAAGCAGTTCACGAAGCGTGGAGTGTTGCTGATTTTGCTGGGTTATTGAAGTTGATTGATAATTGCAGCACAAAGAAAACTTTGTTACAGATGAGTGCATATATTGTTGGTGTAGTAACTTGGCTTTTTGGTGAAGAATTTCAGATCTGAAATTGTTGCGTTCTTGTTTTATTTGTCTTTATTTTTGGACAGAAATAGTTAGGAAAATTCTCTGACGAGGTTAACACGAATCGGTCGTGTTATTGGGTGTGGAGATCTTTCATGGGTAGTTAGGTTGTGGGTTGGTTACATAGATTGAGTCGTACGAGGTAGATCAATCTTTTGTAATTTTTGTGAACTACAGTGGAAGTAATTAATCTGGGTGAGGGCCCCGCAGACGTAGGCAAAGTGTACCGAACTGCGTTACCAAACGTCATTTCTTTATTATTTTGCAGTTGTGATTTTTTATTTACTTGCACAAAAAAATTTTGTGGATAGTCTACGAATTGATTAACGATTTAATTATTTCAATTGGTATCAGAGCGAGGTCACCAATCCAGAACTTGGTAGCAAGTTGGTGTAGATCCGAGATTCGCATATATGGCTACGAGAGAGGGTACATCAATTACCAGACCTCCACTATTGGATGGATCGAATTATCCATCATGGAAATCTCGGATGAAATTCTTCATTCAAGCTCAGGGGACAAGAGCCTGGCATTCGGTAGTACACGATTGGACGCATCCAATAATTGTTGATGATAAAGGAGAGACAATCCAGAAAGATCCATTTGAATGGACCAGACAGGAAGAAGAGAGTGTACTGGGGAATTCACAAGCGATGCACGTGATATTCAGTGTCATCGATGAAGGGCGCTTTTCCATGCTTTCAGCGTGTGAAACAGCAAAAGAAGCATGGGATGTTTTGCAAACCATTCATGAAGGATCAAAGTCTGTAATATCTTCGAAACTACAAATGCTAGCTATGCAGTTCGAAGAGTTGAAGATGGATAAGCATGAGACAATCGGAGAATTTCATAAAAAATTGAGAGATATTGCGAATCAAGCTCATCAATTAGGAAAGAAGTACTCCAATGTGAAACTGGTGAAGAACACGCTGAGATCGTTGCCACTTTTGAGATGAATCTCTTAAAGGGTAAGCAAGAAAGAAGCAAGGGACTGGCACTACAGGTGGAAGCTGGAAAGAATGTGAATAATGTGGAAGATGAGTCCGATGAGAATGAAGACATGATTTTGCTTACTCGAAACTTCAGTAAATTGCTGAAACGAATGAAGAAAGACAAATCTGATTCTAGACAATACGATGGGAGCTCATCTAGTAACAACGCAAGACAACAAGTCAAAGCACAAAAAGACGAACGGAAAGCAAGAAGGATTCAGTGTCATGAATGTTAGGGGTTTGGTCACATTCAATCTGAGTGTGGTAACACATTGAAGAAATAAAGAGGGAAGTCCTTCACCACCACCTGGAGTGAAAATGATTCTGAAAGTGATTTTGGTAGTGAAGAGGAATTGGCAAATAATGCAGCACTGGTTGCTTTACATAACAAAAGTCCAGTTACTGGTCTAGCAGCAACTGAGAAGTAAGTAATTGACAACAGAACAGGGAGAAAACTTGAAAATTTCAGAATCAGTTTAGCTCGGGATTCAACTTCAGACTATGACAGTGACAGAAGTAGCTGTGATGATGAAGTCAGGAATACCTATGAGAATTACAAGGCTTTGTATGAGAAATGGTTGAAAATGCAGAAAAAGAATGAGAGTTTTAAAAAAGGGAATCTTCGTTTGAAAAATATTATACAAGAATTAGAAAAAAAGCCTGGCAATGACTTCAGATCAACTTGGAGACGCGAGAATGAAATTAGTAAGTACTGAGAAGGGATTGAGGATGTTGAATGGAGGCATGGAGAAACTAAATAAGCTGATTGAAACCGGTAAGGCTAAAGGAGACTTCGAAGGCATTGGATACAAAGGAGAGTCTTCGAAAGTTAAATCAAGAAAACTCTGACATATTCAGATCAGCCCAAGAGATAGAAGGACCGAAAAAAGATAGAAGATTCATACCCACATGTCACTTTTGTGGGGTGGTTGGGCACATAAGGTTGAGATGTTATCAACTGCTACAAATGTTGTTTGAAAAAAAGCAAGGGCGAAAAGGTATGCATAACTCACAAACATTTCAACATCAATCTTCAGCGTCTAGATATTCTTGGGTAAAAAGAAGTGAATTGCAAGCCTTCGTAGCATGTACATAGATGAAGGCAACATTACAACATGGCTGGTATTTTGATAGTGGGTGTTCACGTCATATGACGGGGGAAAAGACTTACTTGACTAATTATCAGATATGTATGGATGGTCATGTGACTTTCGGAGATGAAAAGAGAGCCTTCGTAATTGGTAAAGGAACTTTGTGCATGGATGGCTTGCCTCCTCTCAAGAATGTGCTTCATGTTGATGGGTTGAAAGCAAATCTGGTAAGTATAAGTCAACTATGTGATGATGGGTTGTTAGTTAAATTCACAAGTGATGAATGCAGAGTACTTATTGAACAAGGTGAATGCATTGTGAGTGGCAAGCGATCAACCGATAATTATTACATGTTGCAAGTCATAAGTACGTGCAAATTAGTTGCTCATGAAAATAACATTGAGTTGTGGCATCAAAGGCTTGGACACGTGAACTTTAATCTCATAAGCAAATTGACAAAAATGGAGGCTGTGAGAGGTTTAGCTAAGATAAACAAAGAAGGGACATCAGTGTGCAGTGCATGTCAGATGGGAAAACAGCAGCGAGTACCACACAAAAAGGTCAGATATGTTGCCTCATCTCTTATACTTGAATTGATTCACTTAGATCTTGTAGGTCCAACACAACATGAGAGCATTGGTGGAATGAAATACTTTTTAACTTGTGTGGATGACTATTCAAGATACACATGGGTAGCGTTTTTGAAAGAAAAATCAGATACTTTTAAGGCTTTTCGAAGTCTATACGTGCTGGTGATGAATCTAAAAAATCTGACCATAATGAGAATTAGATCGGATCATAGAAGAGAGTTTGAAAATGCAAGCTTCAATAATTCTATAATGAACATGACATCTCACAAGAATTTTCAGCATCCAAAACGCCACAGCAAAATGGAGTTGCGGAGAGAAAAAATAAAACACTCCAAGAAATGGCCAGATCTATGTTGAATGGGAGCAAAATGCCTATGAGATTTTGGACTGAAGCGGTAAACACAGCTTGCTACATATGCAATAGAGTGCATCTTCAAAATTTTCTAAACAAAACATCATATGAGCTTTGGAGAGGAAAGAGACCAGATGTGAGTTACTTTCACATCTTTGGAAGCAAATGCTATATTCTTTGAGATTGTGAGCAACTTGGGAAGTTTGAAAGTAAAAGTGATGAAGGAGTGTTTATTGGATATTCAACTCATAGTAAAGCCTATAGAGTGTACAACCAAAGAACTAAGAAAGTGCAAGAATCCATCAATGTTGTAATAGATGATGCATCCTTGATGAGTGATCATGTGGCTGATGATAGAAAAATTCCAGACTTAAAGTTGATTACTGCAGAAAAATTGACAGCAGAAAATGAATTACAGCAAGTTGCTGCAGATGAGATAGCTACAGAAAGTGATTCTCAGTTAGTTACTATCAAGGAAGTAACTGCAGAACCAGGAGAATTTTCTATTACGTCAGATGATGATGCAATCAAGTCACTAGATGATAATCTGAACCGAGGATCTTCATATCAAATTCGAAGAAATCAACCAGAAGAAAATGTTATCGGGGATATGAGTGAAAGAAGAAGAACAAGAGAGAGAAAAAGGGTAAACTATAGAGAGTTTGCAGGATACTTATATTATACTTCTTCATTTGAACCAAGAAATGTTAAAGGAGCACTACAAGATGAATATTGGACAACAGCTATGCAAGAAGAGTTGATGCAATTTGTACGGAATGATGTGTGGGAACTAGCACCAAGACCACCAGCTACTAATGTGATTGGTACAAAATGGGTGTTTCGGAATAAAACAGATGAAAAAGGGAATGTCACCAGGAACAAAGCGCGACTAGTAGCTCAAGGATATTCTTAGGTGGAAGGAATAGACTTTGATGAAACATTTGCACCTGTGGCACGACTTGAATCGATCAGATTATTACTTGGCATAGCATGTGTTAAAGGATTTAAACTTTACCAGATGGATGTTAAAAGCGCCTTTTTGAATGGATTCATACAAGAAGAAGTCTTTGTGGAGCAACCAAAAGGATTTATTGATTCAGCCCATGCCGACTATGCTTATAAGTTGAAGAAAGCACTCTATGGTCTCAAACAAGCACTGAGGGCGTGGTATGAAAAACTTACTCAGTATCTTATCCAGCAGGGGTATAAACGAGGTAACGTTGACAAAACCTTGTTCATTAAAAGATATAAATAAGATCTTATGATAGCACAGATTTATGTCGATGATATTGTGTTTGGCGCCATATGCTAAAAAATGGTTGAAGAATTTGTTAGCTGATGACGTCGGAATTTGAAATGAGTATGGTTGGTGAGTTGAACTTTTTTTTAGGTTTGTAAGTAAAACAAATGAAGGATGGCATATTCATATCGCAAACAAAATATGTTCATAACATGATCAAAAAGTTTGGTCTTGAGAAAGCTAGACATGCACGAACACCCACGAGTAGCTCAATGAAGTTAAATAAAGACAAGAATGGGAAAAGAATTGATGAAAGTCTATATCGAAGCATGATTGGTAGCTTATTGTACCTAACTGCAAGTAGGCCAGATATTTGCTACAGTGTTGGTGTTAAACAAACTGAATGTTTTCGTAACCGTGACTTTGATTTCATCTCAAAGATGTATAAATATACATAAGGTATACATGAGATCTTAACAGAAAATACAATGGATAAACATAAAGTACAATGGATAAACATAAATCCAAGATAAGATTACAGAAGACTTGGTCTACGATTCTACGTCTCTATTATGCCCCCGCAAGATGAAGTCGCGACCAGCGATGCACATCTTGGACCTTAGTTGTTCAAATTTGCTCCGTGAAAGTGCTTTCGTTAGAGCGTCAGCAATTTGGTCATTTGTGGATATATGAGATACCTGAAGGGATTGCTGCTGAACGAGTTCACGAACGAAATGATAGTCTAAAGAGAGATGTTTCATCCAGGAATGGAACACAGGATTGGAACTCACGTAGGTAGCACCCAAATTGTCACAGTAGATATGTGGTGTAGTGGACAGTGGAACATGAAGTTCATGAAGTAGATTGCGAATCCATAATATTTTAGCAGCGGTATTGGCCACGGCTCTATATTCTGCTTCAGTGGAGGAGCGGGCAACAGTCCTTTGACGTTTAGAACTCTAGGAAATAGGATTACCACCAAGATAGATAACATATGCAGAGGTGGAGAGTTTTGTATCAGCATCCCCGCCCCAATCAACATCACCGTAGGCATGAATTGAAAGGTGTTTTGGTCGAGATAAAGATAGACCAAAGTTATGAGTATGCTTGAGGTAACGAAGAGTTCTCTTCAGCTGTTGAAAGTGCAGTTCAGATGGCTGGTGCATGAATTGGGAAAGTTTATTTATTGAAAAACTGAGTTCTGGTCTAGTCAAGGTGACGTATTGAAGTGCGCCCAAAATGCTTCTGTATAAAGTTGCATCCGTAGGTGCCGAACCATCGTCCAATTTAAGTGAAGCAGAGGTGCATAGAGGAGTGGTACACGGGCTACAATCTGCCATACGGAAACAAGTTAATAAGTCATGAATATAACGCTGTTGAGAAAGGAACAAACCTCTGGGCGTAGGAATAATTTCCATTCCAAGAAAATAAGTCGGAGAGCCCATATTTTTTAGCGAGAAGTGACCAGAAATAGCTGCCAAAAACTGATCTAGATGAGAGGTGGAGTTACCTGTGAGAAGAAGATCATCAACATATACCAAAAAATACATCAGTATCCTGTCTTGATGAAATAAAAATAGAGAGGAATCACTTCGACTTGTAACAAAACCATATTGGAGAAGGAAGCGACAGAGTTCCTGATACCATGCCCGTGGAGCCTATTTAAGACCATAAATAGCTTTATGTAACTTACAAACATGAGTAGGACGGGCGGAATCAACAAATCCAGGCGGTTGCCTCATAAAGACGGTCTCGGAAAGCTGTCCTTGAAGAAACGCATTATTAACGTCCATCTGATGTAACGCCCAAGAATTTGCCAATGCCAATGAAAACACAATTTTAATAGTTTGATGTTTTTCCACTGGTGAAAACGTTTCAGTGTAATCAATGCTAGAACACTGACTATAACCTTTAGCAACAAGACGTGATTTGTAGCGCGCAATGGAGCCATCAGGATTGCGCTTAGTCCGAAATATCCACATACAACCAATAACATTACGAGCCTCATTAGCCGGTACCAAAGTCCAAGTGTGGTTCCTTTTTAGTGCTTCATATTCAGAATTAGCATATTCACACCATTGACGAATTTTGAGGGCTTGGGTAATGGTACGAGATTCATATGTGTTGGGTAAGGGATGTTTGGTCACAGTGTACAACTTGGGTTTGAAGATGTTGTTCATACCACGAGTGACCATAGAGTGGGTGCGTTGTGGTGGGTCAGGAGGTGCAAGGGATACTGTGGTTTCAGGTGACTGGGCTATCGTAGGTGCTGGGGAGTCAGAGGGTCTCGTGGTTTCAGGTGAAGTAGATAACGTTGTTGGTGGTTGCTGGGTTATAGGTGCGACGTTGGAAGGCTGGGACGTTGATTGAGGCTGCTAGGTAGTACGTCTAACGGTAGAAGGTTGGGACGTTGATTGAGGTTGCTGGGTGGTAGGTCTAACGGTAGAAGGTGCAGGCGCTGCAGTGGAGGGCGATGCTACCCCATGAGACTGTGCCAAGTGGTCTATAGGAAGTAATAGAGGAGTGAACGAAGGAGAAGGTGCGGCAGTATTGGGTGACGTAGACTGAGAGGAAATCAAAGATGAGTATGGAAATTGATCATTGACAAATACGACATGACGTGAGGAATAGATTTGGTTCGAAGTCGGATCTAAGCAGAGGTAAGCAAACTGAGCGAGGGAGTAACTAAGAAAAATACAAGGTTTGGACAGAGGTTCAAGTTTGTGAGAAGTGTAAGGTCGCAACCAAGGAAAACAGAGACATTCGAAGGAGTGAAGATGTTTATAGGTGGGTGGACGACCAAAGAGTGTTTCAAATGGTGTAAGCATTTTAAAAATGGGAGTAGGCATATGGTTTATAAGGTAGACAGAGGTAAGAAACGCATAGGACCAAAATGAAGACGAAAGCCCACTATGATGTAATAGAGCCCTGACAGTTTCGACAATATGTCGATGTCGTCTTGTAGAGGAACCATTTAATTCGGGTGTGTAGGGAGGACTAGTGAGATGGGTAATACCATGACTCGATAAAAAAGGTTTAAGTTTAATAAATTCCCCACCATTATCAGTGTACAAGGTTTTGATAGACGTATTGAAAAAATTCTCAACAACACGTTTGAATTTTTCAAAGATGAACGATACATCTGATTTAAACTTAAGAGGATAGAGCCAAATATATTTCGAGTATGAATATAAAAAAATCACATAATATTTGAAACCATCAAAAGAAGTAATTGGAGCTGGACCCCATACATCAGCAAAAATAATTTCAAGAGGTTTGGAACAATTTAAATACTGAATGGAAAAATGCAATTTATGACTCTTTGCACATTGACATGAGACGCAAACATCAGAAGGTACTGGACGAGGCTTGAATTTATGCCGCGAGTGCAAAAATTGCAACACTTTATTGGCAGGATGTCCTAAGATATGATGAAGGGTGGTAGATGAAGGAACTCAAACTTGAAAGGCGGTTGGATTGTTGGAGTGAAGGGACAAGGTGTAAAGATCACTGGGGCATCGTCCTGTGAGGAGCACCGACCTCGGCCGTAGATCTTTCACCTGAAAGTGATCAGGAAACAATCCAATAGATAGGTTATTACGTGTATAGAGGCGCTTGATAGATATTAAATTACTGCTAACATTTGGCACATGAAGGACACGATCAAAAACAATAGGTTTTGAATTAGAAGAGAGAGCGAAACTACCAGTGTTCGCTATCGGCAGATTGTAACCATCACCAACTTGTAGTTGATCAGATCTAGAATATGGAGAGTGAACAGACAGATTGCGGAGGTCGTTTGTCATATGATGGGACGCACCAGAATCCAAAATCCATTGTCCAGGAGCTGACTGATTGGTATGGGCGAGGTGAGCTGCTGGAGCCGATCGACTCGAGCCATGACTAAAGCGAGCAGGCCTTCCATAGAGTTTCCAACATGTTTTGGCAGTATGGCCAGGTTTCTCACAGTATTGACACAGGACATGTCTGTTGTCAGAAGCACTAGAGGAGTATTGTTGTTTAGAGTGGCGCCCTGCATATTGATTCGAACGATTTCTATTGACAATATGCGCAGATGGTGTCTGGAGAGAATGCTGATCCAAGAGGCGAGTCTGACGATTCAGATAGTTTTCATGATCGATGAGTTTTTCGTGGAGCTCGGCAAAACTGATGGGAGATTCTCGAGCCCGCAATGCTGCACTCACTTCCTTGTAATCGGCGGAAAGGCCATTGAGTGTATGTATGACCAAATCAGTGTCATCAACTGGTGAATGGATGATCGCAATTTCATCTGCGATATTTTTGATGTGTTTCAAATAGTCAGAAATAGTAGAGTCACCTTTTTTTAGACAAATCAATCGTTCCTTTAACGACATTAACTGAGACTTTAACTTCCCGACAAAAGTGCTTGAAAGCAAATCCCATGCTTGACGAGAGGTCAAAACCGACCCTAGCCGCGACACAATCGGCTACGACACAGAGGTCAAGATAGCATGAAGAAGAAATTGATCTTGATGAATCTATAACAACTTGTGTGGTCCATCCTCAGTGGGACATGGAGTTGATCCATCTACATAACCGAAAAGATTATAACCAAGGAGAAGAGCCCTGATTTGGACCCTCCAAGCAGGGTAATTAGATTATGTCAGCTTGCCTTCAGATGAGATACCAGTCTGAAAGATGATGACATTCCCTGGGAGTGCAGCATATTGAATGGTGGTGGTTGAATCAGCTTCGTTGGACATGATGGATAGTCTGTAGAATCGAAAAAAAAATGTTGTTAAGCTTGTAAGCTCTGATACCATAAACAAACTGAATGTTTTCGTAATCGTGACTTTGATTTCATCTCAAAGATGTATAAATATACATCAGGTATATATGAGTTCTTAACAGAAAATACAATGGATAAACATAAAGTACAATGGATAAACATAAATCCAAGATAAGATTACAGAAGACTTGGTCTACGATTCTACGTCTCTATTAGGTGTGTGTGCTCGATATCAGTCAAATCCAAAAGAAACACATATCACAACTGTTAAAAGAATCTTCAGATATGTGAGTGGAACTTCAGATTTTGGGATTTGGTATACATCAGATTCTACATCTTATCTAGCCAGATACAATGATGTAGATTGGGTTGGAAACTTAGATGATCGCAAAAGTACTTCAGGGGACTGTTTCTTTTTGGGGAACAATTTGATCTCATGGTACAGTAAAAAGCAGAATTCAATCTCTCTCTCGACTGCTGAGGCTGAATACATAGCCGTAGGCAGTTGTTGTTCACAGTTGCTATGGATGAAGCAAATGTTGGAAGATTATGGGATTGATCAGAAATAATTAACAATTCTATGTGATAATAAGAGTGCGATCGATATTTCAAAGAATCCTGTTCAGCATTCGCGCACGAAGCACATTGATCTTCGACACCATTTTATTCGAGAACTTGTAGAGAGCAAGATGGTAATTTTATCTCATGTATCTACCGAGAAGTAATTGATGGATATTTTCACAAGACCTCTTGATGCAGTCAGGTTTGAGCAACTTAGAGGAGCTTTGGGACTATATGTCCTCCCTCAATAATTTCCGTTTTCTCTATTCGTTTATTTGTTGTAAAAAAAATTTAGAAAGGGGGAAAACGTTGCGTCCACTGTAGGGATTTTAAATCCCTAACTTTTGTCATTCTACTCATTTCTTTAAGTTCATCGTCGGCCTTGCTCCTATCTCTAGCTCTTCTCTTCAAGTTATCATCACATCTTCACTTCATCACTTTCTCTACGTCGAGCTCTCCATCGGAATCAGCCTTCCCACTAGCCAGCTTCACTCGACGTGTCTTCAAGGTGTGGGGGATGTCTTCTTTATGCTGTGTAATTTTAGTGGGTTGTGATATTTCCTTCTTCCTCAGTCTATCCTTGTCCTCGGTGGTGTCTCTTGACTGGTAATAGATTCTTATCTCTCCTTTTCAACTGTCGGATTATCTGTGACGTTGAAGGTGATGGTCATAACCCTTGCATGCTCTTGGGTTTGTGTTTTCTGGTTGAAATCTTGTTTGATTTCATGAGCTCTCACCATACTGAACTGTTCTGTGTTGAATTTGAGCTAAAGATTTTTTTTTAGAAGACTCTGTTCTGGCTGATTAGGGATTGAGCAATTTGTGGTGAAATCTGGAACTTGATTTTTTTTTCTGCTGGATTCCGTACTGAGTAGGCTGATTTCTGGGTACTAGAATTTCTGTTGTGTTGTTTCTGATTGTTGACTACTGCAATATGGGCAAGAAGAAAGAACAGGTGTTCTATTCGGCTTCGTTGAAAAAGGAAGCAGCTCCTATGCGGCGCTCCAGTTGCTTGTTGTCTCTTCCCGACTCTGGTGGAAGCTTTACAGGAGCCGGATCTTCTTCGACGGTCCCTATTAATATACCAGATGTTCCTTGTCAAAATGATCCTGATGTTGATCGTGTAATTGAGGCTTTGATTAAAGAGTCTTCATCAGAATTTGACGCACCTCCTTCGCCTCATTCAATCCCACAACCGGTCCCTCCTCCAACTCCTGGAAAGCAGTTCAAGATGAAATGTACCAAATCGGTACGACCATCTAGATGTCATCCTGGTGCTAGATTGCCAGTGGATAGAGCCATTTCCTTCAAGTTTTTCACTTCAGTTGCTGAGAAAAAATGACGTACATTGTCAGATACCGGGGTTGTCGTGGATCGTCCCATTAACTTGGATGAATTTCACAATCAGGGTCTACACACACTTCTTAGTGAACGGTCATTGCTTCATGCCTCCCTGCTTCCTCAACATTATGACTCCGACCTAATAAAGGAGTTCTATTCTAATCTGTCTAGTGATATTCTGAATGCTAATGCAGCTACTTTTGGTGTTGTGCATGTGAGGGGGAGAGTCATTGGTTTTGATGCTCGCCGGTTGAATATATTTTTGAGATTCGATAATGTGGTTGGTGATTCTCTTTATGATGACGATTGGAAAATTACCACCGATCAACTTGCCATGATCTTAACTGGTGGGAAGCTCACTGTTTGGCCATCGACTTCTGTTTTTTCCTCTTCCATGCTTACACAGAAATATTTTGTTCTTTTCAAGTTGTTGGTCACAAATTGGATGTCGAGTACTCATGTGGTGACCATCTATATGGGCCAAGCCAAGCTTCTTTATGCTCTTGGCACAAGAGTTGGTTTTAATCTTGCACGTTATATTATCGAATCCATGTTGGCTATTGAGAGTAAGCCTCACTCTCTCTTATATTTTCCTTGCTTAATCTCACAGTTTTTGTATTCAAATTGAGTTCCCAGGCTTGAATCGAGTGTCTTGGAAACTGTTCCTCTGATGAACATTTCTCCCTGGATTTTTCGGCAACCACGAGTGGTGGACTTGCCATATGTTTCTTCCAGTCCTTCGGATGCTTCGGGTCCTTCTACCGTCAATCCTAATGCTGCTTTATTTTCTGAGTTTGAGCGCATCGAAGGTGTTTTACTAGCTACAACTGAAGCCATCCGTCGATTGAAGCATATATCAATTGACGGACGGCTTTAGTTGTAGCTAGTAAAACACCTTCGATGTGCTCAAGCTCAGAAAATAAAGCAGCATTAGGATTGACGGTAGAAGGACCCGAAGCATCCGAAAGACCCGAAGCAACATATGGCAAGTCCACCACTCGTGGTTGCGGAAACCAACTCCTGTGCCAAGAGCATAAAGAAGCTTGGCTTGGCCCATATAGATGGTCACCACATGAGTACTCGGCATCCAATTTATGACCAGAAACTTGAAAAGAACAAAATATTTTTGTGTAAGCATGGAAGAGCGAAAAACAGAAGTCGATGGCCAAGCAGTGAGCTTCCCACCAGTTAAGATCATGGCAAGTTGATCGGTGGTAATTTCCCAATCGTCATCATAAAGAGAATCACCAACCACATTATCGAATCTCAAAAACATAATCAGCCGGCAAGCATCAAAACCAATGACTCTCCCCCTCACATACACAACACCAAAAGTAGCTGCATTAACATTCAGAATATCACTAGCAGATTAGAATAGAACTCCTTTACCAGGTCAGAGTCATAATGTTGAGGAAGCAGGGACGTATGAAGCAATGACCTTTCACTAAGAAGTGTGTGTAGACCCTGATTGCGAAATTCATCCAAGTTAATGGGACGATCCATGACAACCCCGGTATCTGACAATGTACTCCATTTTTTCTCAGTAGCTGAAGTGAAAAACTTGAAGGAAATGGCTCTATCCACTGGCAATCTAGCACCAGGATGACATCTAGATGGTCGTACCGATTTGATACATTTCATCTTGAACTGCTCTCTAGGAGCTGGAGCAGGGACCAGTTGTGGGATTGAATGAGGCGAAGGAGGTGCGTCAGATTCTGATGAAGACTCTTCAATCAAAGCCTCAATTACACGATCAACATCAGGATCATTTTGACAAGGAACATCTGGTATATTAATAAGCACCGTCGAAGAAGATCCGGCTCCTGTAAAGCTTCCACCAGAGCCGGGAAGAGACTGCAAGCGACTGGAGCGTTGTGTAGGAGCTGCTTCCTTTTTCTCCGAAGCCGAATAGAGCACCTGTTCTTTCTTCTTGTCCATACTGCAGTAGTCAACAATCAAAAACAACACAGCAGAAATTCTAGTACCCAGGAATCAGCCTACTCAGTACGGAATCCAGCAGAAAAAAATCAAGTTCCAGATTTCACCACAAATTGCTCAATCCCCAATTAGCCAGAACAACAATAAAAAAGAACAGAGTCTTCCAAAAAAAATCTTTAGCTCAGATTCAACACAGAACAGTTCAGTATGGTGAGAGCTCATGAAATCAAACAAGATTTCAACCAAAAAACACAAACCTAAGAGCACCCAAGGGTTACGACCATCACCTTCAACGTCACCGATAATCCGGCAGTTGTTAAGGAGAGATAAGAATCTATTACCAGTCAAGAGACACCACCGAGGACAAGGATAGACTTGGGAAGAAGGAAATATCACAACCCACTAAAATTTCACAGCATAAAGAAGACGTCCCCCACACCTTGAAGACACGTCGAGTGAAGCTGGCTAATGGGAAGGCTAATTCCGATGGAGAGCTCGACATAGAGAAAGTGATGAAGTGAAGATGTGATGATAACTTGAAGAGAAGAGCTAGATATGAGGAGCAAGGCCGACGATGAACTTAGAGAAATGAGTAGAATGACAAAAGTTAGGGATTTAAAATCCCTACAGTGGACGCATCGTTTTTCCCCTTTTCTAATTTTTTTACAACAAATAAACAAATAGAGAAAACATAATTATTGAGGGAGGACACATAGTCCCAAAGCTCCTTTAAGTTGCTCAAACCTTAATGCATCAAGAGGTCTTGTGAAAATATCCGTCAATTGCTTCTCGGTAGATACATGAGATAAAATTACCATCTTGCTCTCTACAAGTTCTGGAATAAAATGATGTCGAAGATTAATGTGCTTCGTGCGCGAATGCTGAACATGATTCTTTGAAATATCGATCACACTCTTATTATCACATAGAATTGTTAATTCTTTCTGATCAATCCCATAATCTTCCAACATTTGCTTCATCCACAACAACTGTGAACAACAACTTCCTGCGGCTATGTATTCAGCCTCAGCAGTCGAGAGAGAGATTGAATTCTGCTTCTTACTGTACTATGAGATCAAATTGTTCCCCAAAGAGAAACAGTCCCCTGAAGTACCTTTGCGATCATCTAAGTTTCCAACCCAATTTGCATCACTGTATTCGGCTAGATAAGATGTAAAATCTGATGTATACCAAATCCCAAAATCTGAAGTTCCACTCACATATCTAAAGATTCTTTTAACAGCTGTCATATGTGTTTCTTTTGGATTTGACTGATATCAAGCACATACACCAACACTGTAGCAAATATCTGGCCTACTTGCAGTTAGGTACAATAAGCTACCAATCATGTTTTGATATAGACTTTCATCAACTCTTTTCCCATTCTCGTCTTTATTTGACTTCATTGAGCTACTCATGGGTGTTCGTGCATGTCTAGTTTTCTCAAGACCAAACTTTTTGATCATGTTATGAACATATTTTGTTTGCGATATCAATATGCCATCCTTCATCTGTTTTTCTTGCAAACCTAAAAAGAAGTTCAACTCACCAACCATACTCATTTCAAATTCTGACGTCATCAGCCTAACAAATTCTTCGACCATGTTTTAGCATATGGCGCCAAACACAATATCATCGACATAAATTTGTGCTATCATAAGATCTGATTTATATCTTTTAATGAACAAGGTTTTGTCAACGTTACCTCGTTTATACCCCTGCTGGATAAGATACTGAGTGAGTCTTTCATACCACGCCCTCGGTGCTTGTTTGAGACCATAAAGTGCTTTCTTCAGCTTATAAACATAGTCGGCATGGGCTGAATCAATAAATCCTTTTGGTTGCTCCACAAAGACTTCTTCTTGTATGAATCTGTTCAAAAAGGCGTTTTTAACATCCATCTGGTAAAGTTTAAAGCCTTTAACACATGCTACGCCAAGTAATAATCTGATCGATTCAAGTCGTGCCACAGGTGCAAATGTTTCGTCAAAGTCTATTCCTTCCACCTGAGAATATCATTGAGCTACTAGTTGTGCTTTGTTCCTGGTGACATTCCCTTTTTCATCTGTTTTATTCCGAAACACCCATTTTGTACCAATCACTTTAGTAGCTGGTGGTCTTGATGCTAGTTCCCACACATCATTCCGTACAAATTGCATCAACTCTTCTTGCATAGCTGTTGTCCAATATTCATCTTGTAGTGCTTCTTTAACATTTCTTGGTTTAAATGAAGAAGTATAGCATAAGTATCCTGCAAGCTCTCTATAGTTTACCCTTTTTCTCTCTCTTGTTCTTCTTCTTTCACATATCCCCGATAACATTTTCTTCTAGTTGACTTCTTCGAATTTGAGATGAAGATCCTCGGTTCAGATTATCATCTAGTGACTTGACTGCATCATCATCTGACGTAACTGAAAATTCTGCATCATATGCCCATGGTGCAGAAAACAAAAATTTTTGTTCCGGGACCTTCCCGAAAGCCAGGTTCCAAGTGACTATATAACAAAGTCAAACCAAAACGACCAAAGGAGACCGTCTCTAACGGTATCCACGCAGAGATCGGAGAACTTAACCGGGACAAACCCTTTGACCCGGGAATAGCTAGAACAAATTAAAGAGTGCTAGCTCTTACCTTTGTCCTTGGATAGCTTGGGAAACGATGGAGAAGAGATGAAGAAGCTTGAAGAGGAGAGGAAGATCGTTGGTTTCCTTTGAAAGAAACTTGAAAAACACTTTTTCCTTTTCTTCCTTCCAAAAGCAACGACCATCATCTTAGAGAAAGAAACTCTTTCTTTTCCTTTATATCCCAAAACCAACGATCATGCCTCTTCATCCTTTCATTTTTGTCTTTAGTCATTTAATGCATTTAATGACTAAGCATCCAAAAGAAGGTTCTTCTCCTTTCTTCATCTATCCACGTAAATGCTATATATATATATATATAGGTGGTCCAGTCACACTGGGGTCAGTCCTACCGGGCCTCGGTATGGAAAAACCACCGAAAACCTTTTTCAGCAATATCGATGTCGCGATTTCATCAGGACATATCTCGATCTCATCGGGATCCATTTAATCCGATTGCTCTCCATATATTGGAACTCTGTCTAAAACTATTTTACAAATTCTCCGAGACACTCTTATGCGTGTGACCCATTAGGTTCCCGGTTATGTTGGCCACTTAGATCAACACTTAATCCAAGCAAGTCATGAGCGGTATCTAGCAACACATCATGACCCCCAATTGACCGGAAAGTAATTGGTTTGACGAATGAACCTATATTCATCATGAACCATATCACGAACCTTTCCATAGACAATTACCGTGCAATTCGTCCTTTCACCATGCTATACCCCACTTGGTTATGAGTATGGGCAAAGTGTCAACTCTTACTAGACTGACTACGTCAAATCTAATCCAAGTGATTTCAGTTCTTGGCCTGGGACTCATTACTTAATATGTCAATGAAGACACTCTTCATGACATATGTACTCTGATCAGAGATTTCCAAGTAATGACCCTGACAAGAGGCCATGGGTATCATCTTCTGCTATCATAGAAGTGGTGAATCCTCTATTGGCTACTCAATTACCTTTGAATACCTCAAACTGTACCCAAGCATCACCCTACGAGCGACCTCTGTAAGGCAACAAGGAATGGAGTCAAAGCACATAATCAGTATCCAAGATATCCTTGAGTACCTCAAGTCTAAGGATACTTGCACCATTGCTATGATGAGATTATCACTGACATTAGAATAGGACATCCATGTGATGATCTCATAGCAGGCCATCCAATGTACTTACTACCTCTAGTAAGCATCCACATCTCAACCCTAAATATCTCATATTTACAGTTTCTGAGATCCACTGCTTGATCAAATCAAGGAGCTTGAGATGTGCTAGTCTTTCCGGATTACCGATGTCCATTCTCAGTAATCCTATGACTAGGGATAATTTAAATACTGACATAATTGCAAATGATAGAAATCTCAGTAGTATGATCACATCATAATTTCCTTCATGATATGTCATATATCAAGGACTTCATTAATTTGCTTATAGATCAATATCCATTAATAAATAATGAACATCAAATTAATGAAATATGCCTTTCTTTATTTATTTAATAAAGACTGTACACAACTTTGTACAAACTGCGCTAAAGGCGATTGCCTTTAGGGCACTACTCTAACAATTTCCCACTTGACCTAAAGTCAATCGCCTTGATATCTAATACCATAGGCGAGTACATGAGAATCAAAGTTCTTCTGTGAGAATGGCTTTGTCAACGGATTAGCAATATTCTGCTCTGTGGGAATTCTCTCTATCTGGGCATCACCTCGTCCAATGATCTCCCTGATCAGGTGATATCTGCGGAGTACTTGTTTGGATCGTTGATGAGACCTTGGTTCCTTCACCTGCGCAATAGCCTCATTGTTGTCACAATACAACTGTATGGGCCCATCATAGCTAGGAACCACACCAAGTTCAGTAATGAACTTTCTGATCCAAACTGCTTCCTTTGCTGCGTCTGAAGCGGCAATGTACTCTGCCTCGGTTGTTGAATCGACAGTCGTCTCTTGTTTGAAACTCTTCCAACTGACCGCCCCGCCGTTCAGTGTGAATACATAACCTGATTGGGATTTAGAATCATCCTTATCAGATAGAAAACTGACATCTGTATACCCGCTCACTTTGAGATCTCCATCTCCATATATCAAGAAAACATCCTTAGTCCTTCGCAAGTACTTGAGGATATTCTTGACAACCACCCAGTGACCCTCACCAGGATCCGATTGGTATCTGCTCGTAACACTTAAAGCATATGATACATCGGGTCTCGTACATAGCATAGTGATCGCGGCTCTGTCGATTCGACCTTAAGATCGATCCTTGGAAACCGGTCAAAAATAATAAATTCCAAGATTGCAGTATAGGATGCAACCTCGGGTCGTCTCACTTAATCGGAACCTAATGAAATGGACCTAAGCTAGCCTATATGTAATAAAATGCAAGTGAAATCAGTAAGGAAAAAAAAGGGTTTTGTTTGAAAACATTAACTACACTAAAAAGCATGTAACAATTATTTTTGGATTTTTGAAAATAGAAAAGGGAAATACTAAAACAAGTGATAAAATCCTCTTGAAAACAAGCTTTGGCTATCACAGTTCAAAACTAAGTGTGAATGGTAAACCTTAAAGAATTATCTTTAAGTCCAGGGTCTTGATTAATGGACTCCTGTCACTCTTGACTCCATGTCTCAAGACCCCATTAGGTGCTCTTGAGCCCTAGAACGTTAAAGGATTCTTTAAGTCCAAGGATTTAATCAATGAACTCCATTACTTAAAACCTTGTTAAAAACATCTTAGTGTGTGCAGGAGATTTGCCAATGCAATGGGTCAAATGAAATCTAGCATCAACTCATTATCAAACACAACTAGGCAGATAAAAGAGAATCAACAAGATCACAAGTTGACATATATGAGACTTCATATATTTAAGCACAAAGTTCTACATAAACAAATCCATAACACATTACATTGTTCAACGCTTAATTAAACTCTAATTAAGCTAATCTAACTACAAAGCAATAAACCCCAACTCGGTTGTTCATAACAATGCAGTTAAACGTAACAATGTAAACTACCAATCCAAACAACACATTAAATGTCAAACATTTAGCTATAATCAAATAGCTTCACTACAAATTACAAACCCTAGACCTAGGCATTTATAAATCATAGCAAAACTATGATTAAGCTACCCCTTGAAAACTCGGTGAACTCCACCATCTTGCATCTTCAACAGAAAACAAATGCCTAACTTCACGATTTTAACCGAACCTTCACAACTCGTGATTTAATCCAAGCTATCCATGATGGCTTGGCGGTGAAAATGAAGAACAAAACCTATGTGAAATTATCCCGTGGAACCGAAGGGAACCCAGGTGGTGGACGATCTTCGCTTCCTCTTCTTCTCTCTTCGCCGTCGATCTCTCTCTTCTTCCCCGTGTCGAATGCCCAGCAGAAAATTGATCTTCTTACCTAATTCGGCAGTATTTAAAGGATGGGGCACGGGCCGGGTCGGTACAGTGAGAGAAATCTCTATTTGGAGTCCGGGTATCCGTCTGCACATCGCGACGTATAAATAAAAATTCGTCGCGACGTGTCTCTAGCTTGCTCGCCGCGACGTGTTGAATTGTTGACGTCGCGACGTACGATCTGTGTTGATGCGCCGCGACGTGGGAATTACATTTCGCCGCGGCATTAGTTCACGCCGCGACGTGCCTTAAGGACTTCATGCCGTGTTGACTCTTCTGATTCTTCTTGACTCCTTTTCTCCTACAATATAAAATAACAATTTGTGGTATCAATTGTTCTTAGAAAAACTATAATGGAATTAATGTCAATTTGTACAATTTTACTAGCAAATTGCATAAAACATAAGCTCACCGTAAGAGACTCATTTAAACACAAAAATCATGAATTAAGAGTCAAAAAGTGAATTAACAACCATGAAAGTGTATCCAATTATATATTAAACTTGGGTTCAATCACATAGCGTACATGATAGATCCTACTGCAGATGCATACGGGATTATATTCATGCGCATCCTCTCATCTTGTGTCTTAGGACACATAGATTTCGAGAGTGTTATCCCATGAGTCACGGGAAGGTAACCTCTCTTAGATTGCTCCATGCTAAACCTCTTTAGCATCTTGTCTATGTACGTTGATTGTGAAAGACCAAGCAATCCTTTTTATCTATCTCTATGGATCTTTATCCCAAGGATATAAGTTGCTTCACCAAGGTCTTTCATGGCAAATTGTTTAGACAACCAAATCTTGACAGCTTGTAGCATAGAGACATCGTTTCCTAGTAATAATATGTCATCTACATATAGCACAAAGGAATACGATTGTAGTCCCATTAACCTTCTTATACACACAGTGTTCATCCGGATTTTGTGAGAAACCAAACTCTTTGATTACCTCATCAAAACAGATATTCCAACTCCTGGATGCTTGTTTCAATCCATAGAAGGATTTTTGAAGCTTGCATACCTTTTCGCCATCATAGGAGATGAAGCCCTCAGGTTGTGTCATATACACATCCTCAGTAAGATTTCATTTAGGAAAGCTGTCTTCACATCCATTTGTCATATCTCATAATCATAATGAGTGGCAATGGCTAGGAGTATTCTAATGGATTTAAGCATTGCTACTGGGCTGAAGGTCTCGTCGTAGTCAACTCCTTGTCTTTGACGAAAACCTTTAGCCACAAGCCTTGCTTTATAGGTAATCACATTACCATCCATGTCGGTTTTCTTTTTGAAAACCCATTGACACCCTATGGGTTTTATTCCTTCAGGTGCCTCAACCAAAGTCCATACTTGGTTTTCATACATGGAATCCATTTCAGCCTTCATGGCATGAAGCCATTTCTCAGACTCTGAACTCTTCAGAACCTCTTCGTAGGTGGTAGGCTCATTATCTTCTATGAGCAATACGTCATTCTGTTCACTCACGAGAAATCCAAATCTCTCGAGAACAGAGCGTATCCTACGTGACCTACGAATTTCGTGTGTTGTAGAAGGTTGAACTGTTACTTCATTTGTATGAGTGACAGTTTGTGTTCAGCGATTGATCTGCGTCTGTTGAGCATCTTGAACTTCTTCAAGTTCAATTTTGCTCCCACTGTCTTCTTGTAAAAGAAACTCTTTCTCTAAAAAGCCAGCATGCTTTGAAACAAACACCTTTTGTTCCTCAATATGGTAGAATTGATATCCCATTGTTTCTTTAGGATATCCTACGAACAAACACTTGTCAGATTTTGCATCAAGTTTATCTGACTGTATCCTCTTCACATAAGCAGGACAACCCCAAACTTTCAAATGAGTAAGATAGGGTCTTTTGTTAGTCCACATCTCATATGGAGTAACATCAACTGTCTTTGATGGAACTCTGTTTAGCAAGTAAATAGCTGTCTCGATTGCATACCCCCAAAAGGATTTTGGCAACTTTGCAAAGCCCATCATCGATCGTACCATGTCTAACAAGGTTCGATTTCTCCTTTCAGCCACACCATTATGTTGTGGTGTGTACGGAGGAGTCCATTGAGATAAAATCCCATTATCTCTGAGATAATCCAAAAACTGTTGGTCTAAGTATTCCTCACCACGATCGGATCGTAATGTCTTGATATTTTTCCTAAGTTGGTTTTCTACTTCATTTCTGAATTGTTTGAACTTTTCAAATGCTTCAAATTTGTATCTCATCAGATACAGGTACTGTTGGGACCCGATCAGAAAACCGGATCCCAACCGAAAAAGCAGAACAGAAAACGGAATCGAATGGAAACGGAAATTTCAGATCGAAATTTGAATAAAAAAACAAAGCATAAGAATCGAAGCGAAGCGCATACTCAAGCAAATGCAAATCAAATCGAATACCAAATCGATGTAAATCAATAGAATCGAATCATAAGGCGGGGATAAACGAAACAATCACTTAAACTGAAACATATCCGACATCCGAGAACAAAAATCAAAGAAAACGATCGAATGAACATAATCGCGTTGGAAACCCTAAGACGTTTCAAAATCCGATATGAATTTTTTTTTTCTTATTCATTCCTTTTTCTCTTTACTCAATCACATTCAAACCATACAATTTCCTTTTTGGAAAATTATCCTCATATAACACTCAATCATATCATTTATCTTAATCACGCAAATCTCATCTTTACCAAACTAACTTCTTAATTCTTATTCTTGTCTTAACCCGATTTTTACCGAAAATCGGGCAGCATAACAACTGTATTTTGACAGCCCAAAAATTCCTGCAAAGGCAAAAACAAACTTCTAATATCTCAACCCAATAATACAAATCAACATCGGACCTCCCGTCCGGAATCCGAAACACCAGCAGAAACGTACATCTAAACCTAACACTTCAAAAATCCTCAATCGATCATATAAAATCTCAATCAATCTCAACCACATTTAATATCTCAAATCCATATACAAAATCCTCATTCAATATCCAATTACAAACATAAAGCATAATCATACTCAATTATGATCTTAAAATCAATATCCAAGTCTCGAATTCATAAACATCCCGTAATAACTGCTTTATATACACAAAAGGCAATTCAAGCCAAAACAATATCAATTCTCAATTTTCACAAAAATTACAAATGCGGCAAAATCAAACTTGACGCTCTTTCATCCGTTCTCCTGCTCGAAAACCTGGAGATTGGGATGAAAAGGGGGGTGAGCTCGGAAGCTCGTGGATAATATATTTATAAATTGAAACATAAGCGAAAATTATCTTTTCAAATTTTTCAAACATTTCCCATTCGGAAATTTATCCAAACATTCATTTTAAAACCTTTCAAAACATTCATAAACCTTCCTCAACATTTTCTAAAATTTCCAAATCTTCATTTGTTTCAAAGTATTCATAAACATTTACTTTCTCCTTTCTCATGTACAATTTCAGATATGAATGCATCACGTCATAATACATCACAACATAAACAAAGCAAAATCACATAACACGTCAAGTGGTTTAGTGTTGGACCCCACACCCCACCCGTATGTGTTTGCAGGTTATACTGCGGCGTGTGTTTGCGGGTTATACCGCGGCATCCAACATAAATCACATAACACATCAGAGGGTTTGGTTTGGTTCGGTCCAAAACAGGACGTACTACACATTCCCGCATAGCGATTCTGTGCAGCCGTGAACAGAGGGTAGTCCGAGATCGGAACTCCTATGCCACTAGCGGGCAGCCGGGAGAAGGCTATAACAAGTAGAGACAGTGCTGACTCACAAAGGACCTTACCAAACCCATATAGCACATAAGCAAAACATAATTTCAGATGGTTCAAGGCACTTTTCAAACATCTTGCTTTTCACATTTTCATCTCATAACATCAAATTGTGTCATAAATGACACAAGCAGATATTTACATGAATTCACATAATCAATGTAATGCAATGCACATCACCAAATTAATCACATAATAATCACATTCATGACCAAACATGCACTAATTTCTTTAAATCATTTAAATCATAAATCGAATAATTTGAAACTCATGAATTTCATAAATCTTGTATTTTCTCAAAATCATTTTCATAAAATCATTTATCAAAACTTTGCTTCTTAATTTTTTTTTTCAAATTCGCATTCTTAGCTTACAATTCAATAAATAAATATACTACCCACCTCATATCCATGCTAGCATCTTGTCCAATGCTTCAATTTGACCTTTTCTCCTTTCTTCCTTCCAATTGAAAATTTCCTAAATCAATTTCATCAAAATTTAATCTCATAAATAACTTAATCCTTCAATTTGATGCATAAGTCATCAATTCTTACTAATTCCAAGATAGTTACATCACTAATTTCAAAAACCCTCAAATTACAAATTGAACCTAAACCAATCCAATCAAATTCAATATCATAATTAACTTAATTTCTCAAATTGAACTTAGGAAATATCAATTCCTCTCATATTCAAGCTATTTAAATCTCCAATTTTGAAAATCTCCAATTTTGAAAATTCCCAATTTTCAAAATTGACCTAAACCAATTTATCCAAATTCAATACCATAAAATACAATTTCTTCAAAATTAACTTCATATTCCACAAACCCATATCATTATCTATAATTATCCACCAAAATTTCACAAAATTCCCAAATTTCAAATTAAGCCTAAACCTTAATCAAATTTTCATCCAAAATTAAACACAACCTAAAGCATATATATCAAAATATCCATGTTTCTAAACCAAAAATTCATCAAAATTTTAAAGCTCAAAATTTCCTCTTACCTCTTTTCTTCTCCAAATTCGATTTTTTTTTGCTTGGAAGGAAGCTCTTATGCTCCTCTACCTTTTTCTCTCTTGGAACCATCCCAAAATCCTTAAGAAATAAGTAGAAAAATTAAAACTTACCTTTCTCCCTCTTCTTTTCTCCATAACCGAAACACCTTCTCCATTCTTCTTCTTATTTTCTTCCTCCTTTCCTTCTCATTTTTTTCCAGCCCATTCATGGCTTTTTAATTGCTCAAAACAACATCCCTCATGTGTTTTGAGGCCAAGTCATTAAAATGGTGCTTAAAAGACCAAAATGCCCTTGAACTCTACTTTATGTCATGCCTATTTGTGGGTTAATTCGCACTATCAATTTGAAGGAATTTGTCCAAACTTCCTTCTAGATAATGTTCCTCTCAATCATACAAATCCAATGCCACCGACCGCGCTCAATTTGGATCACTACACCAAAAGTTATGCGCAAAACAGTTCGGGTATATCCATATTCTAACACATTTTCCATGTACGATTATTTCCGTCAAAAAATTCACATTCTTAATCTCAGAATTAAAACTCGATGTCTTCATAACAATTGTAGCCTTATGTCTCTAGTTTAATGCAAATCAAGAATCGCCTCATTCTGATTCCCAGATCAAAAGTTATGCTCAAAATACTCTCAGGTGTTCCCAATCCTAAAATTACACTCTAATCCGAACTTCCATTCATAATTCGAAGGTCTTAGGGGCAAAATTGGCATTTCATTTCTTCATATGATTTGTAGCCCCTTGTCTTATCTTTATTTCACCTCAAGAATCACTTCAATCGGATCTCTACAGATCCTGAATTTTACAAAATACTGAACTATATTCAGAAAATTTCCCGACTCACTTTGATTAAATTAATCACCATTAATTTAATCTCAAAAATTCACAAATTCTATGAGGATGTAGATAATTGTCTTAGGAATCCAACGCTGCAAGAATCAACTCAATCAGATGTCGGACGAAAAAGATATAAGCAAAATAGTGAACAAAGGTCGGATTGGAGGAAATAACAAGCAAAAAAAAAAATTAAAAGCAGCGTCAGATTGGAAAACAAAAGCGCGCCAGTATGGAGCAACAGTGGCAGCTGGGCGAAGGCTCGCTCGCCCAGGCGACCCGTCGCCCTAGCGACGCTTGAGCCGGACTCGCCATCGCTAGGGCGATGAGTCGCCTAGTGATTTCTGAAACTTCTTTTCATTTTTTTTCACAAAACCCAAAACTTCCAAAATTCATAATTCTTACTCCCGAACTCCAATTTTGACAAACCTAGTCTCTATAGAAAGCTTAAAGGAAACTCTTCAACTTCCATGAAGGACATACAAATCAATTCGACTCATAAAGGAGTCCATTTTCCGGTCAAAGATACTATCCTCTAATAATCATGCTAAAACCACAATATAAACTTGTAAAAATCATAACTTATTATTCCGAGATCGAAAAATTGCATAATTTATATCGAAATAAAGATCAAAACAAATCCTTAAATTTTCATGCAGAACATCAAAGTTTAATTAACCTCTAACTAGTTTAATTTCTCAGTCAAAGTTTCAATCATAATTAAAGTCAAAAGTCAACCCTATCACACATAAACTTTGACTGATCATAACTTTCACTCCCGATATCGAAAAATTACAAACTTTATGGCTACAGAAAGCTCTTAACATAACCTACAAGTTTCCAGAAGACCATTTTATCAAATTTTGCCTAAATCAAAAGTCAACTTTCAAAGGCCAAAAAGTCAACTATTTCACAATTTTTCATATTTTCACTCTTTCTCTTTTTAGTCATGATTTTCAACTTAATTTCAATCAACTCATCCACTTAATTTTATAAACCATACCAATCCACTCAAAACTCCAAAGATATCAAAATCAGATCATTTCTTTTCTTCTCAATATTCTTTAAATTTTAAGTCATCTCTTATACAAGACATACACAAAGCACTCCTTAAATTTCATTTTCATAATTCAACTTTTCACTCAAAGATCGGGGTCCAACAGGTACCCATATCGAGAATAATCATCGATAAAGGTAATGAAGTAAAGACAAACACTTCTAGCATGGATGGACATCGGACCACATACATCTGAATGTATTAGGTCTAATACTCTAGTCGCTCGTTCACCCTTTCCCTTAAAGGGTAACTTAGTCATCTTGCCTAATAAACAAGATTCACATGTGTCATATGATTCATAATCAAATGACCCTAAACTTCCACTCTTATGGAGCTTAGCTATGCGTCTCTCATTTATATGGCCAAGGCGACAATGCCATAAGTAAGTTGATTTTAAATTATCTCGTTTATGTCTTTTCGTGTCATTGACATTCATAATTGGATGTGACATATCTAATATGTAAATTCCATTGCATAATGTACCAGTACCATAAAGTATTCCATTCAAACTAATAGAACAACCATTGTTACTAAAAGTCAAATGGAAACCATTTCTATTTAAACAAGAAATGCATAATATGTTCTTTGTTAATACAGGTACAAAATAACATTCATCCAATTTAATTACAAGCCCAGTGGGAAGTGACAAAAAATAAGTGCCTACGGCTAATGCAGCAACTCTTGCTCCATTTCCAACACGCAGGTCTATCTCTCCCTTCACGAGTCGCTCATCGTCCCCGAGGCCCTACATATTATGCATATGTGTGAGCCACAACCGGTATCTAATACCCATATGTTATGGTCAAAGCAGTATTAACCTCAATGACAAACATACAGAAGAAGTCAAGGCATCGATGCCTTCTTACGCTTCAATTCTTCCAGATAGACTTTTGGTTCCTCTTCCAGGTGGCGGTCTTGCCCTGATGGAAGCAAGTTCCTTTTGGTGCAGTCTCTTTGGTTTTCTTCTTGGTTGTACTTCCTTTTGGTTTCTTAGACCTTTTCTTCTTCAGTTTCTTTTTCTTTGAACCAGAAGAAGTAGAGTCCACCACGAGCACTTGCTTGCTATCCTTCTTGATAGCTTGCTTTGCTGTCTTGAGCAGATTGATCAACTCAGGGATTGTCGTGGATATTTGGTTCATCCGATAGTTTAACACAAACTGTGAATAACTATCAGACAATCCAACTAGAATTAAGTCAATACTTAATTCATAATCCATAACAAAACCTAAGACGGCCAACCTCTCAATATACCCATTCATCTTCAGTGCATACTGCACTGCAGATGAACCTGGAGTCATCTTAGTAGTGAAGAGTAACCTCGAGGTCTCGAACCTTTCAGACCATGCTTGCTCATCAAAAAGCTCTCTAAGATGATACACTATGGTATGAGCATCCATAGACTCATGCTGCTTCTGCAGCTCTGGTGACATCGAGGCAAGCAAAATACATGTAGCCATATCACTGTCTTTGAGATGCTTTCGATATACTTTCTGATCCTCATCAGAAGTATCAGCAGCAGGTGGATCAGGAAGTGGAACATCTAGGACATATCCCAGTTCCTCGGATCTGAGAACAATTCTCAGATTTCTCAGCCAATCGAGAAAATTTGGTCCAGTTAATTTGTTCGAGTCCATAAGTGAGCGCAAGTTCACACTGGAAGTCATTTTCAATCAACCTAAAAGAAAGAGAGAAAGAATGTTAGAATAGAATTACATGCATGATCATAAGGACTTGCATGACATGCATATGGCTCCCACTAGTTTCAAAGAATCCATAACCCTCAGTACGAATCCGAGAAACATTATGACAAAATGTCCTAGTGGGTCGATATCCGACATTCCTAAAAATGACCTTGGGTTTACCCAACAAGCCACTTTAGGTCAATCGGTAGGTATCAGTCATACCAATTGCATCATAGATATCCGGCATTACTAAAATGACCTTGGGTTTACCCAACAAGCCACCTTAGATCAATCGGCAGGTATCGATCATACCAGTTACATCTTAGGTGAAACTATCGACTAGTGCTATCAACTCGTGATGTATGCACACATATTGGGTTATCAACTCTTGATGCGCGTACATCTGATGTACACTACCCAATTTCGCCTCTGTCCACGTTAACCTTGAGTTTACTCAGCAAATTAACGCTTCTAGTGAAAACTGACCCATTAATCCGAAAATCTTATTTTCATGGTTCGAACATATCCGTATAGAGTGAGCTTGGGTTTACCCAACAATCCGAACTCTATAAGAACTCTGGTTCTCCCCATATTAATGGAAGGCGTTAGTTTTCATATTCTATGTGAGGGATTTCAAGCTCTGGTCTCATCATCTTCTTTTCCAAGCTATAGGATTATAGTCACTATGACTATATGGAATGATTTAGGGCATTTCATCAATCACATTGATTCTATACCTAAAATCATCCATCATCCCACCTTTGCATGTTGTAAGTCGACTTACCTGAACATGCAAGTCGACTTACCTGAACATGCAAGTCGACTTATGCTACTGTGTGAGTCGACTTATGCATGTGTAAGTCGACTTATACTACTGTGCCCGAACAAGTCGACTTGTACCATTGAGCAAGTCGACTTATTTGACTACAGTTCACGAACAAGTCGACTTGTGCATGTGTAAGTCGACTTATACATATGTTAGTCGACTTGTGCATGTGGAATTGCTATCTAATCGGCTAATTTCTCAGTCCGTGTAGTTCAAATTCACAATAACAAGTGTAATACACATTACCTTGATGTACCAATGAAACACTTTCATTGTATCATGCTTACCATATATAGTTATACTATACATAAAACTTGAAATCGATGAATACACTCTTATTCATTTAGATTTCCAAATAATTTGAGAATATCAAACTATCACCCTAAGTATCTCTAGGTAGTCTACACTTTATCAAGATTACTTCGGCACTGGTCACAAAAATTTGTGACGGCCAAAACAATCAGGACAACGAAATATACTAACGAGACGCTAATGAGACACGTTTGACATCCAAAAATTGTTTGGAAATCCAATTTCAAGAAAATCATTTTGGAAAGCATACAACATCAATGTAACACATTTTTAATCACATTAAAAATGATTCAAGGAATTGGAACTGAAAACTACACAATTAATCATTCCAAACAAAACAGCTCCAGCAACTTTCTCAAAACTGCCAAGCTCTATGTTTTGCTTGAAAAACTCATTGAAACAATTTCAATAAATTCTGAGAAAATTACAGAGGTTACAAAATGTTCACAACATGCTCCATGAATTTTTTCAGGATTTATTTCCATCAAAAACTTAACCAGCCTTAGCAACAAAGCCAATGTAGAATCTGTGTTCCTCAACAAAGTTATTCCCAGCAGCACACAATAAATTCTAAAATAAATAGTAAATCACCTCGAAAACATTTTTCCATCCTCATAGACATTCATAAACATCTTAGAGACATGTCGGTGAAAGAAAATCCAAAAAAAAAAATTTCTACAATTTATTCTCGAATTTACAAGAATGCCTGTTCATTGAATGTGCACAAACACAACAACCAGAACATTAGGGAATAAATTAGCAAAACCATATCAAATCACATTGATAAATTCCAAGCTTCCACAGACATATGCAACACATCTTGTGAACATATCTGGGCAAGAAAATTTCAAAAAACAATATCGCTATACTGATTTCGAATTTGACATTTACAACATGCATCATCGTCACAAGCAATTGGCAACTCCGACCTAGTCATGATTTCTTCGTTATATACGACACAAGTGGCTCTGATACCACTGTAGGAAAATCCCGGTGTGAGCATCACATGCCCATGGTGTGGAAAACAAAAATTTTTATTCCGGGACCTTCCCGAAAGCCAGGATCCATGTGACTATATAACAAAGTCAAACCAAAACGACCAAAGGAGACCGTCTCTAACGGTATCCACGCAGAGATCGGAGAACTTAACAGGGACAAACCCTTTGACCCGGGAATAGTTAGAACAAATTAAAGAGTGCTAGCTCTTACCTTTGTCCTTGGAGAGCTTGGGAAACGATGGAGAAGAGATGAAGAAGCTTGAAGAGGAGAGGAAGATCGTTGGTTTCCTTTGAAAGAAACTTGAAAAACACTTTTTCCTTTTCTTCCTACCAAAAGCAACGACCATCATCTTAGAGAAAGAAACTCTTTCTTTTCCTTTATATCCCAAAACCAACGATCATGCCTCTTCATCCTTTCATTTTTGTCTTTAGTCATTTAATGCATTTAATGACTAAGCATCCAAAAGAAGGTTCTTCTCCTTTCTTCATCTATCCACGTAAATGTTATATATATATATATATATATATAGGTGGTCCGATCTGCTGAATTGATCCTAGGGCCCCGGTATGGAAAAACCACCGAAAATCTTTTTCAGCAATATCGATGTCACGATCTCATTGGGATATATCTCGATCTCATCGGGATCCATTTAATCCGATTGCTCTCCATATATTGGAACTCTGTCTAAAACTATTTTACAAATTCCCCGAGACACTCTTATGCGTGTGACCCATTAGGTTCCCGGTTATGTTGGCCACTTAGATCAACACTTAATCCAAGCAAGTCATGAGCGGTATCTAGCAACACATCATGACCTCCAATTGACCGGAAAGTAATTGGTTTGACGAATGAACCTATATTCATCATGAACCATATCACGAACCTTTCCATAGACAATTACCGTGCAATTCATCCTTTCACCATGCTATACCCCACTTGGTTATGAGTATGGGCAAAGTGTCGACTCTTACTAGACTGACTACGTCAAATCTAGTCCAAGTGATTTCAGTTCTTGTCCTGGGACTCATTACTTAATATGTCAATGAAGACACTCTTCATGACATATGTACTCTGATCAGAGATTTCCAAGTAATGACCCTGACAAGAGGCCATGGGTATCATCTTCTGCTATCACAGAAGTGGTGAATCCTCTATTGGCTACTCAATTACCTTCGAATATCTCAAACTGTACCCAAACACCACCCTACGAGCGACCTTTGTAAGGCAACAAGGAATGGAGTCAAAGCACAGAATCAGTATCCAAGATATCCTTGAGTACCTCAAGTCTAAGGATATTTGCACCATTGCTATGATGAGATTATCGCGACATTAGAATAGGACATCCATGTGATGATCTCATAGCAGGTCATCGATGTACTTACTACCTCTAGTAAGCATCCACATCTCAACCCTAAATATCTCATATTTACGGTTTACGAGATCCTTTGCTTGATCAAATCGAGGAGCTTGAGATGTCTAGTCTTTCCGGATTACCGATGTCCATTCTCAGTAATCCTATGACTAAGGATAATTTAGATACTGACATAATTGCACATGATAGGAATCTCAGTAGTATGATCACATCATAATTTCCTTCATGCTATGTTATATATCAAGGACTTCATTAATTTGCCTATAGATCAATATCCATTAATAAATAATGAACATCAAATTAATGAAATATGCCTTTCTTTATTTATTTAATAAAGACTGTACACAACTTTGTACAAACTACGCTAAAGACGATTGCCTTTAGGGCAATACTCTAACATTACTTCCTTAACAGTAACTAACTGAGAATCACTTTCTGCAGCTGTCTCATCTGCAGCAACTTGTTGTAATTCATTTTCTGCCGTCAATTTTTCTGTAGTAATCAACTTTAAGTCTGGAATTTTTCTATCATCAGCCACATGATCACTCATCAAGGATGCATCAACTATTACAACATTGATGGATTCTTGCACTTTCTTAGTTCTTTGGTTATACACTCTATAGGCTTTACTATAAGTTGAATATCCAATAAACACTCCTTCATCACTTTTACTTTCAAACTTTCCAAGTTGCTCACGATCTCGAAGAATATAGCATTTGCTTCCAAAGATGTGAAAGTAACTCACATCTGGTCTCTTTCCTCTCCAAAGCTCATATGATGTTTTGTTTAGAAAATTTCGAAGATGCACTTTATTGCATATGTAGCAAGTTATGTTTACCGCTTCAACCCAAAATCTCATGGGCATTTTGCTCCCATTCAATATAGATCTGTCCATTTCTTGGAGTGTTCTATTTTTTCTCTACGCAACTCCATTTTGCTGTGGCATTTTGGGTGCTAAAATTTCTTGTGAGATGTTATGTTCATTACTGAAGTCATTGAAGCTTGCATTTTCAAACTCCCTTCCATGATCCGATCTAATTCTCATTATGGTCAGATTTTTCAGATTCATCACTTGCACACATAGACTTCGAAAATCCTTAAAAGCATCTGATTTTTCTTTAAAAAACGCTACCTATATGTATCTTGAATAGTTATCCACACAAGTTAAAAAGTATTTCATTCCACCAATGCTCTCATGTTGTGTTGGACCTACAAGATCTAAATGAATCAACTCAAGTATACGAGATGAGGCAACATATTTGACCTTTTTGTGTGGTACTCGCTACTATTTTCCCATCTGACATGCACTGCACACTGATGTCCCTTCTTTGTTTATCTTAGTTAAATCTCTCAAAGCCTTCATTTTTGTCAATTTGTTTATGAGATCAAAGTTCACGTGTCCAAGCCTTTGATGCCACAACTCAATGTTATTTTCATGAGCAGCTGATTTGTACGTACTTATGACTTGCAACATGTAACAATTATCGACTGATCACTTGCCACTCAATGCATTCACCTTGTTCAGTAAGTACCCTGCATTCATCACTTGTGAATTTAACTAACAACCCATCATCACATAGTTGGCTTATACGTATCAGATTTGCTTTCAACCCATCAACATGAAGCACATTCTTGAGAGGAGGCAAGCCATCCACTCACAAAGTTCCTTTACCAATTACGGAGGCTCTCTTTCCATCTCTGAAAGTCACATGACCATCCATACATATCTGATAATCAGTCAAGTAATTCTTTTCCCCCGTCATATGACGTGAACACCCACTATCAAAATACCAGCCATATTGTAATGTTGCCTTCATCAATGTACATGCTATGAAGGCTTGCAATTCACTTCTTTTTACCCAAGAATATCTAGACACTGAAGATTGATGTTGAAATGTTTGTGAGTTATGCATTGTTGGGACCCGATCCGGGAACCGGATCCCAATCGAAAAAGCGAAAGAACGGAGGAAACGAAACAACCGAAGCGGAATCAAAGCAGAAGCAAAGCGAATGCGGAAACAAACACTTAGCAAAACAGATCCGACATCCGACAACAATTTTCAAAGGAAACGATCGAATGAACATAGTCGCGTTGGAAACCCTAAGACGTTCCAAAATCCGGAATAATTTTTTTTTTAATTATTCTTATTCTCATTTTCTCATCTTATTGATCTCATGTAAAAACAAATAATACAAATCCAAAATCTCATTTTCATCCAATTTTATCGAAATTTGGAAGATTGGTGCGCTTTATCTAACCCAAACTGCGAGGTAAAGAAATACACTTCTAAATGCCAAGCGATCTCGAGAATCATCGGACTCTTCCGTCCGGAACCCAAACACCAGCAAAACGCAAACCTAAATCTAATACTTCCATAATTCTCAATTCAATACCAAACTCATAATTCAATCAAATTCCCAAATCAATCATACATATATATTCCCAAATTATCCATAATTTCATATACAAATTTTACAATCATTCACAATTCTCAACTTTATACACGGATACATTTTCCCAAACTTATCTAAAGTTATAAACATATTCATACTCAAGATCCAAAGTACTAAAAGCTAACGTATTCAAATGTCGGCGGCGTCTTCACATTCTTTCATCCGATCTCACCTTTCGAAACCTAGAGATGGGGATGAAAAGGGGGTGATTTCGGAGCTCGTAGATAACACATTTATAAATTGACAAATAAGCGAAATCATTTTTTTCATAATTTTTTAGCCAAAAGGCTAATTTTTTCAAACTTTATAATTTTTCAAACAATTTCCTCAAACCTTTTTTTTATATTTTCAAACTTTTCATAGTTGTCTCACTTTTATTATTTTCCAAAAATTCTCGAATTTTCATAAATATGAATGCAACATCTGAAACAAAATTGAAAACACATAACATATCGAATGGTGCAGCTAGGTCCAAGCAGGCGTCTTTGCAGTCCGCATAGTGGTCACAATGCGATCGTGAAACGCATCTACACTTTTCGCATAGCGGTCAGTGTAGCCGTGAAGGAGTCGAAATCGACTCCGTGCCACTAATGAGCGTAGGAGAAGGCTATACACATAGAGCAATGACTCACCAAAGGACCTACAAATCCACATAACACATATCGAAAGCGGAAATTCAAATTGCGAAGGCACTTTCCAAAATTTTATTTTCTAACATTATTGCATCAACTTAAAACAATCTCACAAACTCACACATATCATATAATTCAATTAATTCAATCAATCAATAATTGCAACAGTATGCATAATTATCAATGCGTACACAACAAATCTGATTTAGAAATTTCTAACGATTTAGCAAATCATTTAAAACAATGAATTTAAGCTTGTAATAATTTTTGAAATCACTTAGGAATCATAATTTCAAACCTTAAAACAATTCTTATTTTCAAACATTTCCAAAAACAATAAGTGATCAAAATTCCAAACTTTTCTTTCTTTTAATTTTTTCAAAATTAGTATTAAGCTTACAAATCAAAATATAAATATGCTACCCACCTCGAAATGGACTTTAGGAACTTGTTCGAGCTCAATTTAATCCTTGCTTCTTTCCTTCTTTCAATTAAAAATGACCTAAGCCATAATCACCCAATTTCGCATCATAAATTTGCATAATTTCCAAAATTAACTATCAAAAATTCATAATTATCATATTTCCACGCTATTTCAATCTCCAATTTTGAAAATTCCCAATTTTCAAAATTGGCCTAAACCAATACACCCAAATTCAATCTCATAAAACATAATTTCTTCAAAATTAATTCCATATTTCATCAATTCATGCTATTTTTGATGATTTTACACCTTTAATTCACAAAATTTGGGAAAACCCCCAAATCTCTAATTTGGCCTAAACCCCCAATTTACAATTTTTCAAATTAAACTTCACCTAAAGCATAAACATCAAAATTAACTTAGGATATCTCAAATTCATCACTAATTCAAGCCATCTAAATCATCAATTTCAAAAACCCCCAAATTTTTCTATTCATCATCTTCCTCACTAAGCTTTCTCTCTCTAAAATCTTCCATAACCAAAATTAACTCATCAATCACAAAATAAAACTCATAGCACATAAACCCACATCATTTATAATTAATCTAAACCAAAAACTTAACCAAAACTCAAAATCCAAATTTTTCTCTTACCTCTTTTCTTCTTCATTTTCGAAAATTCTTGGTTCCCAAAGCAAGCTTTCTTCTTCTTCTCTCTTTTTTCCTTGAAAACAACTCAAAACTCAAGCTAAAAGTCCCATAAATTTCAAAAATTCACTTTCTCTCTCTTCCTCTCCATATACGAAACTTCCACTCTCTTCTTCTTCTTTTATTTTCTTCTCCCTTTTCTTATTCTTTCTTTTCTTCTTGAATAATCGAGACTCTTCCTTAAACCAACGACACTCATCTGATTTTTTATTCCATGTCATTAAAAATGGAGGGTAAAAGACCATTTTGCCCTCACTCTTTAACTAAATTCCAAAATTGCCCCTAACTTCATTTATACATGCGGGTCTGATTCGCACTATCAATTTGAAGGAATTTATCCAAACTTCCTTCTAGAGAAATGTTCCTCTCAATCATACGAATCCAACGCCACCGACCGCGCTTAATTCGGAGCACTACATCAAAAGTTATGCGCAAAACAGTTCGGGAATATCCATATTCTAACACATTTTCCATGTATGATTACTTCCGTCCAAATTTTCACATTCTTAATCCCAGAATTGAAACTCAATGTCTTCATAACAATTGTAGCCTTATGTCTCTAGTTTAATTCAAAACAAGAATCACCTCATTTCGATTCCCAGATCAAAAGTTATGCTCAAATTACTCACAGGTGTTCCCAATCCGAAAATTACACCCTAATCCGAACTTAAATTCAAAAATTAAAAGTCTTAGGGGCAAAATTGACATTTCATGTCTTCATATGATTTGTAGCCCCTTGTCTTATCTTTATTTCGCCTCAAGAATCGCTTCAATTGGATCTCTATAGATCCCGAATTTCTCAAAATACTGAACTATGTTCGGAAAATTTCCCAACTAACTTTGATTAAATTAATCACCATTAATTTAATCTCAAAAATTCACAAATTTCTATGAGGATGTATATAATTGTCTTAGGAATCCAACGCCGTAAGAATCGACTCAATCGGATGTCGGACAGAAAAGATATAAGCAAAATAGTGAACAAAGGTCGGATTGGAGGAAATAAAGTCAAGAAAACCAAAGAATCAAAGCAGCGTAAATGCAGGCAAGATCGCCCTAGCGACGCGTCGCCTGGTGACGCTGGCGAACGCCGGCCGTCGCGAGGCGATCGTCGCCCTAGCGATCGAAATAAACGCTTCGCCATCACTAGGCGATCGTCGCCTAGCGACGGGGATGAATCAATTTCATTTCTTTTCTTTTTTTCACATAAAAAATCCAAAACTTCCAAAATTCATAACTCTTAATCCCGAACTCTAATTTTGACAAACTTAGTCTCTATAGAAAGCTTGCGGGAAGCTCTAAATCTTTCACGAAGGACATAAACATCAATTCGACTCCTACGGAAGTCCATTTTTCGGTCAAAGATACTATCCTCTATACAAACTTGTAAAAATCATAACTTATTATTCCGAGATCGAAAAATTGCATACTTTATATCGAAATAAAGATCAAAACAAACCCTTCAATTTTCATGAAGAACATCAAAGCTTAATTAACCTATAACTAGGTTAATTTCTCAGTCAAAGATTCAGTCATCATAATTAAAGTCAAAAGTCAACCTTATCAAATATAAACTTTGACTGATCATAACTTTCACTCCTGATATCGAAAAATTGCAAACTTTATGTCCACAGAAAGCTCGTAACATAATCTACAAGTTTCATGTAGATCATTTTATCAAATTTTGCCTCAAACAAAAGTCAACTCTCAAAGTCAAACATTCTCTCTCCAAAAAGTCAAACTTTCTAAATCCTTCAAATTTTCACACTTTTTCTTTTTAATTCTTGCTCTTTAACTTCATTTCAATCAATTCATCCACTTTCCTCTCATAATCCATAAAAATTTATTCAAATATCAAATTCCTCTAACCGAAACAATTCTTTTCTCCTACATTTTTTTCTTAAATTCATCACATTTCCTTAAATTCATTCTCATTCTCACCAATTCTTTCTCACTTAAATTCATTGTAATATTTCCATTATCCTCAAAAGTTCGGGATCCAACATGCATACCTTTTCGGCCTTGCTTTCTTTCAAACAACATTTTTAGCAGTTGAGAACAATGTTTGGGTATCCTACCCATTAAAGCTTTTGCAACTTCTACAACCTCCTTTGCCTTGTCTTCATCTCCTAGTATTTCTGTTAGCTTAGGGATTTTTTCTTCAGATAGTGTTCACTTGTCCTCAATGAATTTTGCAACTTTTGCATAGCAGTAGTTGTCATTGACAATCTTCACCAGCTCAGGGAAATGCCAAGAGTACCATTCCATGTGGAAAGAAATGAGATAGATTCAAGATGTACACATCTTAGCACCATGACAGCATCATATCCGGACAAAAATATCATATCCAGATTACGAGGAGTATACCTGACTCTCATCGAGAATGAATTAACATCTTTATCAAGAGTATCAAGAAGGAAAATTGCTTGGATAACCATGTTATCAACTCGATTTACATTGAACTTGACCTTTGCCTACTGTAGCTATGCCCCGGACCAAGTTGCGCTTTCTCCAAGTCACAAGGCTTTATAATGTCAGACAACAGGACAAATCAGAGAAGGAAGCTTAGTATCGTGAGCAAGGAGAGTGCAGGGAGTTGAAAAATACAAGAATTCCGAACCTTTAGGTCCTTTATGAAGTGCGAAAAATGAAGACGTACACCACGGAGAAGCTCAAGAACAAAATCATTACTTTGGCAAGGGAGTTTGGTCTCCTCAAAGATATGTGATCCGAGCTTAGGCTCGGCAATTCCTAGACTAAATTTTGACTTCTTACCTTCCTTGACTTTTGGAAGATTAAGCTCCAAAAAGCTCCTTAACTCATCAGTCATAATGCCTGCAAATACAAATTGATGCCATATCAAACACTAGACCAAAAATTCATAATATACCTAAAGGTAAAAGGCACGAAACCTTAAGCAAACTCTGCCGAATTCCCATTAAAATCTTATCAAACCAAATCAAACCCAGAAAAGTGGCACTCGAAAGCCATTTATATCCCAGAAATCCAGAGGAAAGATACACACTTGACAGGCTAATTTGCTATTCACCTTCGGACACAGAGTTACACTGATAAAGAGCATCAACAGCAGAATCAAAAGGTTGAAAAGCCGTGAGTTGCACGACTTTGCCAAACCGGTTCAAATCCGAAATGGAGCTCCGCACAGCTTCGGTGTTTTGCCCGATTTCATCTAGCCCATGAGCCAAAAACAAGCTTTAACCAAAGGCTACCTTATATAACAAGTATAAGGACATTGTTAAAGAGACTTAAAAGTTGGAAACTCTGTGTCTCTTCTTCTGTCAAATGACTTGGGGGTTTTAGGGTACTAACTAGAGAGGAAGAAGAAAGTAGGGCTTTAGAAGGGTTTTGGAGTTTGGTCGGGTCGGTCGTGCTAGGCCCAAACCCACTCAAAACGACTCATGGATCGATCGATCCACCCCGCAAGGACTGACCTAATTCCTATCGATTATGCTAGGCCCAGGCCCCAGTCCACGCATCCACGGCCCACTCGTAGGTGGAAGTCTCCCATGCATACGTAAAGACCTAAACCTAGCATCTATTCTATATATAAGGTATAACTTTGCCATGATACGGGTACGTAATCAGAACCCTAGCTTCTCTGTTCTTAGCTGTCAAACCCTCACCAAAAAGACTAACTTGAGCATCAGAGGGGCCTGCCAGCGATTAACCCCCGGCGTGCTTTGCTTTATTTTGCAGGTATTCTCTCACTTAAGACGACAACCTTATGGATCTGAACAGCAACATTCAGCCTAGCCAGAATCAGGCAGAATCAGTTGGCGCTCACCGTGGGGCCCGACATCAGGGCACCACTTCTAGAAACACGCAGATCAGTCAGGCGGTAGCAGCCAACCCTAATATAGCCGCCGTCGCGGCTCTGACGCTACAGTGGATGGATTTGCAGTTGCCTGCCACTCTCCCATCGACACACCATGACTCCCGTACACAGTCTTCGCACCCAAATGATCAACCGCAACCTCAGAACCCGGATCAAGAGGAACAGAGCGTAGCCCTAGAGGATAATGTCGAAACCAATACGCATCCGAACTTTTAGCACCTCTAGATGCAAATCCTCCTGCGCCTGTGCATACCTCCCTCACCTGAAAACAGATAGAGAAAGCGGCTGATCTGTTGATTCATCAAATTCTGATCTCAACCGAATAAAGCGGAATTCAAGACGACAATTAGTATGATGACTGATCGCCATCCTACTGAAGCCCTGGAAAAAATCGTGAATGATCAGATTAATGCGGCCATGAGTTTCCGTTCGGATCGTCCAACAGCTTAATATAGCTCTCCCTTCACCCCGGCGATCTTGGATAGTCTCGGTGATCGGTGCCAAAATCTTGGCGCTGAAAAGTACTGCTGGAAGGCGATCCCTAGACTATTTGCAGCACTTCCAGTCGATGATGAACCTACACTGCGTCCCCGACCCCATTCAGTGTAAGGCATTCTGCACCGCCTTTCAAGAAAGAGCCCGGCGATGGTTCAATAGTTTACCCCCGTGTTGTATTACTTACTTCGAGGATTTTAGATTGCTCTTCCTCAATCAATTCGCCACAAGTAAGCGACCACAGAAGACCACCTTGGAAGTGATGCAGTTAACCTAAGGAAGGAACGAAAGTTTGCAGGAATTCATTACTCGGTTCAATAATGAAACAGTCGAAGTCTTCGACCTCACTTGCTCATCCATGTTGGCAGCACTGATGAGCAACACAAGGGATGAGGAGTTTAAGAAGTCACTGGCACTCGATCAGCCCAAGACCATTCAAGAGATAAGAAATCGAGCGGACAAGTACATCCAGCTCGAAGAAGTGTTGAAAAACACAAAACATAGAGCAGACGACCGCGGGCCGAATGGCAGAGCGGATGATTCCCACAAACGACAGAAGGATCAGTCGAGCTGGAGAAAGCCGAATGATCGACATGGACATCGACGGGAGTTCACCCCGCTCAACAGGCGATACGCGGAAGTATTGGCGGCTATGAGAGCAGATGGAGAACCCCTCCGAGAACCCAATAAGTTGAAGACTCCCCTCAGGAGGAGGGACCCGGATTTATATTGTCGTTTCCACAAAGACATCGGTCATGACACGGAAGATTGCTGGCACTTGAAAAGAGAAATCGAATTCCTTATCCAAAGGGGAAGGCTGGGTTGATTCTTGAAGCACGGATAAAATGCCGATCGAGATAATGACCATAAGACCGGTCGACCCGACAACTGACGACAGCCTTGGAGGCGAAACGATAGGAATGATGGAGGGAGCCAGAATGCGAATACTAGCGATCGACTCGAAGCGAGAGAACGGTCCAGGGTAAGAGGCGACAGAAACACTAGAAAATAAGATGACCGACCGATTAGGGTCATTAACATGATTTTTGGTAGAAATGCAGCAGGGGGTCCACTATAAAAGGAAGAAAGAGGTATGCCAGGCAGGTCGGTGAAGATTTATCGGCCAAGAGAAAGAGGCAGAACGATGGGATGATATCGTTCGACGAATCTGACCTTGATGGTGTTAGTTGTCCTCATGATGACGCGCTCGGGATAAATCTGAACATGAACGGCAACGAGGTGAAGCGGGTAATGATTGATACAGGCAGCTCGGTCGACCTATTGTATTATGATGCCTTCAAGCAGATGGAGATACCAGAGGATCGACTACTGCCTATAGAAGGACCTATTAAAGGGGTAACCGGAGCATCAGCCTACCCATTCGCCCGAGTCTTTTTGAAAGTAAAATTCGGACAAAAGCCGTGTCAGATAGAGAAGGATGTTGAGTTCCTTGTTGTGAAGTTTGGCAGGGCGTACAATGGGATAATAGGTCGAGCCACTCAAAATGCCCTCAGAGCAGTCATCTCCACCTACTACCAGGCAATGAAGTTCCCAACACTCCGTGGAATCGGTATTGTCAGGGTCAACAAAGAATCGCTAGGGAATGCTACTTAGCGGAAACAAGGACTCTAGACGAGGCGGTAGTCCTGACGAGCTCTCTTGACGTGAGAGCCGATGAAGAAACGGAGATGATGAACCCCGTAGAAGAAACGCAGCGGGTCGTATTGGATGAAGCAGACCGCTCCAAGTTCACAAACCTAGGTTTCGAGCTTCAGAAAGGCCTAGTTAAAGAAATCACGGATTGCTTGGTAGAAAACATATCGGTCTTCGCCTGGGTATCGAGCGATATTCTTGAAATTTCTTGATCGGTCGCATCGCATTCTCTCGGTATTCGACAACATTACAAGCCAGTTAGACAGAAGAAGCGGTGTCAAAGCAAAGAAAGGCAGGAGGTGATTAAGAACGAAATTGAAAAGCTGCTCAGTGCTGGGTTCATTCGGGAAGTCAAATACCCTGAATGGTTGGCAAATGTTGTACTTGTGAAGAAGAAAAACGAAAAGTGGAGAATGTGCATTGGCTTCACTGATTTAAACAAAGCATGCCCAAAAGACAGTTTCCCTTTACCCAAAATTGATCAGCTTGTAGACTCCACGTCAGGGCATGAACTCCTCAGCTTCTTAGATGCCTTCTCGGGCTACCATCAGATTCAAATGAGTCTTGAAGACGAAGAGAAGACAACTTTTATAACTGATCAGGGCATGTATTGCTACCAAGTGATGTCGTTCGGCTTGAAGAATGCAGGGGCCACCTATCAGCGGCTCGTCATAGAGGTTTTTAAGGAGCAGGTCGGTCGATCAGTCGAGGCTTATGTGGATGATATGGTGGTCAAAAGTAAGACGGCCGCTGAGCATGTAGAAGATCTCAAAGAAGTCTTCCAGACCCTTAATAAATTTCAGATGAAGTTGAACCCGAAAAAATGCGTCTTTGGTGTGGCATCCGGAAATTTCCTGAGGTTTATGATTACTCAGCGGGGAATTGAAGCTAATCCGAAGAAAATCAAAACTATCGTCCAAATGCCTTCGTCGCGATGCTTGAAAGATGTTCAGATATTGACCGGTCGGATAGTCTCTTTGAGCAGATTCGTCTCCAGGATGGGGGAAAAGTGCCTCCCGTTCTTCAAAATTTTAAGGAAAGCGGATGTGACCCAGTTCCAATGGCTAGATGAAAGCGAAAGAGCATTTCAACACTTGAAGCAGTATCTGACTAGTCCACCCATCCTGCAAAGCTCAATTGAGGGGGAGAGTCTGATTTTGTATTTGTCAGTCACGGAGGGGGCGATCAACTTAGTTCTTGTTCGATCGGAGGGGAACGAACAATGCCCGATCTACTACGTCAGTAAGGTGCTGAGCGGACTAGAGACACGGTATGCGCCCATAGAAAAGCTGGCTCTCTCCCTGATAACGGCAGCGTGGAAGCTAAGGCCTTACTTCCAGAGTCAAACCATCGAGGTATGGACAGACCAACCCCTCAGGCAGTGCCTCCAAAAGCCTGAGACTTCGGGGCGATTAATAAAATAGGCAGTAGAGCTGGGGGAGTTCGATATACAATATAAGCCTCGGACGACGATCAAAGCCCAGTGTTCATGATTTCGTTGCGAAATGAGTCAACTCGACTCACAGGCGACAACGCCCACGGAGCTTATTTGTTGATGGGTCGTCAACGCGAGGGATGTGGAGTAGGAGTGGTATTAATCGATCCGCACCGGGAAGAAAAGGTAAAATATGCTCTTGGTTAGAATTTAAAGTTTCTAATAATGAAGCGAAATCTGAGGCTCGATAGCCGGCCTCAATTAGCAAAGGAAATGGGGTAAAGCATCTCGAGTGTCTGTGATAGCCAAATAGTAGTTAGTCAAGTCCTTTGGGCGATCTGAGGCCAAAGGGAGCAGCATGATCAAGTACCTGAAACTGGTAAAGCAAGAATTGAGTAATTTCGAGCAATACTCGATCAGCAGGATAAAACGGGCCCAAAATGCTAAGGCAAATGCGCTTTCTAAAATGGCTTCCGACCGAGATGCGAAAAATAACGTTTTGGTCGAGCGACTAGAACGACCCAGCATTCAGAAAGCTAATGAAGTCCTCGACGTAAATGTCGATCGATCAAGTTGGATGGAACCGATCAGACAGTACCTCCTCGGAGGAACGCAGCCTGAAGATACCTTGGAAGCCAAAAAACTAAGGATAAAGGCGGCTGAATATGCGATCGTTAACGACACCTTGTACAAGCGGTCTTATGACTGGCCATTATTGCGATGCTTGAGCGAAGAAGAGGCAGAGCAGGCAATGGCTGAAGTCCACGAAGGAATGTGCGGAAACCACGTAGAAGGCAAAATGTTGGCTCACAGATTAATTAGGCAGGGGTATTACTGGCCGACAATGAAGAGAGATTTCCAGGAGAAAGTCAATCGGTGTGAGGCTTGCCAGAAAAATAGTAACCTGTCTCACCAGCCGACCAAGAGAATGAAATTAGTGAGCCATCCTATCCCCTTTGCTCAATGGAGAATGGATATACTAGGACCTTTCCCCCTCGGTCCTGGACAGAAGAAGTTCTTGATAGTAGCAGTGAAATATTTCACCAAATAGGTATAAGCTGAAGCAGTCGCTACAATTACTGAGCAGAAGATGGAAAACTTTGTACGAAGAAATATATTAAGTCGCTTTGGAATGCCTATGGTGTTGGTTACGGACAACGGTCAGCAGTTTGACAACGACAAATTCAGAGACTTCTGCGAGCGACTAAGGATAAGGCTCCAATTGACTTCAGTAGCCCACCCTCAAAGCAGCGACCTTGTGGAGAACACCAACAAAAAGATAATGAGCGCCCTCAAGAAGCGCTTAGATGGACGAAAGACTTAGGTAGACGAACTAGATGAAGTATTGTGGGCCTACAGGACTACCCTAAATAGAGCCACAGGGGAAACACCATTTAGGATGACATTGGAAGCCCTAGTTCGATAAGTGGTGTTGCATAACCAGAAAGTGTCGAGCTATGAAGGAGAGCGGAATAATGAAGCTCGCTGCGCAGAACTCGTGCTTCTCAATGAAGACAGGGATAGGGCAGTCGCTCGTTCGAAAACCGTCAGGCAAAAAGCAACGAAGGTCTACAGCAGAAGGGTAAAGCCGAGCGACATAAAGGTCGGCGGATACGTCCTGCGAAAGGCCGAGGCGACTGGAAAGCATCCTTGAAAGCTCGGACAGGCGTGGGAAGGACCCTATCAAGTGATCAAGCAAGCCGGATATGGCTCCTACACCCTGCGCGATGCGAACAGAAATATTCTACCGAGGCCCTGGAACTCTCAAAACTTGAAAGCGTTCTACCAGTAGATAAGCTTTATATTAGTTAATCTTTTTTATTATTGTTTATTGTACACAACCTGTGGGTACCTTTTACAGCCCGCCGGTCGGGTTTCTTGACGCCCGCCCTTGTCATCATCAATAAAAGGGTTTCGAATTTCTTGGCAAGACATTTCACTAAATTTGGCAAAGGGAGAAAATTCCACCAACCGATCGCCTCAACCATCGCTCGGCCAAGTTGCCAAGACAAGATTCTTGGAACCATGGCTCGACCTCGACATAACTCAGCCAAGTTTCCAAGACAAGATCCTTGGAACTATGGCTCGGCCTCGACATAGCTCGGCCAGGTTGCCAAGACAAGATCCTTGGAACCATGGCTCTGCCTCGACATAGCTCGGCCAGGTTGCCAAGAAAAGATCCTTGGAACCATGGCTCGGCCTCGACATAGCTCGGCCAGGTTGCCAAGAAAAGATCCTTAGAACCATGGCTCGACCTCGACATAGCTCGACTAGGTTGCCAAAATAAGATCCTTGGAACCATGGCTCGGCCTCGACATCGGTCCACTATGCTCGACCAGGTTACCAAGACAAGATCCTTAGAACCATCACTCAGCCTCGACGTCAATCGACTACGCTCGGCCAGGATCCCAAAACAAAATCTCAAATCGTTCGGCCTCATTATCACTCGACCTAATTCACCCGATCGACGCACATCGAGTGCACTCATTCGCGACCTGCTATTCGAGAGGATCATCTAATCTTTAACACAAAAGAGGTAATGAAAAACGAGCTTCTATTTCTTTGAATTAAAGCTCGGTCCTGGCTCGACCGGATGAGCCTTCTGAGGAAACAATCATTTTGATCCTTCCGGAGGAGAGGAAGGGCCAGCAGCAGGATCGGCTGGGTCAACAGAGGAAGGGCCAGCAGCAGGATCAGCCGGAGGAGAGGAAGGGCCAGCAGCAGGATAGGCCGGGTCGGCAGAGGAAGGGCCAACAGCCGGATCGGGAGGAGAAGACAGCGGAGAGACATCGTCTTCCTCTTCTGAGCTAAGGTCCAGCTCCTCATCTGGAACTAAGGTCCGCTCTCCCTCGGCCCTCTCCCTCATTTCCTCCAAAGAAAGGCCGAGAGCAGCGGGAAGCATCGGCTCGACATAATCCTCAAATGAAGGACCCTCCGACCCGTCAGGAATGTGAACGTCATGGCAACTCCTCAGGACCGAAAGGGTTAAGTCGCAAGCGAACTCTAAGCACTCCTCATGTAGGAATTGCCTTTTTCACCGCTTGATCGCCTCAACCCTCTGCTTTTTGATGGAGCATTGCAACTCTCTCAATATATCCTCAGTCCTATGTTTACCCTCCACTGCTTCATGACAATCCTGAAGAAATTTCTTACCACGCTCCTGCTCCGTCTTCACCACCTTCTTCAAGCCCTCACACTCCTCGGCCAGCTCGTCCTTCGCCGCAATCAACCGACTCCTCTCCTCCTCCCCCGTGGCAAGTTGAGCTTTCAGAACGCTCCTCGCCTCCTCCCAAGATTTCCTCTCCTCCTCCAAGGAAGAGAGTTGAGCCTGGAAGACGTCTCTCTCTTCCTTAGCCTCTGAAAGCTCGCCCCTCAAAGTTTTCACTTGCTCAAGGAGCTCGTGGACTTCCCGCTCCAGCGATTGATTAATCCCGTCGAGCTGTTCCATACGTTAGTGCATCGCGGTAGATATCGCCAAACCCCTCGTACAGCTACGGACGAGGCGGGGCCCCAGCTCCTGATTGCTCCACGAGTCCATAAGCTCCTCGTCCACGGGAGAAATGATCCTCTCAGCGATGTGAAGGGCCACATCAAGGTTCCCAATCGATGCAGTCTTATCCAAACTGATCGCTGGCTCCCACTTTTTGGCGCTCGTCGCTCGCCCTTTCCCCTTACTTTCTCTATCTTTCTCTTTCCTGCCTTGATCCGATGGGCAGGACGGTTGGTCAACAATCCGAGCAATCTTCTTCCTCTTAAGGGGTGACTCGACCTCCTCTTCCTCCTCTTCTACGACTACTAGGCCTTCGTCGGTCGGCCGGGTCATCACTTCTGATTGCTCGGGTGCGACAACCAGGGCGAGCGCTGTAGACGGCTCGGAGGCCGTAAGCCGAGCAACATCCGAGCTGGCCTCTCCTTTCTTGTCCTGCTTTTTCGTCTTCGAGGAGGGCTTGGCAGCTTTGCACTGGCCCTTGGTAGGGGTGGAGGACCCAGCGAAATCATCAAGCCTGGCCATGGCTGCACAGCAACAAAAACAGGTTAGAAATCGAAGCCAATGCTTACAAATACAGTAAATAGTTCAACCACGAGGAATCAACCAGAAGGGGCAGTTTCTTCTCCTAGCCCGCTAATTTGGGGCGGGGGGTCGGTTCGAAATGAATCAGCCGAGGCCCCCCCACGATATCCCCGAATGAGGAGATCGAAATCGTACCGACCGAGCCCCTTTATGCGATCGACCACCTCCCAATCCTCTCTAGTAAGAGTTAGGCTCAACATGTCATTCTATCGCTCGGCTAAAGGATATCTCCATGGCTGGGACTCGAAGGAAGACCCCGGAGGCCTCACAAAAAAGTACTTTGTCCGCTAAGCGGTAATTTTTGAAGCCGTTCCAGCTTGGCGAAACCGGGCATCTCTGTACTGCAGCTGAGGGATCCCGACCCCTGAGCTTGAACTCTGGTTCATCCTCAAAAAATAGTGTAGGATGCTAATCGGGAGGACAGCCGAACTGATGGCACAGCAAGGCCAAACCATTGACGAATCTCCATCCATTCGGAGGAATTTGGCCCGGTCTCAGATGGTAGGCGACGCACACCTTGTCGATGATCGGGGCATAAGGGAACTTTATGCCACTGACCGAGAAGAAGTTGTCAGAAATAGCAAAATATCCTCCCCCACTGCTATGAATCCTTTCGTTCTGGCCAGCCAGCCTCGGACCCTAGGACATAGGGATATTATTTCTAATAATTGACCGATTCAGCTCCCCCACGGTCATTGTCGATTTATCTTTCGGTGGCGCCTCTACTACCATCCCATCCTTCCGGTCACTTACCACCGCTACTTTCGCCACTACTTCAGGTGCCCTCTTGGCGGTTTCATCCCTAGGGCTAACCCCACTTTTAGAACTGTTCGACGACATGTTCACAAAGAGGAAATTTAAAGGAGGAAACGAGGAAAAAGGACGTACCTATTTGGTGATTTGAGGTTGAAAATTTGAATGGCGGTTGAAAAACTCCGGAGGTATGGCGAAAGGTCAAAAAGCGAGAATGAAAGCGGAGAACAAAACAAGCGTGAAGAAAATCATGATTCTTGACCACAGTATTTATAGAAGATCGGTCAAGCAGGCGTTCAACCAATGCTTGACACATGGAAAATCCAAGTGAATTGAGACGTGTGGCGAATAAAATTTGAGGTAAATTAGGGTTATTAAATTACGGAGGCGTAGCAGTTGAAAGGGCGTAAGTGGCAATTTGCCTGCGATTACAAATTCTGAATATCTGTTAGAGGGCACGCGCCGTCAGTAATAATTACTCCAAGTACCTTCACGCGCTTAATGTCGGTGTCCACCTGATCTACCTTGGCGCGAGCTATCATGCAATAAGCATCGAGGCCGACCGATCGGGACACTCAATCGACCGATCCCAGTACGAGCAGTCATGCACTATGCACTAATATCCGACCGATCGGGCCTACCACGAACTACCCCACAGGCGAGCTACAAAATCCTTATATACTCCTTCGACCCTTCTCCTTGCTCAGACTCGACGAGTAAGGGGCTTATGATCGAGTCGGTCGTGCTAGGCCCAAACCCACTCAAAACGACTCATGGACCGATCGATCCACCCCGCAAGGACTGACCAAATTCCTATCGATTACGCTAGGCCCAGGCTCCAGTCCACGCATCCATGGCCCACTCGCAGGTGGAAGTCTCTCATGCATACGTAAAGACCTAAACCTAGCATCTATTCCATATATAAGATATAACTTTGTCATAATACGGGTACGTAATCAGAATCCTAGCTTCTCTGTTCTTAGCTATCAAACCCTCACCAAAAAGACGAACTTGAGTGTCGGAGGGCCTGCCGGTGATCAACCCCCGGCGTGCCTTGCTTTGGTACACTAATTACATTAAATTTGAGCGTTCTTTATTCGGATCATGAGAACGAGTTTAATATTATATCTTATATATGACGCTTAAGCATGAAAGGAAATGCAATCGATACGCTAATGTTTTGGCGAACTAATTCTTGTTACATCGTTCGAAGCAAACTATGTGACTATCTTCTCTCAAATTAATATAAAATATATAATTATTATTTTAAAACATAAACATAGATATATATAACCAAAAATAGTTTTGCATTTTATTTTTCAAAATATTGAATTTATTGTGCTTGAAGTCAATCGAATCTAACTTCATCTAGCTTAACCCTATTTTTCATTTCTCTGTAGTTTATCTTTTCTTTTCTTTTTTAATTTTTGCCTTTTAACAGTAAATTTGAATGTTCCGAGTTATGGAGCAGTCCATATTTGGAGGTCAGCCTCTAGAACTTGCAGTATGAGCTCATATCAGGTCAAGTTAAGAGTTCTGATTTGGTTCTATTTGGAATGAATTTTAGTACTTTTTACAGTTCATCCCACCATCGTGCAAATGGCAAGAGGAGGTGCTGAGGGAGTAGCTTGTGCATCCAGACCCAGTTCCTTCGAGGAAAATAGTGGATCAGTGTGTTTTAGGCATAACGCGGCCAACAGTCCTCTCCAAGTGTCCCCAATCACGCATCCCACTTGAACATCAAGAAGCTTATTTTGTCTCCGGTAATAATCCTCCACAGGCTTGCTCTGCACAGAGAAAGAATTGATCATCAGTATTCATTAACTACTCTCTTTCAATAGGGTAAAAGACGTAAACTTTTTGTAGTTTAAATAAATTAATGATTGATGCATATTTGCAGGGCACTTAGTTCACATTCCTTAGGCAAGATAAGGCAAATGGGTTAAAATCTTGGTTTTCAGTAATCCACACGATTGCCATATCTGGAACCCCAAATAGCGAATACAAGTCTTTCTTCCTTAGCACCGGGTAAAACATTGTCTATACCCGAATCAATAAACAGGCTACTTCCTCTCCCACTACGCGGGCTGAATTATGAATTTTCATCTTTCATTGAGTTACATTTCTTCTTAAGTAAACTGACATCAGTGTAGCTGCAAGCCACCATGTAAATGAGGGCTTCAACCATGATTACATAATGATCCAAAACTGCAAATCCTACTAATTACACAGGGGGCCAAATAATTCAAAGCTTCAACCAATTTTAATGAGATGGAATTCTAATCAATCTTTACCAACTCTGTAGATAACTCAGGGGGCTACCCTCCGGAGATCTATGTTCGATTATCATAAAGTCTGTTAACTTATGAAAAGGTTACCTGCTTAATATAGGACTCGAGTTTATATTTCCAGGCACCCTCTGCGATAGCAAAGCAAAATGCTTGCTAAGTATACTGCATGGTTACATCAGTAACTGTGCCATCGAGTGTGCTCACAAGGATTAATAAGAGAAAAGGGACTACCTTCTTGATGTTTCACCAAGTAATCATCAGTGCACTTGAAATTCACAACCAAATCAATATCCACAAGGTGCTCAAGGATATCCTGCGAAACCATGAAAAGGGCAGTCACGTAAACAGGGAGTCTTTGGTTATACATATTGCTAGTAGGAAAAAAAAACCTAATTAATTTTTTGGGATGGTAACGGGTCGAGGCCCGAGAGTCCAAATGCAATCATTTTGACCGAACCAGTCTAGACGGAACTGAACTCAAATTGTAATCCGCAGTTTCAGCAGGAATGAATTATATCTAAAGCAAAGAATCTCCAGAAAGGGATACTCATGGCAACAATACTTTAGTTTTCTATGTTATCTTATCTAAGGTGATAGTATTCAATAGATACTAGCTAAATAATGTCAAAATTTAGATCCAAGAGCTTACAGCTTGGGATTGTGAACGCGGAATTCCATCCAGAATGAAACCTCTTTCATTGCACCCATCTTCCAACCGTTTTGAAAGTAGGCCGATTACTACGTCCTCTGAAACAAGCTCTCCGCGATTCACTGCATTTGCAATCTATATTCCAAGGAAGAACAAGAACAGAGTTAAGCAAAAGCGAAGAAGCAACTCCGTAATCAAAAAGGCAGTTAGCTGCGAGATTCAAGGACTAACTTAGCATATAAAAGAAATTCCATAAACCAAAAAAAAAAAGATAACACCAAAATAACAGAAAAATAAAAACAACAAATTATAAGAAAATGAATGACAGAGCTAAAAACCTGTTTGTAAAGAGAAGAGCGAGGATGGAGCTCTTGACGGACGAGACTGGCCATGGAAATGTGAGGAACTTTCAAAAACTTCGAGAGTCTTTCTGCGAACACATGCTTTTTAGTGTGTGGATATCCTATGAACGACCACTGCACTCTCACCGGAACATCTCCTTCCGTGTCCGTCACAACCTTCCCAAGCGGATCGCGGCACTTAATGTCGTCATACTCGTCGGGGTCGAGCTGCAGTTGAGCTGCGCCGATCGAAGAGTAGAGCCGGAAAACAGATAGTTGCACGAATCGGCGGAGTGGTGGCGCCGCCGAAATTCTGACTGTTTTCGCAATCAGGTGGCGGAGGGTGATCATCGGCAGAGAAGAGATTTCACTGTTCAGGGAGCAAGCAACAAATTAACAGTTCAGGGGCATAGCCCGTGGTCACTGGTTAATGCGTGATAGGTGGGACCCAATCTTCTTTAATTGGATATTCGCACACGTGGAGGCAGTCGTCACGGTTCGGTTACTCATTAACATCAACGGCGCGTCGTTTAGGACCACAGATTTTAGTATTTTACTAGACTTATCCAAAACAAAAACCCCAGGTAAAGTTAAAGAATAAAAAATTCAACCGTAAAATTTTAAACATTTTAAATTTTCTAGTGGCGTACGGATGAGTAATGCATAACAATCTGCTCTTGAAAAAGGAATAACAGCTTAAAACAGCTGCTAATAGGTTAAGGAGCAAAAGGAAGAGGGGCTTCTGATTAACTAGTCGGTGAAGCAATAACTTACCAAGGTAACGAAATTTACCTTTTTGAAAATTAGCTTATTTTCAAAAATTTTCAAAGTTATAGATTAAATTAATTTTCAAAAACTTCTTTTATTCTACATAAGTTTTATTTATTTTTGAAAATTAGATAAGTTTTATTTATTGAGTCAATTTAGTATGTCTTTTTAATTTGATATGCCTTTTTGAAGCCCCATTTAGGCTTCCAACTAGGCTTTAAGTTAAGATTAAATTAATTGGAATCTGTGATGTTTTGATTTCAAGTTATTAATACTTTCAATTTTATTGTTATTTCCTCAGATAATTTATTTAGAATACATTATTTAGAGATTATTTCGCGCAATCGAAAATTATACAATGTGCATTAAGGCGACCCAAACCCCACGCCTCAGCGAGATTTTTATAAACCTTGCGTCTCAGCGAGATCTCTACTGAATGTTGTTGAATGTTGTTGTAACAGCAGCAAACTTCTGCTGCAACTATCTTCGATACCTGGATAAGCTATAAACTCCAGTAACAAATTTAGATAAGCAAATGCATAAACTCCAGTAACAAATTTAGATAAGCAAATGCAGGAATAAAGAGCAATCACTTGTTATGGATCATAACGTTTTGAAAGATTATTGGTTCTGATATTCACAAGGTTATTTCAGCCCTCAAGCTAGAGGTGTCACTACAGTGACATTTTCAACCCTGGAGTTGAGATGGCTTCTCTGTCTCTAATGGAGGTTTTTCAACTTTGAGCTTCTTGCTCTTTTTGGCAGAGGTCGAGTTGCTTTCGGCACCCCAAAACAATCGCATCTGCATCATGTCCAACAATCGAGACTGCAAATGTTTGTTCATTTCTATGACGTGCTTTGCCATACTCAGAGCCCATATGCGGTTCTCTATGTTTATATCGACCTTCATTTCCAAGGCTCCAGGCGACTGTCCTTGCTGGTTTGTATCTCCAATGCAAGGAATCAAAATTAAGTTCTGTGGAAAATCTCGGAAAAAAGCAAAACTTGATGCTATTTTATCTGTTCAAGCATCACAATTCACACGAGCATAGCATGCCAGAGAAGGAAAGAGAGACTGACCTGCATCTCAATATTTGCCGATTCATTGAGCTGGTGCTTCCAGAATCGCCAAGAGTATGATTTTCCTCAAGGGATGGACATGAGTGAAGAGTAGTGATCATTCCCTGGATAATTTATCCAGCTCAGGAAACTTGCCGAGCAAAGATACGGAATTGATTGAACACTCTTCGATGGTTTGGTGCAGGTAGTAGAGAAGATATTGGAAGCACTAAAAGGTTAGTTACAGGCCCTGTAAATTAAGATAAAAGAGAATTTTCCAAATTAGCTCAGTCTATATCTGCCCGTAAGTCTGTTACCTTCATCACCGCCAGTTTCCGGAATGAATATGGATCCAAATATCCTCCAGAACTATATTGATGAGTGACAGAATTTAGAAAAGAGGACATTTGTTATTCTGAGTGACTGTATAGGCTTGCCAAATAAAGAGGTGTTTTATATGCTAACGGTGTTACTACATCCCCATTCACTCGCAATAAAACAGAACCATAAGAAGGTGATGATGGGTAGGATTGAGCTTACCTTTCCGATGGTCAAATCTTCGCATAATTACTCCACTTGCGACATTCCAAAGGCATACAGTGCAGTCTGTGGAGGCTGATAACAAACCTAATGCACTGAAGGTCATTGCTGTTATCGATCCGCTGGATGAAGAAAGAGAGTCTTATTGTTATCATTCTGGCACCAAAAAACAGAAAACTTGACCAAGATTTGAAATAATCATAGTTAAAACTTCAAGATACATTAGTAAATATGAAATGCTCTTCCATCTACAATGCAATGCCCATAATCACCAAATGTCATCTCAACACAGAGAAGTAAAGTCTGACAAATTGTAATCTTGCTGCTCAGAAACAGTAGCACTAACCGGCTGATAACTACTACTTTCAGGCACTGCTCGTTTTGAATATACAATCAGTAACCTTCCATAATGAATAGATAATGATTAGCTTTTGTTATATTTTGTTTAACATCCCAATGCCTAGAGATTTGACAATGAATTTGAGTAAACTTTATGCATACGTTACACATTACTTGTGTCCTTTCAGCTCAACTGGTTGATCTTCAGCAAAAATAGAAGGATCTTCCTCTAGACCAATATGGAGCACATTGATAAATATTGTTCCATCTATGCTTCAGAAAACAGGTGTTCCTCTGTAGGATCAAGGACGATTGCGGTTATCCCAATTGAATATTCCTGAGTTTGTATAGGACTACCTGAGATAAGGCCCCAAGCCTACGAGAAAACAGAATTGCATCCCTGAATCATGAGAAATTGAAATTCAAAGCTCCAGTAGTTAATAGAAATACATAGTATATTATCTATCTACTTACCTTGCATGTACAATCAAGGGAGCTTGATATAAACATCGAGGTTGTTGTTAACAGGCGGTTATGGAGGAAACATGGTCCACCAAACAGTATAACAATGGAGAATTGTTGAAATTCTCTACATCTAGCAAACTTCACAAAATCCATAATGAGAATAAAAAATTAACCATGGAATTTGGTATCGTGACCTCTTATGACGAAGAATCAAAGAATCAAATGGAAATGTTTATTCTTTACCTAATCATACACCACACACAGATCATCCCATCCTCTGAACCAGATATAAGAAGAGCGTCATCTTCAGAAAAAGTCATGCAGTTCAAAGGCTTGCGGTGGGCAAACCAAGTTTTGAGCAGTGTTCCTCTGGTAACCTACATGTCATCTACACATTATATTCTTCTCATATGATCAATAAAACTAAATATCGAGTACAGATGCATGTGTACATCACCTGTTTATGAATAGTACTAAGGATCATGCTAGAAATACATGCTCTGGGAACTAGAGTTTTGTCTAGAATAAGGTTCCTCTTTCTGTTTCAGTTGACAAAAAAAGATGCTCAGTACTAACCTGCCAGAGGTAAACATTTCCAGAAGGAGAACCACCTGCAAGATATACACCATCCTTGGTGGACGCAAGTGGTCCTATGGCCTCTATTGGGTAGCTTCGAAGTGGAGACTGAGACTGAAATTAGAACATCAAGTGAAACAGAGTTCAACAAGCATTTCTCAGATGGACCCCAAATTGTTAAATTAATCCTTACAGACAATAAGTTTTGAACACGAATACTCACGAGATTCATGACATTCCTAAATCAAAACCATAGTTCTTTTTACCAGAAATCAAAAGTTAACAAGCTTTCTATTACAGGTTCAAGGAAAGTGAGAAACTGACCTCCAGATTGCATTGTGACTAGAAACAAACAAAATTTCATAAACCCAAATCCTAAAAGGGGTCTTAAACTCCGTTACCTTGTTCAAGGACCAAGTGAAGACGGACCCACCACCAACAGAACGATATCTGCTAACCTGGGAAGCAACAAGAAAGCGATCATTCAAGCACAGTAAACCATGAGGAGGAGAAGCACAAGTTGGTATGTGCATAACACGATCTCCAGTTTCCATATCCCAAACTGTAATTCCGATCCCCATACATACAGCCAAAACCTGACCAACCACTCCCATCTTCATCTCCTCCATAGTCAGTCCTCTCTACACGCTCAATAACACCTACAGCTTTTACTGATGTAAACTTTACACACATACACAGATAGTGTGTGAATGAAGTTGCGCACGCACAGTGTGTCTCTATCAGAGCACACATGGATTGATCGACGCATGGCAGAGAAGGGTTAAAGAAAGCGACAAATGTTGTTGGGCATTTTGCTTCTTTTCGCTTGTGTTGCCACTGAGAGAGCAGCAGCGAAAATGGAGGGTCTCGAAATGAAAGGCTTGGGTTTTCTTGCAAGTGTTCAGCATGCAGCGTTGTTACATGTCAGGCCTGGTAAATGATTTGCCGGGAATGGGGTCCACTGGATTAGTACCTACGACTGTATATAAATGGCTAATGTTATGGCCAGAACTAATTCTTGTTACATCGTTTAGAAGCAAACCATGTGACTATCTTCCCTCAAATTAATATAAAAATATATAATTATTATTTTTAAAACATAAACATAGATATATATAACCAAAAAATAGTTTTGTATTTTAATTTTTTTCAAAAACATTGAATTTATTATGCTTGAAGACAATCGAACCCAACTTCATCTAGCTTAACCCTATTTTTTCATTTCTCTGTCGTTCATCTTTTCTTTCTTTTTTAATTTTGCCTTTTAACAGTAAATTTGAATGTTCCGAGTTATGGAGCAGTCCATATTTGGAGGTCAGCCCCTAGAACTTGCAGTATGAGCTCATATCAGGTCAAGTTAGAGTTCTGATTTGGTTCCATTTGGAATGAATTTTAGTACTTTTTACAGTTCATTCCACCATCGTGCAAATGGCAAAGATGAGGCGTTGAGGGGAGTAGCTCGTGCATCCAGACCCAGTTCCTTCGAGGAAAACAGTGGATCAATGTGTTTTAGGCATAACGCGGCCAACAGCCCTCTCCAGGTGTCCCCAATCGCGCATCCCACTTGAACATCAAGAAGCTTATTTTGTCTCCGGTAATAATCCTCCACAGGCTTGCTCTGCACAGAGAAAGAATTGATCATCAGTATTCATTAACTACTCTCCTTCAATAGAGTAAAAGACGTAAACTTTTTGTAGTTTAAATAAATTAATGATTGATGCATATTTGCAGGGCACTTCGTTCACATTCCTTAGGCAAGATAAGACAAATGGGTTAAAATCTTGGGTTTCAGTAATCCACACAATTGCCATATCTGGAACCCCAAATAGCGAATACAAGTCTTTCTTCCTTAGCACCGGGTAAAACATTGTCTATACCCGAATCAATAAACAGGCTACTTCCTCTCCCACTACGCGGGCTGAATATTATGCATTTTCATCTTTCATTGAGTTACATTTCTTCTTAAGTAAACTGACATCAGTGTAGCTGCAAGCCACCATGTAAATGAGGGCTTCAACCATGATTACATAATGATCCAAAACTGCAAATCCCTACTAATTTGACAGGGGAGCCAAATAATTCAAAGCTTCAACCAATTTTAATGAGATGGAATTCTAATCAATCTTTACCAACTCTGTAGATAACTCAGGGGGCCACCGTCCGGAGATCTATGTTCGATTATCATAAAGTCTGTTAACTTATGAAAAGGTTACCTGCTTAACATAGGACTCGAGTTTATATTTCCAGGCACCCTCTGCAATAGCAAAGCAAAATGCTTGCTAAGTATACTGCATGGTTACATCAGTAACTGTGCCATCGAGTGTGCTTACAAGGATTAATAAGAAAAGGGACTACCTTCTTGATGTTTCACCAAGTAATCATCAGTGCACTTGAAATTCACAACCAAATCAATATCCACAAGGTGCTCAAGGATATCCTGGGAAACCATGAAAAGGGCAGTCACGTAAACAGGGAGTCTTTGGTTATACATATTGCTAGTAGGAAAAAAAAACCTAATTAATTTTTGGGATGGTAACGGGTCGAGGCCCGAGTCCAAATGCAATCATTTTGACCGAACCAGTCTAGACGGAACTGAACTCAAATTGTAATCCGTAGTTTCAGCAGGTATGAATTATATCTAAAGCAAAGAATCTCCACAAAGGGACACTCATGGCAACAATACTTTAGTTTTCTATGTTATCTTATCTAAGGTTATAGTATTCAATAGATACTAGCTAAATAATGTCAAAATTTAGATCCAAGAGCTTACAGCTTGGGATTGTGAACGCGAATTCCATCCAGAATGAAACCTCTTTCATTGCACCCATCTTCCAACCGTTTTGAAAGTAGGCCGATTACTACGTCCTCTGAAACAAGCTCTCCGCGATTCACTGCATTTGCAATCTATATTCCAAGGAAGAACAAGAACAGAGTTAAGCAAAAGCGAAGAAGCAACTCCGTAATCAAAAGGCAGTTAGCTGCGAGATTCAAGGACTAACTTAGCATATAAAAGAAATTCCATAAACCAAAAAAAAGATAACACCAAAATAACAGAAAATAAAACAACAAATTATAAAAAATGAATGACAGAGCTAAAACCTGTTTGTAAAGAGAAGAGCGAGGATGGAGCTCTTGACGGACGAGACTGGCCATGGAAATGTGAGGAACTTTCAAAACTTCGAGAGTCTTTCTGCGAACACATGCTTTTAGTGTGTGGATATCCTATGAACGACCACTGCACTCTCACCGGAACATCTCCTTCCGTGTCCGTCACAACCTTCCCAAGAGGATCGCGGCACTTAATGTCGTCATACTCGTCGGGGTCGAGCTGCAGTTGAGCTGCGCCGATCGAAGAGTAGAGCCGGAAAACAGATAGTTGCACGAATCGGCGGAGTGGTGGCGCCGCCGAAATTCTGACTGTTTTCGCAATCAGGTGGCGGAGGGTGATCATCGGCAGAGAAGAGATTTCACTGTTCAGGGAGCAAGCAACAAATCAACAGTTCAGGGGCAGAGCCCGTGGTCACTGGTTAATACGTGATAGGTGGGACCCAATCTTCTTTAATTGGATATTCGCACACGTGGAGGCAGTCGTCACGGTTCGGTTACTCATTAACATCAACGGCGCGTCGTTTAGGACCACAGATTTTAGTATTTTACTAGACTTATCCAAAACAAAAACCCCAGGTAAAGTTAAAGAATAAAAAATTCAACCGTAAAATTTTAAACATTTTAAATTTTCTAGTGGCGTACGGATGAGTAATGCATAAGAATCTGCTCTTGAAAAAGGAATAACAGCTTAAAACAGCTGCTAATAGGTTAAGGAGCAAAAGGAATCTGCTCTTGAAAAAGGAATAACAGCTTAAAACAGCTGCTAATAGGTTAAGGAGCAAAAGGAAGAGGGGCTTCTGATTAACTAGTCGGTGAAGCAATAACTTACCAAGGTAACGAAAATTTACCTTTTTTGAAAATTAGCTTATTTTCAAAAATTTTCAAAGTTATAGATTAAATTAATTTTCGAAAACTTCTTTTATTCTACATAAGTTTTATTTATTTTTTTGAAAATTAGATAAGTTTTATTTATTGAGTCAATTTAGTATGTCTTTTTAATTTGATATGCCTTTTTGAAGCCCCATTTAGGCTTCCAACTAGGCTTTAAGTTATAGATTAAATTAATTGGAATCTGTGATGTTTTGATTTCAAGTTATTAATACTTTCAATTTTATTGTTATTTCCTCAGATAATTTATTTAGAATACATTATTTAGAGATTATTTCGCGCAATCGAAAATTATACAATGTGCATTAAGGCGACCCAAACCCCACGCCTCAGCGAGATTTTATAAACCTCGCGTCTCAGCGAGATCTCTACTGAATGTTGTTGTAACAGCAGCAAACTTCCCCGTATCAGGAAAACTGGTGCAACTATCTTCAATACCTGGATAAGCTATAAACTCCAGTAACAAATTTAGATAAGCAAATGCAGGAATAAGAGCAATCACTTGTTATGGATCATAACGTTTTGAAAGATTATTGGTTCTGATATTCACAAGGTTATTTCAGCCCTCAAGCTAGAGGTGTCACTACAGTGACATTTTCAACCCTGGAGTTGAGATGGCTTCTCTGTCTCTAATGGAGGTTTTTCAACTTTGAGCTTCTTGCTCTTTTTTGCAGAGGTCGAGTTGCTTTCGGCACCCCAAAACAATCGCATCTGCATCATGTCCAACAATCGAGACTGCAAATGTTTGTTCATTTCTATGACGTGCTTTGCCATACTCAGAGCCCATATGCGGTTCTCTATGTTTATATCGACCTTCATTTCCAAGGCTCCAGGCGACTGTCCTTGCTGGTTTGTATCTCCAATGCAAGGAATCAAAATTAAGTTCTGTGGAAAATCTCGGGAAAAAGCAAAACTTGATGCTATTTTATCTGTTCAAGCATCACAATTCACACGAGCATAGCATGCCAGAGAAGGGAAAGAGAGACTGACCTGCATCTCCAATATTTGCCGATTCATTGAGCTGGTGCTTCCAGAATCGCCAAGAGTATGATTTTCCTCAAGGGATGGACATGAGTGAAGAGTAGTGATCATTCCCCTGGATAATTTATCCAGCTCAGGAAACTTGCCGAGCAAAGATACACGGAATTGATTGAACACTCTTCGATGGTTTGGTGCAGGTAGTAGAGAAGATATTGGAAGCACTAAAAGGTTAGTTACAGGCCCTGTAAATTAAGATAAAAGAGAATTTTCCAAATTAGCTCAGTCTATATCTGCCCGTAAGTCTGTTACCTTCATCACCGCCAGTTTCCGGAATGAATATGGATTCAAATATCCTCCAGAACTATATTGATGAGTGTCAGAATTTAGAAAAGAGGACATTTGTTATTCTGAGTGACTGTATAGGCTTGCCAAATAAAGAGGTGTTTTATATGCTAACGGTGTTACTACATCCCCATTCACTCGCAATAAAACAGAACCATAAGAAGGTGATGATGGGTAGGATTGAGCTTACCTTTCCGATGGTCAAATCTTCGCATAATTACTCCACTTGCGACATTCCAAAGGCATACAGTGCAGTCTGTGGAGGCTGATAACAAACCTAATGCACTGAAGGTCATTGCTGTTATCGATCCGCTGGATGAAGAAAGAGAGTCTTATTGTTATCATTCTGGCACCAAAAAATAGAAAACTTGACCAAGATTTGAAATAATCATAGTTAAAACTTCAAGATACATTAGTAAATATGAAATGCTCTTCCATCTACAATGCAATGCCCATAATCACCAAATGTCATCTCAACACAGAGAAGTAAAGTCTGATAAATTGTAATCTTGCTGCTCAGAAACAGTAGCAGTAACCGCTGATAACTACTACTTTCAGGCACTGCTCGTTTTGAATATACAATCAGTAACCTTCCATAATGAATAGATAATGATTAGCTTTTGTTATATTTTGTTTAACATCCCAATGCCTAGAGATTTGACAAAGAATTTGAGTAAACTTTATGCATCGTTACACATTACTTGTGTCCTTTCAGCTCAACTGGTTGATCTTCAGCAAAAATAAAAGGATCTTCCTCTAGACCAATATGGAGCACGTTGATAAATATTGTTCCATCTATGCTTCCAGAAAACAGGTGTTCCTCTGTAGGATCAAGGACGATTGCGGTTATCCCAATTGAATATTCCTGAGTTTGTATAGGACTACCTGAGATAAGGCCCCAAGCCTACGAGAAAACAGAATTGCATCCCTGAATCATGAGAAATTGAAATTCAAAGCTCCAGTAGTTAATAGAAATACATAGTATATTATCTATCTACTTACCTTGCATGTACAATCAAGGGAGCTTGATATAAACATCGAGGTTGTTGTTAACAGGCGGTTATGGAGGAAACATGGTCCACCAAACAGTATAACAATGGAGAATTGTTGAAATTCTCTACATCTAGCAAACTTCACAAAATCCATAATGAGAATAAAAAATTAACCATGGAATTTGGTATCGTGACCTCTTATGACGAAGAATCAAAGAATCAAATGGAAATGTTTATTCTTTACCTAATCATACACCACACACAGATCATCCCATCCTCTGAACCAGATATAAGAAGAGCGTCATCTTCAGAAAAAGTCATGCAGTTCAAAGGCTTGCGGTGGGCAAACCAAGTTTTGAGCAGTGTTCCTCTGGTAACCTACATGTCATCTACACATTATATTCTTCTCATATGATCAATAAAACTAAATATCGAGTACAGATGCATGTGTACATCACCTGTTTATGAATAGTACTAAGGATCATGCTAGAAATACATGCTCTGGGAACTAGAGTTTTGTCTAGAATAAGGTTCCTCTTTCTGTTTCAGTTGACAAAAAAAGATGCTCAGTACTAACCTGCCAGAGGTAAACATTTCCAGAAGGAGAACCACCTGCAAGATATACACCATCCTTGGTGGACGCAAGTGGTCCTATGGCCTCTATTGGGTAGCTTCGAAGTGGTGACTGAGACTGAAATTAGAACATCAAGTGAAACAGAGTTCAACAAGCATTTCTCAGATGGACCCCAAATTGTTAAATTAATCCTTACAGACAATAAGTTTTGAACACGAATACTCACGAGATTCATGACATTCCTAAATCAAAACCATAGTTCTTTTTACCAGAAATCAAAAGTTAACAAGCTTTCTATTACAGGTTCAAGGAAAGTGAGAAACTGACCTCCAGATTGCATTGTGACTAGAAACAAACAAAATTTCATAAACCCAAATCCTAAAAGGGGTCTTAAACTCCGTTACCTTGTTCAAGGACCAAGTGAAGACGGACCCACCACCAACAGAACGATATCTGCTAACCTGGGAAGCAACAAGAAAGCGATCATTCAAGCACAGTAAACCATGAGGAGGAGAAGCACAAGTTGGTATGTGCATAACACGATCTCCAGTTTCCATATCCCAAACTGTAATTCCGATCCCCATACTCTTGTCACTACATACAGCCAAAACCTGACCAACCACTCCCATCTTCATCTCCTCCATAGCCAGTCCTCTCTACACGCTCAATAACACCTACAGCTTTTACTGATGTAAACTTTACACACATACACAGATAGTGTGTGAATGAAGTTGCGCACGCACAGTGTGTCTCTATCAGAACACACATGGATTGATCGACGCATGGCAGAGAAGGGTTAAAGAAAGCGACAAATGTTGTTGGGCATTTTTGCTTCTTTTCGCTTGTGTTGCCACTGAGAGAGCAGCAGCGAAAATGGAGGGTCTCGAAATGAAAGGCTTGGGTTTTCTTGCAAGTGTTCAGCATGCAGCGTTGTTACATGTCAGGCCTGGTAAATGATTTGCCGGGAATGGGGTCCACTGGATTAGTACCTACGACTGTATATAAATGGCTAATGTTATGGCCAGAACTAATTCTTGTTACATCGTTTAGAAGCAAACCATGTGACTATCTTCCCTCAAATTAATATAAAATATATAATTATTATTTTTAAAACATAAACATAGATATATATAACCAAAAATAGTTTTGTATTTTAATTTTTTCAAAACATTGAATTTATTATGCTTGAAGACAATCGAACCCAACTTCATCTAGCTTAACCCTATTTTTCATTTCTCTGTCGTTCATCTTTTCTTTCTTTTTAATTTTGCCTTTTAACAGTAAATTTGAATGTTCCGAGTTATGGAGCAGTCCATATTTGGAGGTCAGCCCTAGAACTTGCAGTATGAGCTCATATCAGGTCAAGTTAGAGTTCTGATTTGGTTCCATTTGGAATGAATTTTAGTACTTTTACAGTTCATTCCACCATCGTGCAAATGGCAAAGATGAGGCGTTGAGGGAGTAGCTCGTGCATCCAGACCCAGTTCCTTCGAGGAAAACAGTGGATCAATGTGTTTTAGGCATAACGCGGCCAACAGCCCTCTCCAGGTGTCCCCAATCGCGCATCCCACTTGAACATCAAGAAGCTTATTTTGTCTCCGGTAATAATCCTCCACAGGCTTGCTCTGCAGAGAGAAAGAATTGATCATCAGTATTCATTAACTACTCTCCTTCAATAGAGTAAAGACGTAAACTTTTTGTAGTTTAAATAAATTAATGATTGATGCATATTTGCAGGGCACTTCGTTCACATTCCTTAGGCAAGATAAGACAAATGGGTTAAAATCTTGGGTTTCAGTAATCCACACAATTGCCATATCTGGAACCCCAAATAGCGAATACAAGTCTTTCTTCCTTAGCACCGGGTAAAACATTGTCTATACCCGAATCAATAAACAGGCTACTTCCTCTCCCACTACGCGGGCTGAATATTATGCATTTTCATCTTTCATTGAGTTACATTTCTTCTTAAGTAAACTGACATCAGTGTAGCTGCAAGCCACCATGTAAATGAGGGCTTCAACCATGATTACATAATGATCCAAAACTGCAAATCCCTACTAATTTGACAGGGGAGCCAAATAATTCAAAGCTTCAACCAATTTTAATGAGATGGAATTCTAATCAATCTTTACCAACTCTGTAGATAACTCAGGGGGCCACCGTCCGGAGATCTATGTTCGATTATCATAAAGTCTGTTAACTTATGAAAAGGTTACCTGCTTAACATAGGACTCGAGTTTATATTTCCAGGCACCCTCTGCAATAGCAAAGCAAAATGCTTGCTAAGTATACTGCATGGTTACATCAGTAACTGTGCCATCGAGTGTGCTTACAAGGATTAATAAGAGAAAAGGGACTACCTTCTTGATGTTTCACCAAGTAATCATCAGTGCACTTGAAATTCACAACCAAATCAATATCCACAAGGTGCTCAAGGATATCCTGGGAAACCATGGAAAGGGCAGTCACGTAAACAGGGAGTCTTTGGTTATACATATTGCTAGTAGGAAAAAAAAAAACCTAATTAATTTTTGGGATGGTAACGGGTCGAGGCCGAGAGTCCAAATGCAATCATTTTGACCGAACCAGTCTAGACGGAACTGAACTCAAATTGTAATCCGTAGTTTCAGCAGGTATGAATTATATCTAAAGCAAAGAATCTCCACAAAGGGACACTCATGGCAACAATACTTTAGTTTTTCTATGTTATCTTATCTAAGGTTATAGTATTCAATAGATACTAGCTAAATAATGTCAAAATTTAGATCCAAGAGCTTACAGCTTGGGATTGTGAACGCGAATTCCATCCAGAATGAAACCTCTTTCATTGCACCCATCTTCCAACCGTTTTGAAAGTAGGCCGATTATTACGTCCTCTGAAACAAGCTCTCCGCGATTCACTGCATTTGCAATCTATATTCCAAGGAAGAACAAGAACAGAGTTAAGCAAAAGCGAAGAAGCAACTCCGTAATCAAAAGGCAGTTAGCGGCGAGATTCAAGGACTAACTTAGCATATAAAGAAATTCCATAAACAAAAAAATAAAGATAACACCAAAATAACAGAAAAATAAAACAACAAATTATAAGAAAATGAATGACAGAGCTAAAAACCTGTTTGTAAAGAGAAGACCGAGGACGGAGCTCTTGACGGACGAGACTGGCCATGGAAATGTGAGGAACTTTCAAAAACTTCGAGAGTCTTTCTGCGAACACATGCTTTTTAGTGTGTGGATATCCTATGAACGACCACTGCACTCTCACCGGAACATCTCCTTCCGTGTCCATCACAACCTTCCCAAGCGGATCGCGGCAGTTAATGTCTTCGTACTCGTCGGGGTCGAGCTGCAGCTGAACTGCGCCGATCGAAGAGTAGAACCGGAAAACAGATAGTTGCACGAGTCGGCGAAGTGGTGGCGCCGCCGAAATTCTGACTGTTTTCGCAATCAGGTTGCGGAGGGCGATCATCGGCAGAGAAGAGATTTCACTGTTCAGGGAGCAAGCAACAAATTAACAGTTCAGGCGCAGACCCCGTGGTCACTGGTTGATAGGTGGGACCCAATCAGTTGAATTTTGAAACAGAGATTTTGATGTATTTCTTTTAATTGGATATTCGCACACGTGGAGGCAGTCGCCGCAGTTCAGTGGCTCATTAACATCAACGGCGCGTCGTTTAGGACCACAGATTTTAGTATTTTACTAGGCTTATCCAAAACAAAAACCCCAAGTAAAGTTATGAATAAAAAATTCAACCGATCAACCCACTCAAGTACTCAATACTAAAATTTTGAACATTTTAAATTTTTTGTTTAATTTTAACCATTCCGTTCAATCAATGTTTTAAAATTAGACTCGTCATCGAATCAAGAAACTTTATTGATCATGGATTTGATTGGTTTAATTGGTTCAATGGCGGTTGAGCGATATAACATCGTAATTATGTAATAATTATATTTAATTATATATAATATTAAAAATATTAAAAAATACAAAACAAATAAAAATAAAAAAACAAAAATAAAATAAAATTTTTATTAAACCGGTTATCAAATTGGTCCGATCCGATTTTCAAAACAGAGGGTTTAATCATGTTTCACACATACAAGTTTGAAAGGAATGGGTGTTTCTGGTGGCGTATGGGTGAGTAACGTATAAAAATCTACTTTTGAAAAGAGAATAACAGGTGAAAACAGCAGCTATAAGTTGAGGGGCAAAAGGAGGAATTGGTTCGAGGAGGGGTGAAGCAATAGCTTACCGAGGTAACGATCAGTAGTTGGCCTAAGAGGATAATCACTCACACTTGCATTGAGACACAACCTAGACTCTTGTGCGAGATAGCATGGGAAATGTTTTTGCAACGGCTGAAAGCCTGACGAAGCTACTCTTGTTATTAAAATTGATCAACTTATTAATTAATCAATTAAATTAATACATTTTTATAAATTAAAATAAAATAATTATTTTATTTGATAATATTTTAAGTTGAAAAATTAATTATATTTTAAATTATTTAATTTTATTCAATCTTTAACGTGATTGGATCTAATACTAATTCAATCTTTTAAACCTTAAATTTTGTGTGTTATCGGTTTAACTTTTGATCCAATTTTAAATATTGCATATACCGTCTTTAAAATTCAACTTCATTTAAAGTAAAATTTCTTATTTCACATAATTAAAACTTAAATTTATCTAATTAATTTTAAATTTAGATTAAAATTAGTTCGATTTAAATAAAACTTCTTTTATGCTAGATAAGTTTTATTTATTGAGACAATTTAGTATGTCTTTTTAATTTGATATGCCTTTTTGAAGCCCCATTTAGGCTTCCAACTAGGCTTTAAGTTATAAATTAAATTAATTGGAATCTTTGATGTTTTGATTTCAAGTTATTAATACATTCAATTGTTATTTCCTCATATAATTTATTTAGAATATATTATTTAGAGATTATTTCGCGCAATCAAAAATTATACAATATGCATTAAGGCGACCGAGATCTTACGCCTCAACAAGATTTTTATAAACCTTACGTCTCAACGAGATTTCTATTGAATGTTGTTGTAACAGCAGCAAACTTCCCCCGAATAAGGAAAACTGCTGCAACTATCTTCAATACCTAGATAAGCTATAAACTCCAGTAACAAATTTAGATAAGCAAATGCAGGAATAAAGAGCAATCACTTGTTATTGATCATAACGTTTTGAAAGATTATTGGTTCTGATATTCACAAGGTTATTTCAGCCCTCAAGCTAGAGGTGTCGCTACAGTGACATTTTCAACCCTGGAGTTGAGATGGCTTCTCTGTCTCTAATGGAGGTTTTCAACTTTGAGCTTCTTGCTCTTTTTGCAGAGGTCGAGTTGCTGTCGGCACCCCAAAACAATCGCATCTGCATCATGTCCAACAATCGAGACTGCAAATGTTTGTTCATTTCTATGACATGCTTTGCCATACTCAGAGCCCATATGCGGTTCTCTATGTTTATATCTACCTTCATTTCCAAGGCTCCAGGCGACTGTCCTTGCTGGTTTGTATCTCCAATGCAAGGAATCAAGATTAAGTTCTACGGAAAATCTCAGGAAAAGCAAAACTTGATGCTATTTTATCTGTTCAAGCATCACAATTCACACGAGCATAGCATGCCAGAGAAGGGAAAGAGAGACTGACCTGCATCTCCAATATTTGCCGATTCATTGAGCTGGTGCTTCCAGAATCGCCAAGAGTATGATTTTCCTCAAGGGATGGACATGAGTGAAGAGTAGTGATCATTCCCCTGGATAATTTATCCAGCTCAGGAAACTTGCCGAGCAAAGATACACGGAATTGATTGAACACTCTTCGATGGTTTGGTGCAGGTAGTAGAGAAGATATTGGAAGCACTAAAAGGTTAGTTACAGGCCCTGTAAATTAAGATAAAGAGAATTTTCCAAATTAGCTCAGTCTATATCTGCCCGTAAGTCTGTTACCTTCATCACCGCCAGTTTCCGGAATGAATATGGATCCAAATATCCTCCAGAACTATATTGATAAGTGTCAAAATTTAGAAAAGAGGACATTTGTTATTCTGAGTGACTGTATAGGCTTGCCAAATAAAGAGGTGTTTTATATGCTAACGGTGTTACTACATCCCCATTCACTCGCAATAAAACAGAACCATAAGAAGGTGATGATGGGTAGGATTGAGCTTACCTTTCCGATGGTCAAATCTTCGCATAATTACTCCACTTGCGACATTCCAAAGGCATACAGTGCAGTCTGTGGAGGCTGATAACAAACCTAATGCACTGAAGGTCATTGCTGTTATCGATCCGCTGGATGAAGAAAGAGAGTCTTATTGTTATCATTCTGGCACCAAAAAACAGAAAACTTGACCAAGATTTGAAATAATCATAGTTAAAACTTCAAGATACATTAGTAAATATGAAATGCTCTTCCATCTACAATGCAATGCCCATAATCACCAAATGTCATCTCAACACAGAGAAGTAAAGTCTAATAAATTGTAATCTTGCTGCTCAGAAACAGTAGCAGTAACCGGCTGATAACTACTACTTTCAGGCACTGCTCGTTTTTTAATATACAATCAGTAACCTTCCATAATGAATAGATAATGATTAGCTTTTGTTATATTTTGTTTAACATCCCAATGCCTAGAGATTTGACAATGAATTTGAGTAAACTTTATGCATACGTTACACATTACTTGTGTCCTTTCAGCTCAACTGGTTGATCTTCAGCAAAAATAGAAGGATCTTCCTCTAGACCAATATTGTAGCGCCCCTCACGTAAGTGCATCGGAAACCGAAGGTTGCTCAAACACGTATCCACGATAAAGGATTTACTACCAGAAAATTTCGCTAAAATCCATGGCATCAAGTATTTTAAATCACAAAATAACGATAATCAACAAATTGACATCCAAAGTAATAATTATCCGATCTGATAATCCGATCCGAATAAACAAGTCTATCGGTCTCTAACAAAACCAAAAAGAGCGTCAAACATCTATCCTAAGTCATCCTCAAAACACTAATCGGTGACCGACCTATGTGCCATCACGACCCTACGCCGGCTTCGCTTGCGCGGAAAGAAAGATCTTGAACTAGAAGTCTACTCTATGATCTGAAAAATAGGTTGCAAATTTGGGTGAGTTTGCGAACTCGGTGAAAACCATCATCGATGGTTCACTCAAATCATGCATTACGCATACGGCGTACGGCATAATCTGATAATATTTATTATCGTTATAATATATGATTGCGATGTCGATAGCAATTTCGGATACATGTAACAATAAGCGATGTCCGAATCGGTTTGTAATAACAATAACGATCTCGATAATTCATATCATCACATATTCGATGTCGTCACAACCACGATCAATCATGTAAATGCAATGCATATGTGACTCTTTCGATTATTGATTTTGTGCCCAAGTGCTCGATCGATGTCGGTGTGGGCGCGTCGAGTTTCTCCTGAAATTTAAGCCGGTCGATGCGATATCTGAGCTCGAAGCTCTTTTCGGTGAAAATAGCAACTTGGGACACATTCCATTATGTGATCATGCATTTATGCATGCGGTGTCACGTTCGATAATTTACGGATGTGTGGCTATAAAGCCCGGTACATCGATCTTTCGATGGTTCAATGGCATGGCTATGAAGCCCGATATTGATGCAGTATCACATAACCAAGTACAAGTCGATTCGATAAAACATGCAATTCAATCAATACATGCCGATTAGTCATACGGTAGTCATACAATTCACTTTGCATGTAATTCACGTGAGGCATATAAGCAAATCGAAATTTGAGAAACCAACTAGGTTACTCACTGTAACCAGAGCTCTTGCTGGAAGTCCCAGCGATGTCCGTGGAGCGACGGTCCAGCGGTGCCTCTATAACAATAAAGTACAACCCATCACTTATTGCCCGATAAAAGCGATGCGATAATGCATATGTCTCGGTAAAATAATGTACAATGCGCTCACGATTCCGATGCTAAAACCCAATTCGACTCTTCATTGAGTTGATTGACAATAATTGATCCATTCCTAAAATCCAGTCAATTTACCTCAATTAGGATCCCCGATAGCAATTTCCTATTCCTTGGGTGAACACATCCATAAAATTCCAATTTAAACTTCAAATCAAATCTAATCCTTAATCACCTCAATCGGTTAATTTCCTAAGTCCCAATGCCAAAAGCCTCAAACACTTCTCTTGGACGACTAGGGCAAAGGTTGCGACCATGGAGTGCGCTGGCGTTCACCGCATGCTGCAGTCGACACGGGCGTGAGCCCTAGCCCGCGCGCTAAACCGCTCGCTCATCGACTAGCTACAGCGAGACCGCGATCCTTTGCTACGCCCGCGTGCCAGCGACTCCCAAGCTAAATCGCTCGGTGCTCGCGTAGCCGAACGATATGCAACTTCGTCGGTCGATCGCTCGGATGATCGATCGATCCGGCTTCGTTAATATCAGGCTACTCGCAGCTCGTCGCATCATGAAGCTCCTCCTTTGCTTCGTCCGCATCTAGAGCTACTCCTTTGCTTCGTCGCATCTTAGAGCTACTCCTTGCTCGTCCGCATCTGGAGCTCCTCACCGCTTCGTCGCATCAGAGCTCCTCACCGCTTCGTCCGCATCTGCCGAGCTATTCACCGCTTCGTCGCATGCCGAGAGCTACTCCTTGCTTCGT
>CM057233.1:85874691-85944691 GCA_029891385.1 Erythroxylum novogranatense
GATAAATCAACATGAACATAAACGAGGTGAAGCTTGTAATGATTGATACAATGCATTTCTGTCGATTTTATTGTATTATGATGCCTTCTATGATGGAGATACCGAGAGATCGACTATCGCCTATAGAAGGACCTATTAGGGGTAACCGAGCATCAAAATTTCACCCATTCGCCCGAAGTCTTTTTGAAAGTAAAATTCGGACAAAAGCCGTGTCGAGGTAGAGAAGGATGTTGAGTTCCTTGCAGAAGTTCGTATGCATAATGGGATAATAGGTCGAGCCACTAAAATGCCCTCGTGAGTATCCATTCCACCTACTACCAGCAATGAAGTTCCTAACACTGTGGAATCGGTATTGTCAGGTCAACAAAGAATCGCTAGGAATGCTACTTAGCGGAAACAAGGACTCTAGACGGTAGGCTAGAGTCCCCGATTTAGCTCTTCGACGTGAGAGCCGATGAAGAAACGGAGATGATGAACCCGTAGAAGAAACGCAGGGTCGTGATTGATGAAGCGCATCGCCCAAGTTCACAAACCCAGGTTTCGAGCTTCAGAAAGGCCTAGTTAAAGAAATCACTGATTGCTTGGTAGAAAACATATCGGTCTTCACCGGGTATCGAGCGATATTCTTGAAATTTCGATCGGTCGATCGCATTCTCTCTCCAGATTCGACAACATTACAAGCCCGCTAGACTGTAAGGCGTGTCAAAGCAAAGAAAGGCAGGAGGTGATTAAGAACGAAATTGAAAAAGTCGTCAAGGTCGGGTTCATTCGGGAAGTCAAACCTGAATGGTTGGCAAATGTTGTACTTGTGAAGAAGAAAACGAAAAGGGAGAATGCATTGGTTCCATCGATTTAAACAAAGCACGCCAAAAGACAGCTTCCTTTACCCAAAATTGATCACCATAGACTCCACGTCAGGCATGAACTCCTCAATTTCTTAGATGCCTTCTGCTACCATCGATTCAAATGAGTCTCAAGACGAAGAGAAGACAACTTTATAACCGATCGTATGTATTGCTACCAAGTGATGTCGTTCGCTTGAAGAATGCAGGCCACCTATCGCGGCCACATATAGAGGTTTTAAGGAGCAGGTCTGGTCGATCAATGAGGCTTATGTGGATGATATGGTGGTCAAAAGTAAGACGGCCACGAGCATGTAGAAGATCTCAAAGAAGTCTTCCGGACTTTAATAAATTTCGACATGAAGTTGAACCCAAAATGCGCTTTGGTGTGGCATCCGAAATTTCCGAGGTTTATGATTACTCGGGAATTGAAGCTAATCCGAAGAAAATCAAACTATCGTCCAAATGCCTTCGTCACATGCTTGAAAGATGTTCGATATCGACGGCTTGGATAGTCTCTTCGAAAGTATTCGCCTGTGGATGGGGGAAAAGTGCCTCCTGCTCTTCAAAATTTTAAGGAAAGCGGATGTGACCCACTTCCAATGGCTAGATGAAAGCGAAAGAGCATTTCAACACTGGAAGCAAGATTCCACTAGTCCACCCATCCTGCAAAGCTCAATTGAGGGGGAGAGTCTGATTTTGTATTTGTCAGTCACGGAGGGGGCGATCAACTTAGTTCTTGTTCGATCGGAGGGGAACGAACAATGCCCGATCTACTACGTCGGTAAGGTGCTGAGCGGACTAGAGACACGGTGATGCGTTCAGAAAAGTCGGTTTCCCTCGATAACGGCAAGTGCTAAGTTAAGGCCTTACTTCCAGAGTCAAACCATCGAGGTATGGATGCACTCAACCCTCAGCAAAGGTCTCAAAAGCCTCGAGACTTCTGGCGATTAATAAAATAGTGAGAGCTGGGGAGTTCGATATACAATATAAGTTTCCTTGACGACGCATCAAAGCCCAAGTGTTCGCAGATTTCGCAGTAAATGAGTCAACTCGACTATTGTATGCGAGCAACGCCCCACCTGGAGCTTATTTGTTGATGGGTCGTCCAACGCTGAGGGATGTGGAGTAGGAGTGGTATTAATCAGTCCGCACCAGGAAGAAAAGGTAAAATATGCTCTTCGGTTAGAATTTAAAGTTTCTAATAATGAAGCAGAATACGAGGCTCTGATAGCCGGCCTCCAATTGGCAAAGGAAATGGGGGTAAAGCATCTCCAGGTGTACAGCGATAGCCAAATAGTAGTTGGTCAAGTCATCAAGACGAGGCCAAAGGAGCAGATGATCAAGTACCAAACCGTAAAGCAAGAATTGAGTAATTTCAGCAATACTGATCAAGCGTGGATAAAACGGGCCCAAAATGCTAAGGCAAATGCGCTTTCTAAAATGGCTTCCGACCGAGATGCGAAAAATAACGTTTTGGTCGAGCGACTTGAACGACCCAGCATTCAGAAAGCTAATGAAGTCCTCGACGAAATGTCGATCGATCAAGTTGATGGAACCGACGACAAGATTCTCCTGAGGAACGCACTCAAGATACCTTGAAGCCAAAAAACTAAGGATAAAGGCGGCTGAATATGCGATCGTTAACGACACCTTGTACAAGCGGTCTTATGACTGGCCATTATTGCGATGCTTGAGCGAAGAAGAGGCAGAGCAGGCAATGGCTGAAGTCCACGAAGGAATGTGCGGAAACCACGTAGAAGGCAAAATGTTGGCTCGCTGATTAATTAGTGGGTATTATCGGCCGACAATGAAGAGAGATTTCAGAGAAAGTCAATCGCTGTGAGGCTTCGCTGTAAAATAGTAACTCGCCTCACCAAATTTACCAAGAGAATGAAATTAGTGAGCCATCCTATCCCTTGCTCAATGGAGAATGGATATACTAGACCTTTCCCCGGGCCCGGATGTAAGAAGTTCTTGATAGTAGCAAAGGAAATATTTCACCAATAGGTATAAGTCAAGCGCCGCCATAATTATCGAAAGGTAAGATGGAAAACTTTGTACTAAGAAATATATTAAGTCGCTTTGAATGCCTATGGTGTTGGTTACGACAACGGTCGCAGCTTGACAACGACAAATTGAGACTTCGCTGAGCTTACTAAGGATAAGGCTCCAATTGACTTCAGAGCCCACCCTCAAAGCAATAATTCGTGGAGAACACCAACAAAGATAATGAGCGCCTCAAGAAGCGCTTAGATGGACGAAAGACTTAGGTAGACGAACTAGATGAAGTATTGTGGGCCTACAGGACTACCCTAAATAGAGCCACAGGGGAAACACCATTTAGGATGACATTCAGGGCAGAAGCCCTAGTTCCAATAGAAGTGGTGTTGCATAACCAGAAAGTGTCGAGCTATGAAGGAGAGCGGAATAATGAAGCTCGCTGCGCAGAACTCGTGCTTCTCAATGAAGACAGGATAGGGCCGCCGCTCGAAAACCGCCGTGCAAAAAGCAACGGGGTCTACAAGAGGCGGTAAAGCCGAGCGACATAAAGGTCGGCGGATACGTCCTGCGAAAGGCCGAGGCGACTGGAAAGCATCCTGGAAAGCTCGGACAGGCGTGGGAAGGACCCTATCAAGTGATCAAGCAAGCCGGATATGGCTCCTACACCTCAAGCGACGCGAATGTAAATATTCTACCGAGGCCCTGGAACTCTCAAAACTTGAAAGCGTTCTACCAGTAGATAAGCTTTATATTAGTTAATCTTTTTTATTATTGTTTATTGTACACAACCTGTGGTACTTTTTTCCGCCCCGCCAACAGTTTTTAACGCCCGCGCCTTGTCATCATCAATAAAAGGGTTTCAATTTCTTGGCAAGACATTTCACTAAATTTGGCAAAGGAGAAAATTCCACCAACCGATCGCTTCAACCATCGCTTCGCCAAGTTGCCAAGACAAGATTCTGGAACCATGGCTCGACCTCGACATAACTCACCAAGTTTCCAAGACAAGATCCTGAACTATGGCCTCCCGACATAGCTCGCCAGTTGCCAAGACAAGATCCTTGAACCATGGCTCGCCGACATAGCTCGCCAGTTGCCAAGAAAGATCCTCGAACCATGGCTCGGCTCGACATAGCTTCGCCAGTTGCCAAGAAAAGATCCTGAACCATGGCTCAATTTCTACATAGCTCGACTAGGTTGCCAAAATAAGATCCTTGGAACCATGGCTCTCTCGACATCGGTCCACTATGCTCACTGTGTTACCAAGACAAGATCCTTAGAACCATCACTCACCCTCGACGCCAATCGACTACGCCGCCAGATCCCAAAACAAAATCTCAAATCGTTCGCCTCATTATCACTCGACCTAATTCACCCGATCGACGACATCGAAAGTGCACTCATTCGCGACCGCTATTCGAGAGGATCATCTAATCTTTAACACAAAAGAGGTAATGAAAACGAGCTTCTATTTCTTTGAATTAAAGCTCGTCACAAGCTCACCTCGATGAGCCTTACAAGGGGAAACAATCATTTTGATCCTTCCGGAGAGAGGAAGGCCAGCAGCAGGATCGGCCGGGTCAAGAGAAGGGCCAGCAGCAGGATCACCGGAGGAGAGGAAGGGCCAAGAAGCAGATAGGCCGGCCAGCAGAGGAAGGGCCAACAATGGACGGGAGGAGAAGACACGGAGAGACATCGCCTTCCTTCTCGAGCTAAGGTCCAGCCTCCTCATCTGAACTAAGGTCCGCCTCCCCGCCCTCTCCTCATTTCCTCCAAAGAAAGGCCGAGAGCAATGGAAGCATCGGCTCGACATAATCCTCAAATGAAGGACCCTCCACCCGTCAGAATGTGAACGCTATGGCAACTCCTCAGACCGAAGTGGTTAAGTCGCAGTTTAACTCTAAGCACTCCTCATGTAGGAATTGCCTTTTTCACCGCTTGATCGCCAACCTCTCGCTTTTGATGGAGCATTGCAACTCTCTCAATATATCCTCACCCTATGTTTACCCTCCATCGCTTCACGACAACTCAAGAAATTTCTTACCACGCCCCGCCTCCGCCTTCACCACCTTCTTCAAGCCCTCACACTCCTCGCCAGCTCGCCCTTCGCCGCAATCAACCGACTCTCCTCCTCCCCCCGTGGCAAGTTGAGCTTTAACGCCTCGCCTCCTCCCAAGATTTCTCCTCCTCCAAGGAAGAGAGTTGAGCTCGAAGACGCTCTCTTCCTTAGCCTCAAAGCTCGCCTCAAAGTTTTCACTTGCTCAAGAGCTCGTGGACTTCCCGCCCAGCCGATTGATTAATCCCACGAGCTGTTCCATACGTTAGTGCATCGCGGTAGATATCGCCAAACCCTCGACATACCACGGACGAGGCGGGCCCCAGCCTCGATTGCTCCACGAGTCCATAAGCTCCTCGCCCACGGAGAAATGATCCTCTCAAATATGTGAAGGGCTACATCAAGGTTCCTAATCGATGCGCCTTATCCAAACCGATCGCCGCTCCCACTTTTTCGCGCCGCCGCCTTTTCCCCTTACTTTCTATCTTTCTTTCCCGCCATCCGATGGGCGGTGACGGCTGGTCAACAATCCGAGCAATCTTCTTCCTCTGGCGGGTGACTCGACCTCCTCTTCCTCCTCTTCACGACTACTAGGCCTTCGCTTATCGGTCGGGTCATCACTTCGATTGCTCTAAAGCGACAACCTGTATGAAGGCCAGAGACGCCGGAGGTCGAAGTCGAGCAACATCCGAGCTGGCCTCTCCTTTCGTCCCCGCTGTTTTCGAGAGGGTCAGCAGCTTTCAGACCGCCTCGGTAAAGTGGAGGACCCAAATAAATCATCAAGCTCGCCATGGTCGCACAAAGAACAAAAACAAAGTTAGAAATCGCCAATGCTTACAAATACAAGAAATAGTTCAACCACGAGGAATCAACCGTAAGGGCGCTTTTCTCCTAGCCCGCTAATTTGGGGCGGGGGGTCGGTTCGAAATGAATCAGCCGAGGCCCCCCCACGATATCCCCGAATGAGGAGATCGAAATCGTACCGACCGAGCCCCTTTATGCGATCGACCACCTCCCAATCCTCTCTAGTAAGAGTTAGGCTCAACATGTCATTCTATCGCTCGGCTAAAGGATATCTCCATGGCTGGGACTCGAAGGAAGACCCCGGAGGCCTCACAAAAAAGTACTTTGTCCGCTGTTGTAATTTTGAAGCCGCCCACCTTGTAAACCGCATCTCTCAGATCGCAATTGAGGGATCCCACCCCGAGCTTGAACTCGTTCATCCTCAAAAATAGTAGGATGCTAATCGAGGATACCAACCGATGGCACAAGAAGGCCAAACCATTGACGAATCTCCATCCATTCGGAGGAATTTGGCCCGGTCTCAGATGGTAGGCGACGCACACCTTGTCGATGATCGGGGCATAAGGGAACTTTATGCCACTGACCGAGAAGAAGTTGTCAGAAATAGCAAAATATCCTCCCCACCGCTATGAATCCTTTCGCTCGCCACCACTTTCGGACCTGTGACATAGGATATTATTTCTAATAATTGACCGATTCACCCCCACTATCATTGTCGATTTATCTTTCTATGGCGCCTACTACCATCCCATCCTTCCTATTACTTACCACCGCTACTTTGCCACTACTTCAAAGCCCTCTTGCGGTTTCATCCCTTGGCTAACCCCACTTTTAGAACCTGCTCACGACATGTTCACAAAGAGGAAATTTAAAGGAGGAAACGAGGAAAAAGGACGTACCTATTTGGTGATTTGAGGTTGAAAATTTGGACGGCGGTTGAAAGGAAACTCCGAGACCGTAAGCGAAAGGTGCAAAAGAAAGCGTAATGAAAGCCGAGAACAAAACAAGCGTGAAGAAAATCAGAATCACGAATTTTAGTATTTATAAGATCGGTCAAACGCATGCTCCAACCAATGCTTGACACACGGAGAAAATCCGAAATAATTCGTATACGTATTTTAATCACCGAGGTAAATTAGGTTATTAGAATTCGAGCGCAGAATAATTGAAAGGACGTAAGCGACAACCGCATAACGATTACAAATTCGAATATCTCAGAGAGGCACGCGCCGTCAAGAATAATTACTCCAAGTACCTTCACGCTTAATGCCTGTCCACCGATCTACTCTTGCGCGAGCTATCATGCAATAAGCATCGAGGCCGACCGACGGACACTCAATCGATCGATCCCAAGAGACGAGCAAATATGCACTATGACTAATATCCAATCGACGGCCTACCACGAACTACCCCACAAAGTAGCTATAAAATCCTTATATACTCCTTCGATTCTTCTCCTCGCTCGCACTCGACGAGTAAGGGCTTATGATCGAGCCTGGCCGTATAGCCCAAACCCACTCAAACGACTCACGGACCGATCGATCCACCCCGCAAGGATCGACCAAATTCCTATCGACACGCTTAGGCCCAGTCCACCCACGCATCCATGGCCCACTCGCAGTGGAAGTCTCTCACGATACGTGAAAGACCTAAACCTAAGATCTATTCCATATATAAGATATAACTTTGTCATAATACGGCACGTAATCGTAATCCTAGCTTCTCTGTTTAGCTATCAAACCTCACCAAAAGACGAACTTGAGTGTCGGAGGGCCCGCCGTGATCAACCCCTGCTGCAAGCTTTCGCTGCAGCTAATTCGACTAAAAATTGAACGTCATTGCTCGGATCCACGAGGAACTGTAGTTTAATATTATATCTTATATATGACGCTTAAGCATGAAAGGAAATGCAATACGTCTGCTAATGTTTTGGCCAGAACTAATTCTTGTTACATCGTTCAGAAGCAAACTATGTGACTATCTTCTCTCAAATTAATATAAAAATATATAATTATTATTTTTAAAACATAAACATAGATATATATAACCAAAAAATAGTTTTGCATTTTTATTTTTTCAAAAATATTGAATTTATTGTGCTTGAAGTCAATCGAATCTAACTTCATCTAGCTTAACCCTATTTTTTCATTTCTCTGTAGTTTATCTTTTCTTTTCTTTTTTTAATTTTTGCCTTTTAACAGTAAATTTGAATGTTCCGAGTTATGGAGCAGTCCATATTTGGAGGTCAGCCTCTAGAACTTGCAGTATGAGCTCATATCAGGTCAAGTTAAGAGTTCTGATTTGGTTCTATTTGGAATGAATTTTAGTACTTTTTACAGTTCATCCCACCATCGTGCAAATGGCAAAGAGGAGGTGCTGAGGGGAGTAGCTTGTGCATCCAGACCCAGTTCCTTCGAGGAAAATAGTGGATCAGTGTGTTTTAGGCATAACGCGGCCAACAGTCCTCTCCAAGTGTCCCCAATCACGCATCCCACTTGAACATCAAGAAGCTTATTTTGTCTCCGGTAATAATCCTCCACAGGCTTGCTCTGCACAGAGAAAGAATTGATCATCAGTATTCATTAACTACTCTCTTTCAATAGGGTAAAAGACGTAAACTTTTTTTGTAGTTTAAATAAATTAATGATTGATGCATATTTGCAGGGCACTTAGTTCACATTCCTTAGGCAAGATAAGGCAAATGGGTTAAAATCTTGGTTTTCAGTAATCCACACGATTGCCATATCTGGAACCCCAAATAGCGAATACAAGTCTTTCTTCCTTAGCACCGGGTAAAACATTGTCTATACCCGAATCAATAAACAGGCTACTTCCTCTCCCACTACGCGGGCTGAATTATGAATTTTCATCTTTCATTGAGTTACATTTCTTCTTAAGTAAACTGACATCAGTGTAGCTGCAAGCCACCATGTAAATGAGGGCTTCAACCATGATTACATAATGATCCAAAACTGCAAATCCCTACTAATTACACAGGGGAGCCAAATAATTCAAAGCTTCAACCAATTTTAATGAGATGGAATTCTAATCAATCTTTACCAACTCTGTAGATAACTCAGGGGGCTACCCTCCGGAGATCTATGTTCGATTATCATAAAGTCTGTTAACTTATGAAAAGGTTACCTGCTTAATATAGGACTCGAGTTTATATTTCCAGGCACCCTCTGCGATAGCAAAGCAAAATGCTTGCTAAGTATACTGCATGGTTACATCAGTAACTGTGCCATCGAGTGTGCTCACAAGGATTAATAAGAGAAAAGGGACTACCTTCTTGATGTTTCACCAAGTAATCATCAGTGCACTTGAAATTCACAACCAAATCAATATCCACAAGGTGCTCAAGGATATCCTGCGAAACCATGAAAAGGGCAGTCACGTAAACAGGGAGTCTTTGGTTATACATATTGCTAGTAGGAAAAAAAAACCTAATTAATTTTTTGGGATGGTAACGGGTCGAGGCCCGAGAGTCCAAATGCAATCATTTTGACCGAACCAGTCTAGACGGAACTGAACTCAAATTGTAATCCGCAGTTTCAGCAGGAATGAATTATATCTAAAGCAAAGAATCTCCAGAAAGGGGATACTCATGGCAACAATACTTTAGTTTTTCTATGTTATCTTATCTAAGGTGATAGTATTCAATAGATACTAGCTAAATAATGTCAAAATTTAGATCCAAGAGCTTACAGCTTGGGATTGTGAACGCGGAATTCCATCCAGAATGAAACCTCTTTCATTGCACCCATCTTCCAACCGTTTTGAAAGTAGGCCGATTACTACGTCCTCTGAAACAAGCTCTCCGCGATTCACTGCATTTGCAATCTATATTCCAAGGAAGAACAAGAACAGAGTTAAGCAAAAGCGAAGAAGCAACTCCGTAATCAAAAAGGCAGTTAGCTGCGAGATTCAAGGACTAACTTAGCATATAAAAGAAATTCCATAAACCAAAAAAAAAAAGATAACACCAAAATAACAGAAAAATAAAAACAACAAATTATAAGAAAATGAATGACAGAGCTAAAAACCTGTTTGTAAAGAGAAGAGCGAGGATGGAGCTCTTGACGGACGAGACTGGCCATGGAAATGTGAGGAACTTTCAAAACTTCGAGAGTCTTTCTGCGAACACATGCTTTTTAGTGTGTGGATATCCTATGAACGACCACTGCACTCTCACCGGAACATCTCCTTCCGTGTCCGTCACAACCTTCCCAAGCGGATCGCGGCACTTAATGTCGTCATACTCGTCGGGGTCGAGCTGCAGTTGAGCTGCGCCGATCGAAGAGTAGAGCCGGAAAACAGATAGTTGCACGAATCGGCGGAGTGGTGGCGCCGCCGAAATTCTGACTGTTTTCGCAATCAGGTGGCGGAGGGTGATCATCGGCAGAGAAGAGATTTCACTGTTCAGGGAGCAAGCAACAAATTAACAGTTCAGGGGCATAGCCCGTGGTCACTGGTTAATGCGTGATAGGTGGGACCCAATCTTCTTTAATTGGATATTCGCACACGTGGAGGCAGTCGTCACGGTTCGGTTACTCATTAACATCAACGGCGCGTCGTTTAGGACCACAGATTTTAGTATTTTACTAGACTTATCCAAAACAAAAACCCCAGGTAAAGTTAAAGAATAAAAAATTCAACCGTAAAATTTTAAACATTTTAAATTTTCTAGTGGCGTACGGATGAGTAATGCATAACAATCTGCTCTTGAAAAAGGAATAACAGCTTAAAACAGCTGCTAATAGGTTAAGGAGCAAAAGGAAGAGGGGCTTCTGATTAACTAGTCGGTGAAGCAATAACTTACCAAGGTAACGAAATTTACCTTTTTGAAAATTAGCTTATTTTCAAAAATTTTCAAAGTTATAGATTAAATTAATTTTCAAAACTTCTTTATTCTACATAAGTTTTATTTATTTTTTGAAAATTAGATAAGTTTTATTTATTGAGTCAATTTAGTATGTCTTTTTAATTTGATATGCCTTTTTGAAGCCCCATTTAGGCTTCCAACTAGGCTTTAAGTTAAGATTAAATTAATTGGAATCTGTGATGTTTTGATTTCAAGTTATTAATACTTTCAATTTTATTGTTATTTCCTCAGATAATTTATTTAGAATACATTATTTAGAGATTATTTCGCAATCGAAAATTATACAATGTGCATTAAGGCTTACCCAAACCCCACGCCTCAGCTTAGATTTTTATAAACCTTGCGTCTCAGCGAGATCTCTACTGAATGTTGTTGAATGTTGTTGTAACAGCAGCAAACTTCTGCTGCAACTATCTTCGATACCTGGATAAGCTATAAACTCCAGTAACAAATTTAGATAAGCAAATGCATAAACTCCAGTAACAAATTTAGATAAGCAAATGCAGGAATAAAGAGCAATCACTTGTTATGGATCATAACGTTTTGAAAGATTATTGGTTCTGATATTCACAAGGTTATTTCAGCCCTCAAGCTAGAGGTGTCACTACAGTGACATTTTCAACCCTGGAGTTGAGATGGCTTCTCTGTCTCTAATGGAGGTTTTTCAACTTTGAGCTTCTTGCTCTTTTTTGCAGAGGTCGAGTTGCTTTCGCACCCCAAAACAATCGCATCTGCATCATGTCCAACAATCGAGACTGCAAATGTTTGTTCATTTCTATGACGTGCTTTGCCATACTCAGAGCCCATATGCGGTTCTCTATGTTTATATCGACCTTCATTTCCAAGGCTCCAGGCGACTGTCCTTGCTGGTTTGTATCTCCAATGCAAGGAATCAAAATTAAGTTCTGTGGAAAATCTCGGGAAAAAGCAAAACTTGATGCTATTTTATCTGTTCAAGCATCACAATTCACACGAGCATAGCATGCCAGAGAAGGAAAGAGAGACTGACCTGCATCTCAATATTTGCCGATTCATTGAGCTGGTGCTTCCAGAATCGCCAAGAGTATGATTTTCCTCAAGGGATGGACATGAGTGAAGAGTAGTGATCATTCCCCTGGATAATTTATCCAGCTCAGGAAACTTGCCGAGCAAAGATACACGGAATTGATTGAACACTCTTCGATGGTTTGGTGCAGGTAGTAGAGAAGATATTGGAAGCACTAAAAGGTTAGTTACAGGCCCTGTAAATTAAGATAAAAGAGAATTTTCCAAATTAGCTCAGTCTATATCTGCCCGTAAGTCTGTTACCTTCATCACCGCCAGTTTCCGAATGAATATGGATCCAAATATCCTCCAGAACTATATTGATGAGTGACAGAATTTAGAAAGAGGACATTTGTTATTCTGAGTGACTGTATAGGCTTGCCAAATAAAGAGGTGTTTTATATGCTAACGGTGTTACTACATCCCCATTCACTCGCAATAAAACAGAACCATAAGAAGGTGATGATGGGTAGGATTGAGCTTACCTTTCCGATGGTCAAATCTTCGCATAATTACTCCACTTGCGACATTCCAAAGGCATACAGTGCAGTCTGTGGAGGCTGATAACAAACCTAATGCACTGAAGGTCATTGCTGTTATCGATCCGCTGGATGAAGAAAGAGAGTCTTATTGTTATCATTCTGGCACCAAAAAACAGAAAACTTGACCAAGATTTGAAATAATCATAGTTAAAACTTCAAGATACATTAGTAAATATGAAATGCTCTTCCATCTACAATGCAATGCCCATAATCACCAAATGTCATCTCAACACAGAGAAGTAAAGTCTGACAAATTGTAATCTTGCTGCTCAGAAACAGTAGCACTAACCGGCTGATAACTACTACTTTCAGGCACTGCTCGTTTTTGAATATACAATCAGTAACCTTCCATAATGAATAGATAATGATTAGCTTTTGTTATATTTTGTTTAACATCCCAATGCCTAGAGATTTGACAATGAATTTGAGTAAACTTTATGCATACGTTACACATTACTTGTGTCCTTTCAGCTCAACTGGTTGATCTTCAGCAAAAATAGAAGGATCTTCCTCTAGACCAATATGGAGCACATTGATAAATATTGTTCCATCTATGCTTCCAGAAAACAGGTGTTCCTCTGTAGGATCAAGGACGATTGCGGTTATCCCAATTGAATATTCCTGAGTTTGTATAGGACTACCTGAGATAAGGCCCCAAGCCTACGAGAAAACAGAATTGCATCCCTGAATCATGAGAAATTGAAATTCAAAGCTCCAGTAGTTAATAGAAATACATAGTATATTATCTATCTACTTACCTTGCATGTACAATCAAGGGAGCTTGATATAAACATCGAGGTTGTTGTTAACAGGCCGGTTATGGAGGAAACATGGTCCACCAAACAGTATAACAATGGAGAATTGTTGAAATTCTCTACATCTAGCAAACTTCACAAAATCCATAATGAGAATAAAAAAATTAACCATGGAATTTGGTATCGTGACCTCTTGCGACGAAGAATCAAAGAATCAAATGGAAATGTTTATTCTTTACCTAATCATACACCACACACAGATCATCCCATCCTCTGAACCAGATATAAGAAGAGCGTCATCTTCAGAAAAAGTCATGCAGTTCAAAGGCTTGCGGTGGGCAAACCAAGTTTTGAGCAGTGTTCCTCTGGTAACCTACATGTCATCTACACATTATATTCTTCTCATATGATCAATAAAACTAAATATCGAGTACAGATGCATGTGTACATCACCTGTTTATGAATAGTACTAAGGATCATGCTAGAAATACATGCTCTGGGAACTAGAGTTTTGTCTAGAATAAGGTTCCTCTTTCTGTTTCAGTTGACAAAAAGATGCTCAGTACTAACCTGCCAGAGGTAAACATTTCCAGAAGGAGAACCACCTGCAAGATATACACCATCCTTGGTGGACGCAAGTGGTCCTATGGCCTCTATTGGGTAGCTTCGAAGTGGAGACTGAGACTGAAATTAGAACATCAAGTGAAACAGAGTTCAACAAGCATTTCTCAGATGGACCCCAAATTGTTAAATTAATCCTTACAGACAATAAGTTTTGAACACGAATACTCACGAGATTCATGACATTCCTAAATCAAAACCATAGTTCTTTTTACCAGAAATCAAAAGTTAACAAGCTTTCTATTACAGGTTCAAGGAAAGTGAGAAACTGACCTCCAGATTGCATTGTGACTAGAAACAAACAAAATTTCATAAACCCAAATCCTAAAAGGGGTCTTAAACTCCGTTACCTTGTTCAAGGACCAAGTGAAGACGGACCCACCACCAACAGAACGATATCTGCTAACCTGGGAAGCAACAAGAAAGCGATCATTCAAGCACAGTAAACCATGAGGAGGAGAAGCACAAGTTGGTATGTGCATAACACGATCTCCAGTTTCCATATCCCAAACTGTAATTCCGATCCCCATACATACAGCCAAAACCTGACCAACCACTCCCATCTTCATCTCCTCCATAGTCAGTCCTCTCTACACGCTCAATAACACCTACAGCTTTTACTGATGTAAACTTTACACACATACACAGATAGTGTGTGAATGAAGTTGCGCACGCACAGTGTGTCTCTATCAGAGCACACATGGATTGATCGACGCATGGCAGAGAAGGGTTAAAGAAAGCGACAAATGTTGTTGGGCATTTTTGCTTCTTTTCGCTTGTGTTGCCACTGAGAGAGCAGCAGCGAAAATGGAGGGTCTCGAAATGAAAGGCTTGGGTTTTCTTGCAAGTGTTCAGCATGCAGCGTTGTTACATGTCAGGCCTGGTAAATGATTTGCCGGGAATGGGGTCCACTGGATTAGTACCTACGACTGTATATAAATGGCTAATGTTATGGCCAGAACTAATTCTTGTTACATCGTTTAGAAGCAAACCATGTGACTATCTTCCTCAAATTAATATAAAATATATAATTATTATTTTTAAAACATAAACATAGATATATATAACCAAAAAATAGTTTTGTATTTTAATTTTTTTCAAAAACATTGAATTTATTATGCTTGAAGACAATCGAACCCAACTTCATCTAGCTTAACCCTATTTTTTCATTTCTCTGTCGTTCATCTTTTCTTTCTTTTTTAATTTTGCCTTTTAACAGTAAATTTGAATGTTCCGAGTTATGGAGCAGTCCATATTTGGAGGTCAGCCCCTAGAACTTGCAGTATGAGCTCATATCAGGTCAAGTTAGAGTTCTGATTTGGTTCCATTTGGAATGAATTTTAGTACTTTTTACAGTTCATTCCACCATCGTGCAAATGGCAAAGATGAGGCGTTGAGGGGAGTAGCTCGTGCATCCAGACCCAGTTCCTTCGAGGAAAACAGTGGATCAATGTGTTTTAGGCATAACGCGGCCAACAGCCCTCTCCAGGTGTCCCCAATCGCGCATCCCACTTGAACATCAAGAAGCTTATTTTGTCTCCGGTAATAATCCTCCACAGGCTTGCTCTGCACAGAGAAAGAATTGATCATCAGTATTCATTAACTACTCTCCTTCAATAGAGTAAAAGACGTAAACTTTTTTTGTAGTTTAAATAAATTAATGATTGATGCATATTTGCAGGGCACTTCGTTCACATTCCTTAGGCAAGATAAGACAAATGGGTTAAAATCTTGGGTTTCAGTAATCCACACAATTGCCATATCTGGAACCCCAAATAGCGAATACAAGTCTTTCTTCCTTAGCACCGGGTAAAACATTGTCTATACCCGAATCAATAAACAGGCTACTTCCTCTCCCACTACGCGGGCTGAATATTATGCATTTTCATCTTTCATTGAGTTACATTTCTTCTTAAGTAAACTGACATCAGTGTAGCTGCAAGCCACCATGTAAATGAGGGCTTCAACCATGATTACATAATGATCCAAAACTGCAAATCCCTACTAATTTGACAGGGAGCCAAATAATTCAAAGCTTCAACCAATTTTAATGAGATGGAATTCTAATCAATCTTTACCAACTCTGTAGATAACTCAGGGGGCCACCGTCCGGAGATCTATGTTCGATTATCATAAAGTCTGTTAACTTATGAAAAGGTTACCTGCTTAACATAGGACTCGAGTTTATATTTCCAGGCACCCTCTGCAATAGCAAAGCAAAATGCTTGCTAAGTATACTGCATGGTTACATCAGTAACTGTGCCATCGAGTGTGCTTACAAGGATTAATAAGAGAAAAGGGACTACCTTCTTGATGTTTCACCAAGTAATCATCAGTGCACTTGAAATTCACAACCAAATCAATATCCACAAGGTGCTCAAGGATATCCTGGGAAACCATGAAAAGGGCAGTCACGTAAACAGGGAGTCTTTGGTTATACATATTGCTAGTAGGAAAAAAAAAAACCTAATTAATTTTTTGGGATGGTAACGGGTCGAGGCCCGAGAGTCCAAATGCAATCATTTTGACCGAACCAGTCTAGACGGAACTGAACTCAAATTGTAATCCGTAGTTTCAGCAGGTATGAATTATATCTAAAGCAAAGAATCTCCACAAAGGGGACACTCATGGCAACAATACTTTAGTTTTTCTATGTTATCTTATCTAAGGTTATAGTATTCAATAGATACTAGCTAAATAATGTCAAAATTTAGATCCAAGAGCTTACAGCTTGGGATTGTGAACGCGGAATTCCATCCAGAATGAAACCTCTTTCATTGCACCCATCTTCCAACCGTTTTGAAAGTAGGCCGATTACTACGTCCTCTGAAACAAGCTCTCCGCGATTCACTGCATTTGCAATCTATATTCCAAGGAAGAACAAGAACAGAGTTAAGCAAAAGCGAAGAAGCAACTCCGTAATCAAAAAGGCAGTTAGCTGCGAGATTCAAGGACTAACTTAGCATATAAAAGAAATTCCATAAACCAAAAAAAAGATAACACCAAAATAACAGAAAAATAAAACAACAAATTATAAAAAATGAATGACAGAGCTAAAACCTGTTTGTAAAGAGAAGAGCGAGGATGGAGCTCTTGACGGACGAGACTGGCCATGGAAATGTGAGGAACTTTCAAAAACTTCGAGAGTCTTTCTGCGAACACATGCTTTTTAGTGTGTGGATATCCTATGAACGACCACTGCACTCTCACCGGAACATCTCCTTCCGTGTCCGTCACAACCTTCCCAAGAGGATCGCGGCACTTAATGTCGTCATACTCGTCGGGGTCGAGCTGCAGTTGAGCTGCGCCGATCGAAGAGTAGAGCCGGAAAACAGATAGTTGCACGAATCGGCGGAGTGGTGGCGCCGCCGAAATTCTGACTGTTTTCGCAATCAGGTGGCGGAGGGTGATCATCGGCAGAGAAGAGATTTCACTGTTCAGGAGCAAGCAACAAATCAACAGTTCAGGGCAGAGCCCGTGGTCACTGGTTAATACGTGATAGGTGGGACCCAATCTTCTTTAATTGGATATTCGCACACGTGGAGGCAGTCGTCACGGTTCGGTTACTCATTAACATCAACGGCGCGTCGTTTAGGACCACAGATTTTAGTATTTTACTAGACTTATCCAAAACAAAAACCCCAGGTAAAGTTAAAGAATAAAAAATTCAACCGTAAAATTTTAAACATTTTAAATTTTCTAGTGGCGTACGGATGAGTAATGCATAAGAATCTGCTCTTGAAAAAGGAATAACAGCTTAAAACAGCTGCTAATAGGTTAAGGAGCAAAAGGAATCTGCTCTTGAAAAAGGAATAACAGCTTAAAACAGCTGCTAATAGGTTAAGGAGCAAAAGGAAGAGGGGCTTCTGATTAACTAGTCGGTGAAGCAATAACTTACCAAGGTAACGAAAATTTACCTTTTTGAAAATTAGCTTATTTTCAAAAATTTTCAAAGTTATAGATTAAATTAATTTTCGAAAACTTCTTTTATTCTACATAAGTTTTATTTATTTTTTTGAAAATTAGATAAGTTTTATTTATTGAGTCAATTTAGTATGTCTTTTTTAATTTGATATGCCTTTTTTGAAGCCCCATTTAGGCTTCCAACTAGGCTTTAAGTTATAGATTAAATTAATTGGAATCTGTGATGTTTTGATTTCAAGTTATTAATACTTTCAATTTTATTGTTATTTCCTCAGATAATTTATTTAGAATACATTATTTAGAGATTATTTCGCGCAATCGAAAATTATACAATGTGCATTAAGGCGACCCAAACCCCACGCCTCAGCGAGATTTTTATAAACCTCGCGTCTCAGCGAGATCTCTACTGAATGTTGTTGTAACAGCAGCAAACTTCCCCCGTATCAGGAAAACTGGTGCAACTATCTTCAATACCTGGATAAGCTATAAACTCCAGTAACAAATTTAGATAAGCAAATGCAGGAATAAAGAGCAATCACTTGTTATGGATCATAACGTTTTGAAAGATTATTGGTTCTGATATTCACAAGGTTATTTCAGCCCTCAAGCTAGAGGTGTCACTACAGTGACATTTTCAACCCTGGAGTTGAGATGGCTTCTCTGTCTCTAATGGAGGTTTTTCAACTTTGAGCTTCTTGCTCTTTTTTGCAGAGGTCGAGTTGCTTTCGGCACCCCAAAACAATCGCATCTGCATCATGTCCAACAATCGAGACTGCAAATGTTTGTTCATTTCTATGACGTGCTTTGCCATACTCAGAGCCCATATGCGGTTCTCTATGTTTATATCGACCTTCATTTCCAAGGCTCCAGGCGACTGTCCTTGCTGGTTTGTATCTCCAATGCAAGGAATCAAAATTAAGTTCTGTGGAAAATCTCGAAAAGCAAAACTTGATGCTATTTTATCTGTTCAAGCATCACAATTCACACGAGCATAGCATGCCAGAGAAGGGAAAGAGAGACTGACCTGCATCTCCAATATTTGCCGATTCATTGAGCTGGTGCTTCCAGAATCGCCAAGAGTATGATTTTCCTCAAGGGATGGACATGAGTGAAGAGTAGTGATCATTCCCCTGGATAATTTATCCAGCTCAGGAAACTTGCCGAGCAAAGATACACGGAATTGATTGAACACTCTTCGATGGTTTGGTGCAGGTAGTAGAGAAGATATTGAAGCACTAAAAGGTTAGTTACAGGCCCTGTAAATTAAGATAAAAGAGAATTTTCCAAATTAGCTCAGTCTATATCTGCCCGTAAGTCTGTTACCTTCATCACCGCCAGTTTCGGAATGAATATGGATTCAAATATCCTCCAGAACTATATTGATGAGTGTCAGAATTTAGAAAAGAGGACATTTGTTATTCTGAGTGACTGTATAGGCTTGCCAAATAAAGAGGTGTTTTATATGCTAACGGTGTTACTACATCCCCATTCACTCGCAATAAAACAGAACCATAAGAAGGTGATGATGGGTAGGATTGAGCTTACCTTTCCGATGGTCAAATCTTCGCATAATTACTCCACTTGCGACATTCCAAAGGCATACAGTGCAGTCTGTGGAGGCTGATAACAAACCTAATGCACTGAAGGTCATTGCTGTTATCGATCCGCTGGATGAAGAAAGAGAGTCTTATTGTTATCATTCTGGCACCAAAAAATAGAAAACTTGACCAAGATTTGAAATAATCATAGTTAAAACTTCAAGATACATTAGTAAATATGAAATGCTCTTCCATCTACAATGCAATGCCCATAATCACCAAATGTCATCTCAACACAGAGAAGTAAAGTCTGATAAATTGTAATCTTGCTGCTCAGAAACAGTAGCAGTAACCGGCTGATAACTACTACTTTCAGGCACTGCTCGTTTTTGAATATACAATCAGTAACCTTCCATAATGAATAGATAATGATTAGCTTTTGTTATATTTTGTTTAACATCCCAATGCCTAGAGATTTGACAAAGAATTTGAGTAAACTTTATGCATACGTTACACATTACTTGTGTCCTTTCAGCTCAACTGGTTGATCTTCAGCAAAAATAAAAGGATCTTCCTCTAGACCAATATGGAGCACGTTGATAAATATTGTTCCATCTATGCTTCCAGAAAACAGGTGTTCCTCTGTAGGATCAAGGACGATTGCGGTTATCCCAATTGAATATTCCTGAGTTTGTATAGGACTACCTGAGATAAGGCCCCAAGCCTACGAGAAAACAGAATTGCATCCCTGAATCATGAGAAATTGAAATTCAAAGCTCCAGTAGTTAATAGAAATACATAGTATATTATCTATCTACTTACCTTGCATGTACAATCAAGGGAGCTTGATATAAACATCGAGGTTGTTGTTAACAGGCCGGTTATGGAGGAAACATGGTCCACCAAACAGTATAACAATGGAGAATTGTTGAAATTCTCTACATCTAGCAAACTTCACAAAATCCATAATGAGAATAAAAAAATTAACCATGGAATTTGGTATCGTGACCTCTTATGCATTTAAGAATCAAAGAATCAAATGGAAATGTTTATTCTTTACCTAATCATACACCACACACAGATCATCCCATCCTCTGAACCAGATATAAGAAGAGCGTCATCTTCAGAAAAAGTCATGCAGTTCAAAGGCTTGCGGTGGGCAAACCAAGTTTTGAGCAGTGTTCCTCTGGTAACCTACATGTCATCTACACATTATATTCTTCTCATATGATCAATAAAACTAAATATCGAGTACAGATGCATGTGTACATCACCTGTTTATGAATAGTACTAAGGATCATGCTAGAAATACATGCTCTGGGAACTAGAGTTTTGTCTAGAATAAGGTTCCTCTTTCTGTTTCAGTTGACAAAAAAAGATGCTCAGTACTAACCTGCCAGAGGTAAACATTTCCAGAAGGAGAACCACCTGCAAGATATACACCATCCTTGGTGGACGCAAGTGGTCCTATGGCCTCTATTGGGTAGCTTCGAAGTGGTGACTGAGACTGAAATTAGAACATCAAGTGAAACAGAGTTCAACAAGCATTTCTCAGATGGACCCCAAATTGTTAAATTAATCCTTACAGACAATAAGTTTTGAACACGAATACTCACGAGATTCATGACATTCCTAAATCAAAACCATAGTTCTTTTTACCAGAAATCAAAAGTTAACAAGCTTTCTATTACATGTTCAAGGAAAGTGAGAAACTGACCTCCAGATTGCATTGTGACTAGAAACAAACAAAATTTCATAAACCCAAATCCTAAAGGGTCTTAAACTCCGTTACCTTGTTCAAGGACCAAGTGAAGACAGACCCACCACCAACAGAACGATATCTGCTAACCTGGGAAGCAACAAGAAAGCGATCATTCAAGCACAGTAAACCATGAGGAGGAGAAGCACAAGTTGGTATGTGCATAACACGATCTCCAGTTTCCATATCCCAAACTGTAATTCCGATCCCCATACTCTTGTCACTACATACAGCCAAAACCTGACCAACCACTCCCATCTTCATCTCCTCCATAGTCAGTCCTCTCTACACGCTCAATAACACCTACAGCTTTTACTGATGTAAACTTTACACACATACACAGATAGTGTGTGAATGAAGTTGGCACGCACAGTGTGTCTCTATCAGAACACACATGGATTGATCGACGCATGGCAGAGAAGGGTTAAAGAAAGCGACAAATGTTGTTGGGCATTTTGCTTCTTTTCGCTTGTGTTGCCACTGAGAGAGCAGCAGCGAAAATGGAGGGTCTCGAAATGAAAGGCTTGGGTTTTCTTGCAAGTGTTCAGCATGCAGCGTTGTTACATGTCAGGCCTGGTAAATGATTTGCCGGGAATGGGGTCCACTGGATTAGTACCTACGACTGTATATAAATGGCTAATGTTATGGCCAGAACTAATTCTTGTTACATCGTTTAGAAGCAAACCATGTGACTATCTTCCTCAAATTAATATAAAATATATAATTATTATTTTTAAAACATAAACATAGATATATATAACCAAAAATAGTTTTGTATTTTAATTTTTTCCAAAAACATTGAATTTATTATGCTTGAAGACAATCGAACCCAACTTCATCTAGCTTAACCCTATTTTTTCATTTCTCTGTCGTTCATCTTTTCTTTCTTTTTTAATTTTGCCTTTTAACAGTAAATTTGAATGTTCCGAGTTATGGAGCAGTCCATATTTGGAGGTCAGCCCTAGAACTTGCAGTATGAGCTCATATCAGGTCAAGTTAGAGTTCTGATTTGGTTCCATTTGGAATGAATTTTAGTACTTTTTACAGTTCATTCCACCATCGTGCAAATGGCAAAGATGAGGCGTTGAGGGGAGTAGCTCGTGCATCCAGACCCAGTTCCTTCGAGGAAAACAGTGGATCAATGTGTTTTAGGCATAACGCGGCCAACAGCCCTCTCCAGGTGTCCCCAATCGCGCATCCCACTTGAACATCAAGAAGCTTATTTTGTCTCCGGTAATAATCCTCCACAGGCTTGCTCTGCAGAGAGAAAGAATTGATCATCAGTATTCATTAACTACTCTCCTTCAATAGAGTAAAAGACGTAAACTTTTTTTGTAGTTTAAATAAATTAATGATTGATGCATATTTGCAGGGCACTTCGTTCACATTCCTTAGGCAAGATAAGACAAATGGGTTAAAATCTTGGGTTTCAGTAATCCACACAATTGCCATATCTGGAACCCCAAATAGCGAATACAAGTCTTTCTTCCTTAGCACCGGGTAAAACATTGTCTATACCCGAATCAATAAACAGGCTACTTCCTCTCCCACTACGCGGGCTGAATATTATGCATTTTCATCTTTCATTGAGTTACATTTCTTCTTAAGTAAACTGACATCAGTGTAGCTGCAAGCCACCATGTAAATGAGGGCTTCAACCATGATTACATAATGATCCAAAACTGCAAATCCCTACTAATTTGACAGGGGAGCCAAATAATTCAAAGCTTCAACCAATTTTAATGAGATGGAATTCTAATCAATCTTTACCAACTCTGTAGATAACTCAGGGGGCCACCGTCCGGAGATCTATGTTCGATTATCATAAAGTCTGTTAACTTATGAAAAGGTTACCTGCTTAACATAGGACTCGAGTTTATATTTCCAGGCACCCTCTGCAATAGCAAAGCAAAATGCTTGCTAAGTATACTGCATGGTTACATCAGTAACTGTGCCATCGAGTGTGCTTACAAGGATTAATAAGAGAAAAGGGACTACCTTCTTGATGTTTCACCAAGTAATCATCAGTGCACTTGAAATTCACAACCAAATCAATATCCACAAGGTGCTCAAGGATATCCTGGGAAACCATGGAAAGGGCAGTCACGTAAACAGGGAGTCTTTGGTTATACATATTGCTAGTAGGAAAAAAAAAAACCTAATTAATTTTTTGGGATGGTAACGGGTCGAGGCCCGAGAGTCCAAATGCAATCATTTTGACCGAACCAGTCTAGACGGAACTGAACTCAAATTGTAATCCGTAGTTTCAGCAGGTATGAATTATATCTAAAGCAAAGAATCTCCACAAAGGGGACACTCATGGCAACAATACTTTAGTTTTTCTATGTTATCTTATCTAAGGTTATAGTATTCAATAGATACTAGCTAAATAATGTCAAAATTTAGATCCAAGAGCTTACAGCTTGGGATTGTGAACGCGGAATTCCATCCAGAATGAAACCTCTTTCATTGCACCCATCTTCCAACCGTTTTGAAAGTAGGCCGATTATTACGTCCTCTGAAACAAGCTCTCCGCGATTCACTGCATTTGCAATCTATATTCCAAGGAAGAACAAGAACAGAGTTAAGCAAAAGCGAAGAAGCAACTCCGTAATCAAAAAGGCAGTTAGCGGCGAGATTCAAGGACTAACTTAGCATATAAAAGAAATTCCATAAACAAAAAAAAATAAAGATAACACCAAAATAACAGAAAAATAAAAACAACAAATTATAAGAAAATGAATGACAGAGCTAAAAACCTGTTTGTAAAGAGAAGACCGAGGACGGAGCTCTTGACGGACGAGACTGGCCATGGAAATGTGAGGAACTTTCAAAAACTTCGAGAGTCTTTCTGCGAACACATGCTTTTTAGTGTGTGGATATCCTATGAACGACCACTGCACTCTCACCGGAACATCTCCTTCCGTGTCCATCACAACCTTCCCAAGCGGATCGCGGCAGTTAATGTCTTCGTACTCGTCGGGGTCGAGCTGCAGCTGAACTGCGCCGATCGAAGAGTAGAACCGGAAAACAGATAGTTGCACGAGTCGGCGAAGTGGTGGCGCCGCCGAAATTCTGACTGTTTTCGCAATCAGGTTGCGGAGGGCGATCATCGGCAGAGAAGAGATTTCACTGTTCAGGAGCAAGCAACAAATTAACAGTTCAGGCGCAGACCCTGTGGTCACTGGTTGATAGGTGGGACCCAATCAGTTGAATTTTGAAACAGAGATTTTGATGTATTTCTTTTAATTGGATATTCGCACACGTGGAGGCAGTCGCCGCAGTTCAGTGGCTCATTAACATCAACGGCGCGTCGTTTAGGACCACAGATTTTAGTATTTTACTAGGCTTATCCAAAACAAAAACCCCAAGTAAAGTTATGAATAAAAAATTCAACCGATCAACCCACTCAAGTACTCAATACTAAAATTTTGAACATTTTAAATTTTTTGTTTAATTTTAACCATTCCGTTCAATCAATGTTTTAAAATTAGGACTCGTCATCGAATCGAAGACTTTATTGATCACCGATTTGATTGGTTTAATTGGTTCAACCACCGGTTGAACTGATATGGCATCATAATTATGTAATAATTATATTTAATTATATATAATATTAAAAATATTAAAAAATACAAAACAAATAAAATAAAAAACAAAATAAAATAAAATTTTATTAAACCGGTTATCAAATTGGTCCGATCCGATTTTCAAAACAGAGGGTTTAATCATGTTTCACACATACAAGTTTGAAAGGAATGGGTGTTTCTGGTGGCGTATGGGTGAGTAACGTATAAAAATCTACTTTTGAAAAGAGAATAACAGGTGAAAACAGCAGCTATAAGTTGAGGGGCAAAAGGAGGAATTGGTTCGAGGAGGGGTGAAGCAATAGCTTACCGAGGTAACGATCAGTAGTTGGCCTAAGAGGATAATCACTCACACTTGCATTGAGACACAACCTAGACTCTTGTGCGAGATAGCATGGGAAATGTTTTTGCAACGGCTGAAAGCCTGACGAAGCTACTCTTGTTATTAAAAATTGATCAACTTATTAATTAATCAATTAAATTAATACATTTTTTATAAATTAAAATAAAATAATTATTTTTATTTGATAATATTTTAAGTTGAAAAAATTAATTATATTTTAAATTATTTAATTTTATTCAATCTTTAACGTGACGGATCTAATACTAATTCAATCTTTTAAACCTTAAATTTTGTGTGTTATCGCTTAACTTTTGATCCAATTTTAAATATTGCATATACCGCCTTTAAAATTCAACTTCATTTAAAGTAAAATTTCTTATTTCACATAATTAAAACTTAAATTTATCTAATTAATTTTAAATTTAGATTAAAATTAGTTCGATTTAAATAAAACTTCTTTTATGCTAGATAAGTTTTATTTATTGAGACAATTTAGTATGTCTTTTTAATTTGATATGCCTTTTTGAAGCCCCATTTAGGCTTCCAACTAGGCTTTAAGTTATAAATTAAATTAATTGGAATCTTTGATGTTTTGATTTCAAGTTATTAATACATTCAATTGTTATTTCCTCATATAATTTATTTAGAATATATTATTTAGAGATTATTTCGCGCAATCAAAATTATACAATATGCATTAAGGCGACTGAGATCTTACGCCTCAACAAGATTTTTATAAACCTTACGTCTCAACGAGATTTCTATTGAATGTTGTTGTAACAGCAGCAAACTTCCCCCGAATAAGGAAAACTGCTGCAACTATCTTCAATACCTAGATAAGCTATAAACTCCAGTAACAAATTTAGATAAGCAAATGCAGGAATAAAGAGCAATCACTTGTTATTGATCATAACGTTTTGAAAGATTATTGGTTCTGATATTCACAAGGTTATTTCAGCCCTCAAGCTAGAGGTGTCGCTACAGTGACATTTTCAACCCTGGAGTTGAGATGGCTTCTCTGTCTCTAATGGAGGTTTTTCAACTTTGAGCTTCTTGCTCTTTTTTGCAGAGGTCGAGTTGCTGTCGGCACCCCAAAACAATCGCATCTGCATCATGTCCAACAATCGAGACTGCAAATGTTTGTTCATTTCTATGACATGCTTTGCCATACTCAGAGCCCATATGCGGTTCTCTATGTTTATATCTACCTTCATTTCCAAGGCTCCAGGCGACTGTCCTTGCTGGTTTGTATCTCCAATGCAAGGAATCAAGATTAAGTTCTACGGAAAATCTCGGGAAAAAGCAAAACTTGATGCTATTTTATCTGTTCAAGCATCACAATTCACACGAGCATAGCATGCCAGAGAAGGGAAAGAGAGACTGACCTGCATCTCCAATATTTGCCGATTCATTGAGCTGGTGCTTCCAGAATCGCCAAGAGTATGATTTTCCTCAAGGGATGGACATGAGTGAAGAGTAGTGATCATTCCCCTGGATAATTTATCCAGCTCAGGAAACTTGCCGAGCAAAGATACACGGAATTGATTGAACACTCTTCGATGGTTTGGTGCAGGTAGTAGAGAAGATATTGGAAGCACTAAAAGGTTAGTTACAGGCCCTGTAAATTAAGATAAAAGAGAATTTTCCAAATTAGCTCAGTCTATATCTGCCCGTAAGTCTGTTACCTTCATCACCGCCAGTTTCCGGAATGAATATGGATCCAAATATCCTCCAGAACTATATTGATAAGTGTCAAAATTTAGAAAAGAGGACATTTGTTATTCTGAGTGACTGTATAGGCTTGCCAAATAAAGAGGTGTTTTATATGCTAACGGTGTTACTACATCCCCATTCACTCGCAATAAAACAGAACCATAAGAAGGTGATGATGGGTAGGATTGAGCTTACCTTTCCGATGGTCAAATCTTCGCATAATTACTCCACTTGCGACATTCCAAAGGCATACAGTGCAGTCTGTGGAGGCTGATAACAAACCTAATGCACTGAAGGTCATTGCTGTTATCGATCCGCTGGATGAAGAAAGAGAGTCTTATTGTTATCATTCTGGCACCAAAAAACAGAAAACTTGACCAAGATTTGAAATAATCATAGTTAAAACTTCAAGATACATTAGTAAATATGAAATGCTCTTCCATCTACAATGCAATGCCCATAATCACCAAATGTCATCTCAACACAGAGAAGTAAAGTCTAATAAATTGTAATCTTGCTGCTCAGAAACAGTAGCAGTAACCGGCTGATAACTACTACTTTCAGGCACTGCTCGTTTTTTAATATACAATCAGTAACCTTCCATAATGAATAGATAATGATTAGCTTTTGTTATATTTTGTTTAACATCCCAATGCCTAGAGATTTGACAATGAATTTGAGTAAACTTTATGCATACGTTACACATTACTTGTGTCCTTTCAGCTCAACTGGTTGATCTTCAGCAAAAATAGAAGGATCTTCCTCTAGACCAATATTGTAGCGCCCCCTCACCGTAGGGTACACATCGGGAAACCCGAAGGTTGCTCCGACACGTATCCCACGATAAAGGATTTACTACCAGAAAATTTCGCTAAAATCCATGGCATCGAAGTATTTTAAATCACAAAATAACAGTAATCAACAAATTGACATCCAAAGTAATAATTATCCAAGACAAGAATCCAATCCGAATAGACAAGTCTATCGCCTCCTAACAAAACCAAAAAGAGATCGATACAAACATCTATCCTAAGTCATCCTCAAAACACTAATCCAAATTGACCGACCTATGTGCCATCACGACCTCGCCAAAGCCACACGGCAGAAAGAAAGATCTTCTGAGCTAGAAGTCTACTCTAACAATTCTGAAAAATAGGTTGCAAATTTGGGTGAGTTTATGAACTCAAGTGAGAAACCATCATCGATGGTTCACTCAAATCATGCATTACGCACTACTGCGTGCAGATAGTACAAAGAATATTTATTGTCGATAATATAACAATTGCAAGATGTCGAGAGTAATTTACAAGACATGTAACAATAAACAAAGAATCAATCGGTTTGTAGTAACAAGTAACGATCTACAGAATTCATATCATCACATATTCCAAGAATCGTCACAACACACGATCAATCATGTAAATGCAATGCATATGTGACTCTTTCCAGCTTATTCGCCAGTGCCCAAGTGCTCAACAAGAATCGGTGTGGGCGCGTCGATTTTCTCCCTGCCAAGCCCGCCAAGATAAGATATCTGAGCTCAAGCTCTTTTCAAAGGAAAATAGCAACTTGGGACACATTCCATTATGTGATCATGCATTTATGCATGCAAGGTCACGCTCAAGAATTTACAGTGTGTGGCTATAAAGCCCAAAGACATCGCTGCTCGAGAGTTCAATGGCATGGCTATGAAGCCCAATATTCAAGATAAGATCACATAACCGCATAAGTCGGCTTCAAGAAAACATGCAATTCAATCCAATACATGCCAAGAGTCATACAAGAGTCATACAATTCACTTTTGCATGTAATTCACGTAGAGCATATAAGCAAATCAGAATTTGAGAAACCAACTAGGTTACTCACCAGAATCTCCGAAACTATCGCTCGAAGTCCCAAAGAATGTCCGTGGAACGACGGTCCAACGGTGCCTCTATAACAATAAAGTACAACCCATCACTTATTGCCCAATAAAACAATGACAAGAATGCATATGTCTCAAGAAAATAATGTACAATGCACGCCACGATTCCGATGCTAAAACCCAATTCGACTCTTCATCGAGTTGATTGACAATAATTGATCCATTCCTAAAATCCACCAATTTACCTCAATTAGGATCCCCAATAGCAATTTCCTATTCCTCGGGTCGAACACATCCATAAAATTCCAATTTAAACTTCAAATCAAATCTAATCCTTAATCACCTCAATCGGTTAATTTCTAAGTCCCAATGCCAAAAGCCTCAAACACTTCTCTTCGGACGACTAGGCAAAGGTGCGACCACGGGTGCGCTGGCGCTCACCCGCATGCCACAGTGTCGACTCGGACGTGAGCCCTAGCCCGCACGCTTAAACCGCTCGCTTATCGACTAGCTACGCAGACCGCCATCCCATCGCCGCCAGCGTGCCAGCGACTCCCAAAGCTCGTCGCTTTCGGCCGCCGATAGCCGAACGATACGCAACTTCGTCGGCCGATCGCTTCGGATGATCGATCGATCCGCAGCTCGTTCAGATGTCGGGTTACTCGCAGCTCGTCCGCATGCCGAAGCTCCTCATCGCTTCGTCTGCATGCCGAAGCTACTCACCGCTTCGTCATTCTTGATGCCGAAGTTACTTCATCGCTCGTCCGCGATGCTGAAGCCTCACCGCCGTCCGCATGCCGAAGCTCTCACCGCCGTCGCATGCTGAAGCTATTCACCGCTCGTCTGCATGCCGAGCTACTTCATCGCCGTCTGCATGTCGAGCTCCTCACGGTTGTCGCGGTCTCCAACCTAAATCCACTACGCATGCTCTCCTTCTTCCCCAACACATAGCTTTTAAACACACCACCCAGATTTCCAGATTCGATTCTGCAACTCACCAAGAACTCAATACATAAATCAAGCAATATCATCATCGCAACCTTAGCATATTCAATCATCCATATAACTCTATCCATCAACAAATCGATAATCTACCTCCACAAATCCACACTTCGACCCTATACACTCCTACGGAATCATCAATAAGAAAACCCATCCATAAACACTCCCAACTACCCGATCAAATATAATAAATGCCATACATACAAGAAGAATCATCCATAACAACATCAAAGCTCTTAAAATTTACCAAATCACAGATCAAGCTACGATTCCTCAAAATCCTCCGAAACCCTAAAATCCTTCAAGCTCAACGATTCACTAATCCCGAGCCTCTAACCTTCACCAATAATACCAATCGCTTAACCTCATCTCAAGGAAAGAATCCATAAAAAATCGAGGAATCCTTACCAATGGGAGGAAATCGCAAGTCACAAGAGGGGGAAAGAAGAGAAACGTGAAATTGCCTTAGGTGTTTTCCCAAATTCCTCAAACCTAGTATTTATAGACCTAAGTCTCCAAGTCACCCAAATTTCAGCCTCTAAATCCCAATGGTTCCACATAATTATTTCCTATCAAGAAAATTCTAATTTTCCATTGCCATTGGACGGTGCTTTCAAGATCTTGTAGGTCACTACCACCACCCAAAACTTTCCGGTCCGCATTATCTCCTAATTTCACGAGAATTTCCTATAAGCCATTATAAATTGCCACCACTCATAAACAAGATCAAATCACCAATTGCACTCGATTACTCAAATTCTCAATTAACTCTCAATCCAAATCGGCCAATAACTCGATCGCCTCTTACTTACAATTAAATACCGAAATCATGAATGCATGTACCTATGGATAAATGCATATGCATTAAACCTGTTCTCTACAGCTAGAGGCCAAGAATATGCTCATTCAATGAATGCAATGAAACCTATCAAGATGACTCATAATAACCAAAATACCCTTAATGACAAGTGACGGATGTTACAATTCACCCTCCTAATAAAAATTTCGTCCTCGAAATTTCATACTTGTCCGTCAAATAAATGAGGATACTGCTCCTCATATGCTCCTCGCCTCCCAAGTAGCTTCCTCAGCAGTGGTTCTTCCAAAGTACTTTCACCAATGGAATCACCCGTTTCGCAATTGCTTGACCCGTGATCCAATGATCTGCACCTCTTCCACATAACTCATATCACCGGCTATCTCGATATCCCGAGCCGTAATCACATCGCGCGGGTCCGATCGGTACCATCGAGCATACTAACGTGAAACACGCCATGCAATCGGGACATCTCGCTCGGAAAGCCAACTCAGAAGCTGGGTCCTATCCTCTCAAGGATCTCAAACGGACCAATATACTGAGGGCTCAATTTGCCCTTACGGCCAAATCTCGAGATTCTTTCCAAGGAGACACTCAAGGAATACTCGATCACCCACACTATACTCCATACCCGCCGACGCCGATCCGCATAACTCTTCTGTTCGTCCCGAGCCGCTTGATGCGACTCGATCAATCAGATCTTCTCTCGCAGTATCCCGGATCACCGGGACCTCTATCGATCTCGACCCTCTTCATCCCAACACAAGGTGGTGATCTACACGGCCGCCATACAAGGCCTCATACGGTGCCATCCCAATACCGCTCGACATCGGTTATTGTATGCAAATTCTATCGCCAAGTATTGATCCCACGCACTCTAAACTCCAAAGACACATGCCCAAGCATGTCCTCAATAGCCTTGATCGTCCTCTCACTGGCCCATCGACCGAGGATGGAATGCGGTGCTGAAATTCAATCAGTACCCATAGTAATCTGGAGGCTCTTCCGAACCTCGATGTAAACACTCGATCCTCGTGCAAACTATCGACAACGGAACCCCATGCAATCGTATAATCTCTACTACATACTTACAGGCCAACCGATCGAGAGTATTACTCTCTCATCGGCAAGAAGTGAGCCGATTTGGTCAATCGGTCCACTATGACCCAGATAGCATCATGTTGCCTCGGTGTCCTAGGCAACCTCACACGAATCCATGGTAATTCGCTCCCACTTCCACTCCGGAATGGGCAACGAATGCAACTTTCCCATCGGAGCTTGATGCTTTGCCTTAACTCGTTGACATGTCGACACCGGACACATATTCGCCACTTGCCTCTTCATACCGTGCCATCGTAAATGTCGCCTCGATGTGTTATACATCTTGGTCGAACCAGATGCATAGCATAAGCGGCCACATGAGCCTCCTCTAGGATCTCCGCCTCAAATCATCAATATCCGCACACACACCTCCGTCCCATCCATAATGTCCCATCTCTCAACTCAAACTCAATCTGCATCATCAACTCTATCAATCAGCTTTCACTAGTACGGGTCCCGGTCCCAACCTCCGAATCTCACACGCAAAGATCGGCTGAGCCTCGCCAGAGCAATCAGTGCTCCATCCCCCCCCAAATCCATCTCAGACATTAAGAGCTCTCAATCAGACGACTAGGCAATCTCTCCATCCAATCGAGCTACAATACCATGCGATCTCCTCTTTCAAGCATCGGCCACTACATTGGCCTTTCCTGGATGGTACTCAATCGCGACAGAATCCTTCAAGAGTTCTATCCATCTTCTCTGCCTCAAATTGAGCTCCTCCGACTCAACAGATACCTCAAACTCTTATGGTCTCAGTGAAGATCCGAACGCCTCCCCATACAGATAAGGTTCCAGATCTTCGAGCAAATACTACCGCAGCTAACTCCAAGTCATGCATCGGATAATTCACCTCGTGAGACCTCAACTGCCTTGAGGCATACGCTATAACTTTCCCATGCCGCATCAATACACATCCCAACCCCCAGTGCGAGGCATCATCAGAAACCACAAAGCCTCCAGCCCCTGAAGGAATGCCCAACACCGGCAAGGTCGCCAACCGATGTTTCACTCCCTTAAAGCTCTTCCGCAATCCTCACCCATCTGAACGGTACATTCTTCCTCAATAGCTTCGCGAGGGCGGAGATCAACGAAAATCCTCGACGAATCTCCGTAATAACCGGTCACCCTAGGAAACTCCTCAACTCGCACACCCTCGAATCTCCCAACTCATCATCGCCTCTATCTTGTGAGGATCCACCGATACCCTCACCGACACCACGTGTCCTGTAAACACGATCTCATCAAGCCAAAATTCACACTTAGCGAATTTGGCTAACAACCGCTCTCTCACGACTGCAACACTATCCTCGATGCTCAGCAGTGCTCGCTCATCCTCGAATAAACCAAGATGTCATCAATAAACACTATCACAAATCGATCCAGTAGGGCTGAAAATCCTATTCATCAAAGCCATGAAGGTCGGGGCATTAGTCAACCCAAACGGCATCACTAAGAACTCGAAATGCCCGCACCTACTCCGAAAGCACTCTTAGGCACATCGGCCTCTGCAATCCTCAATCGATAGTAACCCGATCGCAGTCTAACTTAGTAAACACCGAGCTCCTGAATCGATCAAATAGATCGTCAATCCTAGGCAAGGATACTTATTCTTCATCGTCACCTTGCTCAACCGCCTATAATCAATGCACAGCCTCGTAGTCCCATCCTTCTTCTTTACAAACAATACCGGAGCTCCCATGGCGAAACACTCACCGATAAACCCCTTGTCTAAAAGTTCCTGCTGGCGAGTCTTAAGCTCTCTCGCCCACGGTGCCATCCTATATGGAGGGATCGATATAGAAGCGGCACCGAGAACGAGATCAATCTCAAACTCTATCTCTCGCCGGGCGGCAATCCCAGAACTCCTCGAAAACATCCGAAATTCCTCACTACGGAACATCCTCCAATCTCGCCAACTCGAGAATCCACTACATGAGCCAGATAGGCCTCACAACCTCCCCGCATCAATCTCGTGGCACTCATAAAGGATATCATCCTCGCAGCACAACCGACCGACTCTCTAAACACCACCGGGCTGTCCAGGGAATCAATACAACCTCCTTGGTGTAACAGTCCATAACAAACCTATGCACGCTAACCACCCATCCCCAATATCACATCAATCTCCCAGAGCCAAGATTATCAAATCAGACTCAACACCGCTTCATCAATCTGGACCGACATCCTATACATACCTCTCCCAATACAATAGTACTACCTAGAGGTGTACTCACCTCTAACCCATATCAGAACCTCCGCTTATCCCCATGCAATCTACATGCTAGATGCGGTGCAATAAAAGAATGGTGGATCCAGATCCAACAATGCATATGCTTCTATACCGTAAATAAGAAGCATACCCGAACAACATCCGGTGAGTCCAGGCCTCCTGCCGTGTCATGGCATAGACCGCCGAGATCGCCGCCGCCACTCACCCCTGACCACTACTGAATCCCTCGCTCGGCCTCGGCCTCGGCCTCGACCTCTCCAAATGATCCACCTCCACGGCTCTGCTGGATCGGGTATTATCGCTCGATCTACCACCATAGTAGACGGGCTCCCAAAGTCTCAGGCAAGCCTCACCAATGCTCCATCGAGCCGCACCTCAAGCAGCTCCAGATAACCATCGGCACTCTCCATCGTGCCTCTTGCCACAATGCTCACAAATCGGGGCCTGTCTCGATCCTCCGCACTACCACTACCACTAGCGATGCATGCGAATCGCCCTCCGCCCATATCCATCTGTCGCCCTCCAATGGACCAAGGGCCTACTGTCGCCATCAGAGCCTCTCGCCAAAGGCTTGCCATGGCTATCACTAGTCTCTTATGTCGGGTCCCTGTCTGGTCCTCAATCGATTCTCAGTAGAATGCTTATCTGACAATGCAGCTCTCACCAAGAATGAGCTCATATCGATCTGGCCACGGTGCGGATCTCAAAATTGAGTCCACCTCAAATCTACGGCATCTGTCGTCCTCGGAGAAATCGGTCTGTACATAGCCCATCAACTCATTAAATCGAACCTCATAGTCACCACACCATCCGTCTCCTGCCTCAACTCTAAGAACTCTTGCATCTTCATCTCCAGATAGACCTTGGGCATGAAATTGTCCTCAAGGCCCTCGAAAATCATCCCATGTCAGAGTGCAGGGCCTGGTGGTACTGTCCGGGATAGTCCTCCACCACCGATATGCAGGACCCTGTAGCAAGGAGACAGAGTAGTCGAACCTCTCCTCAGGGTCGCAGTCCATCTGATCGAGGACTCGCTCAGTCCTCTCAAGCCATCCCTCACCTCCGCAAGGTCAAGCTACCATAGAAATCAATCGCCGCCATGCAGCCGATCATACCGCTGCTCCTGCCTCACAGAACTCGAGGAGGTAACTCCTCCGAGAGAGGCATAGGGACTCCTACTAGCTCCTACCGATTCTTGGTCACCGTCGCTCTACTCGATCTCCCATAACGGATGACCTAAATGACAAGAAATTCGATCGCTTCATATCCTTACACAAGTGATTCCGCCTAATAATGCTCTATGCCCAAAAGATGCCAACCATGCTCGATACCACTAAATGTAGCGCCTCACCGTAGGGTACACATCGAAACCCAAGGTCGCCCGACACGTATCCCACGATAAAGGATTTACTACCGAAAATTTCGCTAAAATCCATGGCATCAAGTATTTTAAATCACAAAATAACAAGAATCAACAAATTGACATCCAAAGTAATAATTATCCAAGACAAGAATCCAATCCGAATAGACAAGTCTATCGGTCCTAACAAAACCAAAAAGAGACCGATACAAACATCTATCCTAAGTCATCCTCAAAACACTAATCCAAATGACCGACCTATGCATCACGACCTCGCCAAAGAACTTCGCACGGTAGGAAAGAAAGATCTTGAGCTAGAAGTCTACTCTAACAAATTCCGAAAAATAGGTTGCAAATTTGGGTGAGTTTGCGAACTCAAATGAGAAATCATCATCGATGGTTCACTAAATCATGCATTACGCACACTGCGACAAAGATAATCTGAGAATATTTATTGTCGAGATAATATAACAATTCGCGATGACGTTAGTAATTTACAAGACATGTAACAATAAACATGAATCAATCATTTTGTAGTAACAAGTAATACCACAAGAAATTCATGTCATCACATATTCCAAGAATCGCCACAACACAATAATCATGTAAATGCAATGCATATGTGACTCTTTCCATTATTCGCCAGCCCAAGTGCTCACCAAGAATCGCAGTGGACGCTGTGATTTTCTCCCTGCTAAGCCCCACAAGACAAGATATCGAGCTCAAGCTCTTTTCAAAGAAAATAGCAACTGGGACACATTCCATTATGTGATCATGCATTTATGCATGCAATTATCACGCTCAAGAATTTACAAGTGTGTGGCTATAAAGCCCAAGACATCGCTGCTCAAGAGTTCAATGGCATGGCTATGAAGCCCAATATTCAAGACAAGATCACATAACCGCATAAGTCGCTTCAAGAAAACATGCAATTCAATCCAATACATGCCAAGAGTCATACAAGAGTCATACAATTCACTTTTGCATGTAATTCACGTAGAGCATATAAGCAAATCAGAATTTGAGAAACCAACTAGGTTACTCACCGTAACTTCCGAAGCATCGCTCGAAGTCCCAAAGAATGTCCGTGGAACGACGGTCCAACGGTGCCTCTATAACAATAAAGTACAACCCATCACTTATTGCCCAATAAAACAAAGACAAGAATGCATATGTCTCAAGAAATAATGTACAATGCACGCCACGATTCCGGTGCTAAAAACCCAATTCGACTCTTCATTGAGTTGATTGACAATAATTGATCCATTCCTAAAATCCACCAATTTACCTCAATTAGGATCCCCAATAGCAATTTCCTATTCCTCGGGTCGAACACATCCATAAAAATTCCAATTTAAACTTCAAATCAAATCTAATCCTTAATCACCTCAATCGTTAATTTCCTACGCCCCAATGCCAAAAGCCTCAAACACTCCTCTTCGGACGACTAGGCAAAGGTTGCGACCATGGGTGCGCCTGGGCGTTCACCCGCATGCCATAGGTCGACCTGGACGTGAGCCCTAGCCCGCACGCTAAACCGCCGCTCATCGACTAGCTACGCAGACCGCCATTCCCATCGCCGCTCACAGCGTGCGAGCGACTCCCAAAGCTCGTCGGTCGATCGCCGATAGCCGAACGATACGCAACTCGCTTGCCGGTCGCTTTGGATGATCGATCGATCCGCAGCTTGCTCAGATGTCGGTTACTCGCAGCTCGTCCGCATGCCGAAGCTCTCACCGCTTCGTCCGCATGCCGAAGTTACTTCACCGCTTCGTCTGCATGCCGAAGCTCTCACCGCCGTCCCGCATGCCGAAGCTACTTCATCGCCGTCCGCATGCCGAAGCTACTTCATCGCCGTCTGCGATGCCGAAGCTCTCACCGCCGTCGTCGATGCTGAAGCTCCTCACCGCCGTCTGCATGCCGAAGTTACTTCACCGCCGTCCGCATGCCGAAGCTACTTCATCGTCATTCGCATGCCGAAGCTCCTCACGGTTGTCGCGGTCTCCAACCTAAATCCACTACGCATGCTCTCCTTCTTCCCCAACACATAGCTTTTAAACACACCACCCAGGATTTCCAGATTCGATTCTCGCAACTCACCAAGAACTCAATACACATAAATCAAGCAATATCATCATCGGCAACCTTAGCATATTCAATCATCCATATAACTCTATCCATCAACAAATCGATAATCTACCTCCACAAATCCACACTTCGACCCTATACACTCCTACGGAATCATCAATAACAAAACCCATCCATAAACACTCCCAACCACCCGATCAAATATAATAAATGCCATACATACAAGAAGAATCATCCATAACAACATCAAAGCTCTTAAAACTTACCAAATCACAGATCAAGCTACGGATTCCTCAAAATCCTCTCAAACCCTAAAATCCTTCAAGCTCAACGATTCACTAATCCCAGAGCCTCTAACCTTCACCAATAACGGTCAATCGCTAACCTCATCTCAAGGAAAGAATCCATAAAGAAAATCGAGGAATCCTTACCAATGGGAGGAAATCGCAAGTCACAAGAGGGGGAAAGAAGAGAAACGTGAAATTGCCTTAGGTGTTTTCCCAAATTCCTCAAACCTAGTATTTATAGACCTAAGTCTCCAAGTCATCAAATTTCATCTCTAAATCCCAATGGTTCCACATAATTATTTCCTATCAAGAAATTCTAATTTTTCCATTGCCATTGACGTTGCTTTCAAGATCTTGTAGGTCATCGATCGACCACCCAAAACTTTCCGGTCCGCATTATCTCCTAATTTCACGAGAATTTCCTATAAGCCATTATAAATTGCCACCACTCATAAACAATATCAAATCAGTCAATTGCACTCGATTACTCAAATTCTCAATTAACTCTCAATCCAAATCGGCCAATCAACTCATCAGTTTTACTTACAATTAAATACCGAAATCATGAATGCATGTACCTATGGATAAATGCATATGCATTAAACCTGCTCTCTACAATTAGAGGCCAAGAACATGCTCATTCAATGAATGCAAGAAACCTATCAAGATGACTCATAATAACCAAAATACCCTTAATGACAAGTGACGGATGTTACAAATATGGAGCACGTTGATAAATATTGTTCCATCTATGCTTCCAAAAACAGTGTTCCTCTGTAGGATCAAGGACGATTGTTATCCCAATTGAATACTCCCGAGTTTGTATAGACTACCCGAGATAAGGCCCCAAGCCTACGAGAAAATGTAATTGCATCTCCAATCATGAGAAATCGAAATTCAAAGCTCCAAGAGTTAATAGAAATACATAGTATATTATCTATCTACTTACCTTGCATGTACAATCAAGGAGCTTGATATAAACATCGAGGTTGTTGTTAACAGGCCGGTTATGGAGGAAACATGGTCCACCAAACAGTATAACAATGGAGAATTGTTGAAATTCTCTACATCTAGCAAACTTCACAAAATCCATAATGAGAATAAAAAAATTAACCATGGAATTTGGTATCATGATCTTTTGCAACGAAGAATCAAAGAATCAAATGGAAATGTTTATTCTTTACCTAATCATACACCACACACAGATCATCCCATCCTCTCAACCAGATATAAGAAGAGCGCCATCGTGAGAAAAAGTCATGCGAGCTCAAAGGCTCATGCGGTGGGCAAACCAAGTTTTGAGCAAAGTTCCTCCGGTAACCTACATGTCATCTACACATTATATTCTTCTCATATGATCAATAAAACTAAATATCGAATACGTATGCATGTGTACATCACCGCTTATGAATAGTACTAAGGATCATGCTAGAAATACATGCTCGGGAACTAGAGTTTTGTGTAGAATAAGGTTCCTCTTCGCTTCAGCTTGACAAAAAGATGCTCAAGATTAACCTCCCAGAGGTAAACATTTCGAAGGAGAACCACCGCAAGATATACACCATCCTTGGTGGACGCAAGTGGTCCTATGGCCTCTATCGGGTAGCTTCAAGTGGTGACTGAGACCAAATTAGAACATCAAGTGAAACAAAGTTCAACAAGCATTTCTCGAGATGGACCCCAAATTGTTAAATTAATCCTTACAGACAATAAGTTTTGAACACGAATACTCACGAGATTCATGACATTCCTAAATCAAACCATAGTTCTTTTACCGTAAATCAAAAGTTAACAAGCTTTCTATTACATGTTCAAGGAAAGTGAGAAACCGACCTCCAGATTGCATTGTGACTAGAAACAAACAAAATTTCATAAACCCAAATCCTAAAAGGGGTCTTAAACTCCGTTACCTTGTTCAAGGACCAAGTGAAGACAGACCCACCACCAATGTAACGATATCTCGCTAACTCGAAGCAACAAGAAAGCGATCATTCAAGCACAAGAAACCATGAGGAGGAGAAGCACAAGTTGGTATGTGCATAACACGATCTCCAGCCTCCATATCCCAAACTGTAATTCGATCCCCATACTCTTGTCACTACATACAAATAAAACCCCGACCAACCACTCCCATCTTCATCTCCTCCATAGTCACCCTCTCTACACGCCAATAACACCTACACTTTTTATCGATGTAAACTTTACACACATACACGATAGTGTGTGAATGAAGTTCTTGACGCAGTGTGTCTCTATCGAGCACGCATGGATTGATCGACGATGGCGAGAAGGGTTAAAGAAAGCGACAAATGTTGTTGGGCATTTTGCTTTTTTTCGCTGTGTTGCCACCGAGAGAGCGAAAAAATGGAGGGTCTCAAATGAAAGGCTTGGGTTTTCTTACAAGTGTTCAAAGATGCAAATATTGTTACATGTCAGGTCTCGTCAATGATTTGCCGGGAATGGGGTCCACTGGATTAGTACCTACGACTGTATATAAATGGATGGGGTTGGCTATTTGACTAGGATTACATCACAATGACGCTGCGTTTGGTTACTGACTTCAATATGCAAAGACAGAACAAGAGGAAAATTTGGAGACGAAACAAAATAAAATTTGGAGACAGTAACGTATTTGGTTGTGATGAATAGAACAAAATAACTGTCTCTATTTCGAGAACAGAAATATGTTTGGTTGCAGTGGACAAAACATAAAGACAGTATCAATGACAAAAATGCTCCTACAGTATAATATGATCAGAAATATGTAATTCATTGATTATTTTAAAACAAATTATTTGTATTAGTAAAAACGTTAACAATACAATAATAATAACAATACAATAAGAAATTAATTTTGTATAATAATAATAAGAAGAAGAAGAAGTTTAAAATTTATTATAATAATAATAATAATAATAAGAAGAAGAAGAAAAGAAGAAGAAGAAGAAGAAGTTTAAAATTTATAATAATAATAATAATAGTAGTAATAATAATGATGATGATGATGATGAGTTTAATAATATAATTAAGAATAAAAAATTGCTTATGTGAGGGGAGGGGTTTCTAACATTTCTTTATATGTTTTGTTTTTGTCCTTATGACAAGAATTCTTGTAACACAGTCTTTGAAGGAATAAAAAATTTCTATCTTTATGCTCTGAAAATGGAACAAAAATAAGTGAGGACGACAAGCAAATACTACGAGGCACAAAACTTTTGTGTCCTTGCCATCCGTCCTCACTCATAAGAATGGCAACCAAACACTACGTAAAATTTTTAATTCAATGTATTATTATATTAAGATCAATTGATTTTCAAAATAATAATTTTAATATCATATGTTTAATTATTTAATTAAATATTGTACTATTTTTGTGATGAAAATCACAAATGCTCCAACAAACTTTACTCAAATTCAACAAAAATATAAGAAAAAACTAAAGATTGAGGTTAAGGGTGTGCTAGTGACTGAAGGGCTTCAAAGAGAGAAGGGAGAGAATTCTCGATGGTTCTATTTCAGACAGAACGATTCAGACATACACACATGACACATTACAAGTCTATAGCATAACTCAAAGCACAGTCGTATTAAACATGTCTGAAGCCTCAACTAAAAACTCAGTCGTTTAATTCAAGTCAAGAAGGAACACAATTAAACATTGTCGTATTACATGCTTAGAAGTGGTATCAGAGCAATCAAGACTTCCTGGGGCATTTTTTGGACTCTCCAAGCATCAAGAATCATCAAGAATAGTCAATAAGTAAAAGTCTTTAAGTTCTTTACACTACAGAAATCATGGTAGGAAAGGAAATGGATATTTTTAGTTTTTTACTGGTATGTAAGAACCAGAGAAAATAAGAGAATTTTGAATAATCTCATATATATCCATTTGTTTACAGAGCTCTGCATATATACAATGAGCCAGAGTAAATCTCTCCACTAAGTAAGCCTATAAATCTGTATAAACCAATAATAGAATCCATAATTTAAGCTCAAGATATTCACACAATCAACACGTGATTTCTATCATTAATATCCCCCCTCAAATTGATGCTAGGTGTCACTACACAACAATTTGGACAATAGAAACTGATGATGACTTCTTGTCTTTGCTTTCGTAAACAAGTCAGCAACCTGATCATGCGTGGAAATGTACTGTAGAGAGATACTCTTCTCAGCCACAAGCTCTCTGATATAGTGACAATCAACTTCTATATGTTTTGTATTTTCGTGTTGAACTGGGTTAGTAGCAATCTTGATTGCGCTAGTGTTGTCAGCATGAAGCTTCGAAGCTGTTGCTATAGGGATTTTCAATTCCGATAATAATCGTCGTAACCAAATCAATTCCGAACAGGCGGCAGACATTGCACGATATTCAGCTTCAGTAGAAGATTTTGATGTTCGAGACTGCTTTTTACACTTCCAAGATATAACAGTAGAACCAAGAAACATACACCAGCCTGTTGTAGATTTTCGGAAATTTGGATAACCAGCCCAGTCGGCATCGGCATACCCTTCTAATGTTAGTGTATTATCAACCGAAAAATATAAACCATGATGTATTGTACTACGAACATAACGTATTACTCTGAGTAATGCCTTATAATGACTAGTAGAAGGATTAGTGACAAATTGGCTCAAAACTTGCACGGCGTAGGAAATATCCGGACGCGTCATTGTTAAATAAATCAACGATCCAACTAACCTCCTATACAATGTCTGGTCATGAAATGGTTCTCCATCATCAGTTTTATATTTAGTGTTAATTTCCATTGGTGTATATACCATCTTATCGTCTGTGATATTAGCTAGTTTAACAAGATCAGTTGCATACTTTTGTTGATTCAACATAATTCCATTAGTGGCATAACTGACCTCTAATCCCAGAAAATATATGAGACGACTCAAATCTTTCATCTTAAATGAGCTATGAAGATGTAGTTTCAGCCGTGTGATTTCAACCATATCGTCGCCAGTAATAATCATGTCATCAACATAAAGAAGTAGAACACAAATACCTGATGATGATTCTCGCAAAAACAAGGAGTGGTCAGAGGCACTCTGTGAGTAACCAGCTGAAATAATTATTGAGCGGAACTTATCAAACCATGCTCGAGGTGCTTGCTTCAAACCGTAAAGTGATTTTCGAAGACGACATACCAGATTTTCTGTGATTCTAAATATCCTGGAGGAGGTTTCATGAATACAGTTTCTTGGAGATCACCATGTACGAATGCATTTTTCAAGTCTAATTGATGGAGGACCCAATGTCGGGCACTTGCTATTGCTAATAAAACTCTAACAGTGGTCATTTTTCCAACCGGAGCAAATGTCTCATCATAATCGATTCCATGCTCTTGTTTATATCCTTGTGCCACCAATCTCGCTTTGTATCTATCGAGAGTTCCATCGGCCTTTAGCTTGACTGAGTACACCCAACGGCTGCCGATTACCGATACATGTTCTGGTTGCTCTACAATCTCCCAAGTATTATTTTCCTCAAGTGCCTTTAGTTCCTCCTCCATCGCTTCTTTCCACACTTTTTGGCTGCATGCCTGCAAATAAGAACTAGGTACAGAGATAGATTCCAAAGTCGTTAGTAAGGCATATGATCGACCAAATCTGCCTGGGGAGTAACCGTATCGATCTGGGGCTTTAGTATGTCTTTTGGGTCGAGAATTGAGAGATAATGGATCAGGTATATGTGAGGATGACGAAGTTGGTGTTGATGGTGAGGAATCTGGTGTTGGGGGCTCTATGGTATTATCATGCTGGTCTTTATCATTACGGTCATCTGTAAGATTGACAGGAAAAGACTCTTGATCGGAGAATGAAGGAAAGAAAGACAAGGTCTCGTCCCTTGAGGTTGACGCTGACCGATAATAAAAGACATGTTCAAAGAAGATTACGTGTCGAGAAACTCGTAATTGTTTTCTAGAAGGATCGTAACACAAATAACCCTTCTGAATCTCATTGTACCCGACAAAGACACACTTAGCGGCCTTCGTTGATAGTTTATGGCATTCATTCTTTGGAAGATGGACAAAGCACACACAACCAAATATTTTTAGATGTGTATAATCTGGAGATTTTTGGTAAATGACATGATAGGGACTTTGTTTCTTGTGTATGGAGGAAGAAAATTGCCGATTAATAAGATAAACAGAAGTACGTACGGCTTCAACCCAAAATGTTTTAGGAATATTGGATGCATTAAGAAGTGTGAGCGTCGTTTCTAAAACATGTCAATTTTTACGCTCTACGATCCCATTTTGTTCAGGAGTATGAGGACAAGATCATTGAATTTGAATACCATTTATTTTGAAAAAAGTAAGGAGTTCTGTTGTGGTAAATTCTCCCCCGGAATCAGAACGAAAAATTTGTATGTGTTTGTTGAATTGAGTTTTAACATATTGAACAAATTCCATGACAATTTTTGGTGCTTCACTTTTCTGGCGAAGAAAAAACGCCCAAGTATAACGAGAGGCATGATCAACAATCAAAAGAAAATAACGATAGCCCAATCGAGATATTACCGGAGATGACCCCCAAATATCACTATGAATCAAGGCAAAAGGTTCAGAATAAGTAGTAGTGCTAGATGGAAATGAAAGTTTATGGCTTTTGGACATAGCACATACCTCACATGACTGACGCAAAGGAAGCATATGATTTTTATTTGTAGCAGGAATACAAGGCTTAAGCATTAAAGAAAGACGTTGAGGATGTGGATGACCCAAACGTTGATGCCAAAGATGCCAAAGTTTATGAGAAGTACTAATGTCCCCCTCCGATACTGAAAGAAAATATGAATGAGTATGGTTATCGGTGAAATGAAGAAGAAAAAGTCTGCCAATCTTACGTCCTCTGGCCATCACCTTCCCCGTCTTTAGATTCTGAACAACACAACCAGAATGTGAGAAAATGACAATGCAATTTTGCTCTACAAGTTGACCAACGGAAAGTAAGTTTATGTTAAGTTTGGTGCGATAAAACATTTGTAAATGGTGGAATTTTTCCAAGACCAAAGGCGCAAGTGTATGTCCATTAGCAGCAATTATATTTTGGGAAGTGAGTGGTGGAGACAAGGTTGTAAAGTATTTGGTTTCCCAAATATGTGATTAGATGCGTCAATCAATATGCCAAACTAAAGAATCAGACTTTTGTTCTTACCGGTATGTTTCGTCAAAGCACCGAAATTGCCGCGGAAGGGTCAGCTGCTAGTGTCTCACTAATTATCGCTTGCGCTTTGTTTGGGTCAAAAGGATTTTGATTTTGAGGATCGACTCAAGAGCTTGATAGGCTTGGTGATCAGAAGTTGAGCCCTGGCGACGGGCCGGTCGGCGACGACAATCAACAATATTATGCCCAGGTTTCTTACAATAGTTACACCAATTATTTTTACGGCATTGAGATGCAATGTGGCCTGTCTCCTTGCACTCATAACATGTGATCTGATGTGATTTACGTTTCTGAGGTTTTGAGGCCATCATAGCAAAATCATTGGTCGTTGTATTATCCAAAGATGCTTAAGAGGTGAGACGTGTCTCTTCCCATAGAACTTCAGATAGGGTGACATCTAGATCTGGAACACTCTCTCGATTAAGAATATTGGCTCGAATTGCTTCAAATTCAGGACGAAGCTTCATGAGAAATTGGACAACTTGAGTCCTTTTCCGTTCCTCCAAAACAGCCTTCAAAGCATCTGCTTTAAGGGTAGACTTTAAATTCTGATCCTGCTCTGACCAGATGATGAATAAGCTTGAGTAAAAACTTTGGACACTCGCTTCCCCTTGTTTGCAGTCGACTAATTGTCTCTCAAAGTCGAATTCTCTAGCCACATTGAATTGTTTATAGATTTGTTGAAGGTGAAGCCACATCTCGGAAGCCAAAGTGAAAGCACGCAAGCCAATTGCAATATCAACTTGGATTGAATTTATTAACCAGGTAATTACCTTAGCATTATTAGACCAGTACGTCTCCTTTTCTTTTGCATCAGTGGGCTCAGGTGTGGTTCCTTCAAGCATGCCGAGCAGACCCTTGCCTTGCACATAAACACGAAAATGAAATTCCCATATGGAGAAATTCTTGCCATTGAACTTGGTGGACAACAAATCATTGTTATGAGAATCCATATGATCGAGGAATAAACAAACTGACACGACGAGTGGACTAAGAGAACACAGAGATATAAATGAGAGAGATAAACACAGAGAACTCGAAAGAGAGATTGAATCAGAACCTTCGCTCTGATACCATGTAAGAACCAGAGAAAATAAGAGAATTTTGAATAATCTCATATATATCCATTTGTTTACAGAGCTCTGCATATATACAATGAGCCAGAGTAAATCTCTCCACTAAGTAAGCCTATAAATCTGTATAAACCAATAATAGAATCCCATAATTTAAGCTCAAGATATTCACACAATCAACACGTGATTTCTATCATTAATAAAGAAGAATTTATCATCTGGAAACTCCATATGTAGGCTCTTCTTGAATCATATGACTGCTATGGTGTTATAGATGATCAGTATGATCTAGAGACTGATTCAATAAAGAAGCTAAAGATGTAAAGACTTGCACATTGCAAGTTAATGCTTCACTTATCACCAACAATGATAAGAAAAGTGCAGAATTGTAACACTACACAAAAGCTTTGGATCAAACTTGATGAATTGTATGCCAAGAAGTTTCCTCCTAACAGAATGACACTTCTTCACAATCTTGCTAACTACAAGATGTACACTTCTGTCTCCTTAGATGATAACCTAGACGATTTCTTTAAGTTAGTTCAAGATTTAGAAGCTACAGATGAGAAAATATCTGAGGAACATCAAACTGTAGTAATCCTAAAGGCATTACCTTTTCAATTTAATGCATTCAAAAAGGTAATTAAGCATGTTAGTGGAGAATCTCTTACTGTAAAGAGGATGTTAGATTCTCTAATGGAAGAAATAGTGGAAGTTAATCCTTTTAAGAAAGAGGCTGAAGTGATGTTTGCAAAGAATAATCATGAGAAGAAATCTCATAAGAAAAATAGCAAGAAAGGAAAGTGGCAGAAGGGAAATGGGAAAGAAAAACACTCTAAGGAAGGTGATGAAAAGAAAAAAAAAAGGAAAAGGGAGAAAATGCTTTTACTATGATAAAGAGGGACATTTTGCAAGAGATTGTAGAAAGAAGAAGAGGGATAAGGTAGCTGAAAGTGGAGTTTCAAGAAATGTTGAAAAACCAAAAGATTCTAGTGGAGATGAAGTTCTAACTGTCACTGAGGATAGTGAAGACCTTAGTAGAGAGTGGATTTTTTATTCAGGGTGCACTATGCATGTCACTCCTTATAGGGACTGATTCACTACATTTGAACCAGTCACTGTCAAGGTTAAAATGGCAGATTTTGGGCAATAAAAGATAGAAGGCATTGGAAGTGTCTCCATCAACATGTTTGATGGAAAGAGAACGACCCTCACAAATGTCAGATTTGTGTCTGGAATAAGGAGAAACCTAACTTCTGAAAGCTTGTTTGATAAATAAGGCTTTCAGATCAGGTCAAAAAACGGAATCCGAGAAATCCTAAGGAATAGAAAAGTTATCATTAGAGTAGTGGAGAGGGGTGGGCTATACTATATTATAGGCTTAACTTAAACAAATCAAATTTCAGAAGATGGAAGTCATGAACCAACCAAGCAATAGCATGCAAGGTTAGGTAATGCAAGGAAAAAAAGCTTGTTCCATCTCTCTAAACAAGGTCTAATCCCTGAACAAAACTTGTAGAAGTTAGAATTTTATGAATCTTGTGTGCTAGGAAACACATTGTTTTTCAATTCATGCTTCCATTGAATTTAAGAGTTAAAATTATAATAAAACACAAATTACAAGTGACTACATTGAATGTAAGTGACTATGACAGGAAAACTACTCACTCCATCCAAAACTCGCATTCACTCAACTTCGCATACAACTGTCTCTCCTTCAGAATCTGTAACACAATCCTCAAATGTTGCTCATGCTTCTCTTTACTCCTCAAATACACCAATATTTTATCAATGAATACTATCACAAATTGATCCAGATACTTCTGAAAAGTCCTGTTCATCAATGTCATGAATGCAACTGGTGCATTAGTCAACCCGAAAGGCATCACTAGGAACTCATAGCGGCCATATCGTGTACGAAAAGCTATCTTGGGAATACTTGACTCAGTTATTCTTAACTTCCAGTATCCTGATCTCAAGTCAATCTTGGAAAATATAAAGGCTTCCCTTAGTTGATCCAAAAGATCATCTATCCTCGGCAACAGATACTTATTCTTTACTGTCACCCTATTTAATTGTTGGTAATCCATGCATAGTCCCATACTACCGCCTTTTTTTCTCACAAACAACACTAGAGCTCCCCAGGGTGATGCGTTTGGTCTAATAAAACCCTTTTCCAACAATTCCTCTAATTACCTTTTTAACTCATTTTACTCAATAGTACCCATCCTGTAAGGTGTAATGGAAATCGGTGCCACTCCAGACATAGTCTTAATGATGAAATCTATCTCTCGTTGAGGATATAAATATGGTAAATCATCTAAGAATATGTCCGAAAATTCCCTTACCATAGGAATATCCTCTAATCTATTATTCACCTCCTTCGTATCTATAATATAAGTCAGATATACCTCACACCCATCCAATATCAACCGTCTAGCAGTCACGATTGAGATCACATATGCTGGAACCACTTTGCAGTTGCCCACAAATATCACTTTTGAGTTACCTGAAGACTCTATCATCACCTCCTTCACATAACAATCTAATAAAGCTTGATGTTGTGCCAACCAATCTATCTCGAGAATTACATCAAAATCCCTTATCCACTTTGCCAATCTTCACTGACATTTCCCTTCTTACACTATCTACTACCACATAGTCTCCTACTAGCATCGACACTCTTAAGTCATATTCTAAATGACTCACCTTCCTCGAAACTCTAGATGCAAACTCTAAAGAAATGTAAGAGTATGTGGATCCTGGGTCTACTAACACATAAGCGTTAATATCAAATAATGAAATCATAACAAAAATAACATCATTAGCTGTAGATGCCTCCTCCCTCGTCACGTGGTATATCCTCGCTTGAGTTTGACTCTGGGCCGAAGATGTCCCACCAATGGATGTACCCACTGTTGATTCACGTCCAACTCCTCTACCACCACCTCTATTACCAGTTCTACCTGAACCAAAGACACCACTCTGGCCCTGTACTGTCTCCTCTACCCTCACTCCTAAACTCCTCCCTACTGTCTAACAACTTCTCTGTAAATTCTCCTGCTCTCCACAAATATAACATGCCTGATTGATCCAAGTAGGCCCCCAACATTGTCCTCTCTGAAATCTCCTACAGGTGGCACAACTCGGATATCCTCTGACCCCTTTATCAAAAGATCCTCTTAACCTCTGATTAGTTCCTCTTTTAGATCCAACTGATGGTGCACGGGCAGTGCTATGCTGTCTTGAATCCCTACTAACTCCTCCACTAGACTTGTAGAAACTACCACGCCAGCTCGATGTGGCATTGATTCTCCTAGATCCCCCAACACTAGTAGACTATGAATGTGTAGCTCCCTTCTTAACAGACTGACTCCCCTCTCCATGTTGACTCTCTAATCACCTCTTTAACTCTCTCCTCCTTTTACATTGTTCTATTACATCCTCCACTCTAAGTGCAGTCTCTAGTAACTTCTTGAAGTTAGAAGTAGCAGTTTCAAATCCCAAACGAATATCTTTACTCAAACCCAGCTCAAATTTGTAACATCTGTCTTCAGGATTTGCCATAGCCTCGAATGCATACTTAGACATGGCTGTAAAGCCAGCCTCATAATTGCCATTGAAATCTCCTCTGTCCCAAACTCCATCTTCTTTCAATCCCGATATATTCGTAGAGTGTATTTATCTCTGAATTCTCTCTGGAACTCGTGCCAAGTCATCTTTTGGGTCTCATAGGATCTCTTCACTGACTTCCATCAAGTCAGTGCATTGCCTTGGAATAAGGAAACAATGAACTGCAACCTTCTTTATGAGGTATACTCTAGAAGATCTAAAATTATCTTTGTCTGCTCCCATCATGCCTCATCCTCTTAGGGTCAGTAGTGCCTCGAAACTCTACTGCATCCATCTTCTGGATCCGCTCATAGTTGCAATCTACCCCAGAATCACCTCGGGCTAGAGTCACAGTAATAGCCTATTGCATCATCTGCAGTGGCATCGACACCTCTCCTCCTACCTTATTTGCTTAGGCATCCCCCTGATCCAACACATTCAAATAACCAATCAAACTCCCTTATTCCCTAGGTGACTTAGGGCTAACATTATCGTTTCTTGAAGCCATCCTAAAAGAGATAAGAACACATCATTGGTTTTTTTAACCTAATATGTCCTTAGAAACGTAAACTTGCTATGATACCACCCAATGTAATGCTCCCAAAAAAATTCAGAAACCATAATTATCTATTTATTTCCCAAAGTAGACCATTAATCATCAAATTCTTCATTAGTTCCAAAAGAGAGGATTGTTTGTTAGATACAAAAGTATTCTACATAACACAACTACCGGAGCTGTCACATTCAAAAATATATACAATCAAAAACTTTACACAATTAAACTGTTGGCCCTACCTCTTCTCCACTCTGTCAACCATGTACACTGGGGTTATGCAATCATTGGATCTCCTAAAAAATAATGGCAAGAGATTAATTGCCAACTCAGTGAGGATAATCGACCTTACCTTTAAAACCAAGTAACTCAATAATTAGTTATAACACTTAGTCAATCGATTAAATCATACATATAATACGTATATACTTATACACAATAATCCTTAGTCTAATCCAACTGTTAACAAACATCTCAAAAATTTCACTAAATGATGATTACACAAATATTAATTTCAACTGTCATTTATGTTTTATTCCAATATTTAACTGAATTATTTGGGCTTGGTTTAACCTAGTAGGTGTACACCCAATAGTCTGTCGGCTCATCTCATCATAATCTCTCATCAGTGGAAATATAATTAAAATTTAAATATTGGCATAAGATATCTCGATTTCTCAATCTTCACCCTGGTACTACTTCAATACCTAACCATCGACACAAGATATCCCCATAACCCAGATATCCTGGTATCACTTTGGTACCTAGTCATCGACACAGGACATTCCCAAAACTCAAGATGCCCCGATATCTGCTCCACAGATAGATACCTAACCACTACTCACTCATATCAACTCAACTTATCCTTCTAAGACCATCGAATGGAGCCTATCCTAAGCAAGCCACCAACTCTCGATTTTCACAAATTATTCATAACTTATTATCCACTAGTTTTTGTTTAAACACATTTTCTGTCAACTTAACAAGCAACCTCAACAAATGTAACAAAGTATAACAATGACACACCCTAAACTACATTAATTATTTGATAGTTAAAGTAAATATAATTCATGTATGTAAGCATTAATCATTAATTAAATTAATGACTAATTCAAAATATAATTTATTAATAACAAAATAGTACTTAATTTTAAAAGTAAAGTCCAAGGTTATCCTTACCTCGATTTCAAATTCAACTAATTGATAGTCCAAATTACTTCTTAATCGAATCTTCAAACATAAAATTTACAAAATTCTATTAGACTAATTTACGAAAAACTTCTAACCCATTTACCCTTAATAATCCAACATCTCTCTTCCAACTTATTCTTAATTATAAAAATAATATCCTTACCAACCTAACCCCTATAATTACTAAAATACCCTTAACTAATTAAAAGTCCCATTTTAACCTCATCCATTTCAAGTAATACCAAAAATGCCCTTCTTGTAATTAAATTCCATATTTACCCTTCACTTTCTGTATTCCCTATTCTGCCCTTACATGCAACTTAAATTTTCAAAAGATGTCACTGCCTTCGCCCTCTTCTCTTCTCCTCTCTACTCTTCTTTTTATCAAATTTGCAGCCACATTTTCTCTCTTTTTATACCTTCATGCAACTTTAATTATTGTCTCAATCAGCCACAATGTGCAATCCAACTATAAACTAGTGTAGGATGATCACAAATCACAAATAAATGACATAATAGTTGCTGGAATTTTTACCTAAGGCCCTGCTTGGTTGTTACGGATTGTTGTGAGGGAAAGTAATCTTTTTCCTAAAATTTAAATTATTACGTTTGATTCATTTTTTTAAGTAGTTAGGAAAGTAAAAACTTTTCTAATTTAGAAAAAATAGAGGCACTTTCCTTGGAATTTAAATCCCAATAACCCCTTAGTATTTATATTACTTTCCTCAAGAATTTAATCAAAAAAATACACTAGATAATTTAACCATTCTTTTTCTCAACTCTGCGACTTTAAAATATATATTTCAAATAAATTTTGATTTAATAATTAAAATATATAAAATAAATATTAGTTTATAAATAATAAATTATTTATTTTAAAATAAAATATTTTATTAATACTTTAATATATTAATAAAATATTAAAATAAGTTTAAATAAAACATTTTAAAAGTTTTATTTAATTTATAATAATAATAATTATTATTAAAATATTTATTATTATTTTAAAACAAAATTAAAAATTCACAATAATTATAAAAGTTGAAATAAATAAAATCAATAATGAAAAACTTTGAAAAAAGTGGAAGGACAAATAAGAGGGAGGAGGAAATTTTCAAAATTTTTGAAAATTTTGCAAAAAATTTCTCCTATTTTTTAAAATTTTCGGTATCGGCCGGTATTTGAATTTTGAATATTTTTGTTCATAAGTTTCAATCGACAATCTTCAAGTTTATATTTTTCTTTTTTTAATGATTTCAATTTTTATTATGTTTGTTGGGATATAACTGGAAACACAAAACAAAGTTAAGTTATATTGTATAAAATAATGTTACATACCAAACACTGTAACAAGAATCTACTCAACTTTTCTATTAGAATTCTTATAAGTATCCAAACATGTGAACATCTTTACTTTCCATTAGGGATGGTAATGGGTAGGGTTCGGTTCGGGTTTTACTCAACCCATATCCATATCCATTTTTTATGACTCAACTCATATCCATATTCATATCCATTGGTTTTTACGATTTACTACCCATATCCAAATCCATTGGGTTGTTTGAGTTTTTGGATATCCATCGGGTTGTATAACACATAAAAATATAATATCTAAATAGAAAATAAAGAGTAGATTTTTGTAAACGCCCAAATCAAAATAACTTTAATAATAATAAGTCAAGATTTTGATTTGTATGTATTAAAAAATCATACAATTGGAATAATAAAAATCATAATATTTAGTACAAAGACAACATACATTTTTCACAATTTAGAACCGGACAAAGATTGAAATAACTAAAACTTCAAATTGTCTTTGCATGAACTCTACAATATTCAAAACTCCATTTTCATATCATTTGCATTATTATCATCCTATAAGAAAAATAAAATATGATAGAAAATGTGAGTACTGAGGAGTAAAATAGAGATTTTAAAGTTGTTTCTTCAGATAAAATTTTAATATTTTATTATATTTAACCATAAATATTCAAGAAAAATAGAAAAATAGAGTTAATGAAAAATGACTATGATATGGGTATCTATGGTTCGGGTTTTACTCTACCCATATCCATATCCATTTTTTATGACTCAACCCATATCCATATTCATATCCATCGGTTTTTACAATTTACTGTCCATATCTAAATCTATTGGGTCGGGTAGTGCGGATATTAATCGGATTGAAAACCCACTACCATCCCTACTTTTCATAGATTTATTTTCCAAGGAATCATATTCTAAATTTACTTTACTTTTCTGTCAATCAAGCAGAGCCTATATGTTTTATTTTTATCCTTGGGACAAGAAATTTATGCTCTATTTCGTCGTCAACATATCATCTACATTTCAACTCAAATGCACTAAAAGTCATCAATACTTATACTCCGCAATTTCAATTTAAAGATCTAACATGTGGCTATTACATCACCTTTTATTTCTCGTGGAAAAACGTAAGATTGGAATCTATGCCTATCCATCCAAAGTGAAGAAAATAATTGTAGCTTTATGAAAACTGCACAAGGCAAGTGGGATTTACTGTAATTAATTTACCTACAACTCTACAAGTAAAACAAAGAATGCATAGGATGCTTTGGTTTCTCCAATATGAAACTTTGCTTTTCCACCATTTTCCATGGTTGCGTTCACCATTATCAACGCTTTGCGTCAAATCATCACAATTTTTTCAATGCCCCCTACAGTAATTGATTCTTGTGCTATCCTTTGAGGAGGATGAATTTCGGATAATTAGCTTTAAGATTCTTATGGATGAAGTCAAAAGTCAATAATTAGAGAAATTAATTAAAGTTCTTCGCATTTGATTGGTTTACCTATTTATCATAATGATGCATCATATTGTTCCCTAGTTAGATTTATATAAATTCATAATTAACTATTTATCTTGAAGTAAACCACACAGATATAATAATAAGAATATACCATAAATTTAGAACCTATTATTGTTATACAGGAACGGATTCAGAAATTTTTTTAAGTGGGGGCAAAATTTAACTAGAGGCAAAAAAAAAAACTAATGAGGGCAAAATTTTAATGGGAACAAAATTTTATTTTTCTTTATAAGTTCAAAACTTAAAATAATAAATTATTCACGTAAAATTTTTTGGAATCAGTGGGGGCAAGTGGCACTTGCCCCCACTGTATCTCCGTCCCTGTTGTTATTGGTGAATTTATGGCAATTAAATTTATAAATGAATGATATAACCATTTTGCCGGATCTTTTTTACATCACAAACAATATCTTTATTAGTCATAATGCTTTGAGCATTCCTCAATTCCTGCCACGGTGAAGAAAATGTTCAACCTTCCATCCAACTTTTTGACTCATCGAGATGCATGGGCTGGCACATTCGAGGAAGTTGTTGGCAACAGGACTTCTCCTAGGACCGACTGTCCAGGTACTAGCCAATCTTGCAACAGCCATTATGAGTTATAATGGATGAATCTGATTAAGTAAAAGTAGGATGATTCAAGTCCGTCCGATCTATCGATATATAAAATAAAGTATGAAATCTGATCAGGTTTAAGTATTCAAGAGAATTCAGGTAAGATCCCCGGACTACTGTAACCTTTAAGCACAAGGTTCATTCCGCAAGTATTTCCAACACTTGAGGACACTCCCTGCTGAACTTTTGCCTGTTTGTGATCTTAGGTTGAACCCTGATTAGTCTTTCGTATATGCTAATTTGCAGAGACCTTGCCAGATGTAGTACCTTTGAGGAACACAGAAGCAAAAGAAGAGGGCACCCTCTCTGAGTTTCAGACTGAGTTAGTTCAACTAGCAGGAGTACTAAATGGGGACCATTTCCTGAGCAGCTTCCCTGACGAGATAGGGAAGAAGTTGAACGTGAAACAAGCTCATGATTATGTGAAAGGTGCGGTTACGAGGTTTCTAAGAGCAAGCAAAGAGGCTATCAAGCTTGGAGCAGACGAATCTGCTATTGTTGACATGAGGTCGTCACTCACAACTAGATCTTCTGTCCAACACTAAAAATGGTTTACATGTTAGTGGTGATCATGTCGTCTTGATCATGAAAATGGTTTTGAAGTCACATTAAAATGTTACTTGATGAGTGTCTCGACTGTTAAAAAGAAATGACAGGTCGTCTGCTGTATTGATTACTTGTTGATAGTTCCACTTAACTATATTTAAAATAATATTATTTAAAGAAAATATATTAAAATGACGTTATTTTAATTTTTAAATTTAAGTTTAAGCTTAACTATGTTTGATTTTTATAATAAGTGTACTAAAAGAAATAAATTTTGAAAAAAAGGATAAGTTTAGTATTAATAAATTAATATAAAGATAAATTAATTAAACACCTGTTTGGATGGACTTATATTCGTAGAGTTTTTGTCAGTAAAACTTTTCTAAGAAGCCAGTTAACTGTTTGATCGTTATTTAAAAAAATTTTTTTGAAAAACTTCATATAATAGACTGTTTAGAAACATAAAATAAAAATACTTTTAATTTTAATTATATTTTATTTTATAATAAATATTATTTATGCATATAAATATTATTTAAAATATATTAAACAATATGTAAAGTAAAATATATTAATTACTATATAATCTTAAACTGCATTTAAACATAAATAAAAATATATCTACCTAAATTTTTATATAAATTATAACGTTAGTAAAATTAATATTAAAATAAATATTAAAACATAAAATCAAATAATATTATATAAATATCAAAATAAACGTGAATATGTGTTTGTGGATATGGTGGGAATTATGTGAAAATATAATGACAAAAAGACTAAAAGTAAGTTCATCATTGATTTGAAAAATCTATCTGAAAACGTTTTTTTTAGAGGCTTCAAATTTGAACTTCTTAAAAAGTTATATTTTAGCTACCAAAAAAGCTATATCTACTAAAAAAAATGTTTCTTTTACTTTACAGTCAAGTATCTATTTATTTTAAAAACAGTTTTTGCTGTAAAAAAAAGTGTTTATTCACCCTTCAAAAGTTAAACCAAGCAGGCACTGAGTAATTAATATTATTTAATATTTTTATATAACATTTATGAATATATTTTATCATATTTTTTTATAAAAATGAATTATTATTTATATTACTTTATCCTTTCGTGCTCTGCAATTTCTTAAATTTTAAACTTCGTTGGTATTAAAAGAGAGAAGAGGGAGCTTAAGCGAAGTGGCGTTTGGAGCAAAACGGCATCGGCCTCCGTTAAGCTTTCCAAAATTATTGGCTCTCCTGAAGCGGAAAGCACGGAGAAGTGGACAATGAGTTAAGAGTAGTAGTGATGTTGGAGAGACGAAGGATTGGGGCGTAAATCATTGAAACAGCAAAGTGGGTAAGTGAAACTGATCTGTCCACTTTCCTTCCAATGGTTTGTGCTTTGTTTTCCACTCTTAATCCCTTTTTTGCGGTTGTCACTGTTTTTTAAAAGTTACATTGCAAATGGGCCCCCACCCGACCCGGATTGATCGAGCCTCGAATCCAACCTTTATGAGAAAATTGGGCTCTTGCTCAGTTCCTATCTAGTCCATTCGTGTAACACGCTCAAGTCGTAACGCATTTTCAACACTCAGCTACTCTCAAGTTTTTTATGGGTCTTATCTACTTTACCTCGTTTGCTTACAAATTTCTGCTCTATTTCGTACTCAACATATCAACGCAAATGCACTAAAAGTCATCAATACTTCTATCATCTGACGCGCAATATTTTTTAAGCCAAAAATGCGATAAAAGCCACCAGCGCAGCTTCTAGGTATTTTCTGGCGGCCTGCACCGAAAAACCCCCAAACGCATATGTTAAAGCACACTCCTTCTTCTGTTGTTTGCAACTTACTATCCTTCACCTTCACCTATCTCTTCTTCAATTGATTCTTTCACGCCCATGGCCACCCAACAGTGGAAACACCATGTATTTATCAGCTTCAGAGGTGAAGACACTCGTCATAACTTCGTCATCATCTTTACTTGCTCTTTCCCATGAAAGGCCTCAAGACTTTTGTAGACGATCAACTTCCAAGAGGGAGGAAATCAACTCAACTTCTTCAAGCTATACAAGATTCAAAAGTCGCCTCATTATTTTCTCTCAAAACTATGCTTCTTCCAAATGGTGTTTGGATGAACTTCAAGATCATGGAATGCCATGAGACCCATAATCGATTGTTTTACCTGTTCTATCATGTTAATCCTCTCGACGTTCGGAAACAAAACGGAAGTTTTGAAAATCATCTGCGAAACACGGTGAAAATCCCACTACTCCAACAAGATCCAAAAGTGGAAGGATGCCTTAACCAAAGCGACCAACATATCCGGATGGGTCCCGATGCCACCAGTAACGTTCGTGTTTTTGACCTTGCATGAAACAACGATGACAATTTTCCGCTTCTCTAAACATCAATTTTCAAATTTTCAGCAAAGACAATGCACTGATTGATCTAATTGTCAGAGACGTTTTAGAGATATTGAAACATCTCTCTCCCCCCAGTTTAGAGGGCTTCGTGGGTTTGAAATCAAAGATTAGTCAAGTGAAAACATTATTAGCTACTGGATCATCAGATGTTCGCATGATAGGAATCTGGGGTATGGGTGGTATAGGCAAAACAACTCTTGCTGAAGCGATTTTTGCTGAAGTTTCGAGTCAATTTGAAGGCCGTTGTTTTGTTAGAAATGTTAGAGAAGCATGGGAGAAGGGTAGCAAACAGAGGTTGTTAGAGCATCTTATTTCAGAACTTTTGGAGCAAAGCGCTGTGAAAATTGATACGACAATCATCGGTCCTAAACCCTTTTTAGTTGAAAGGCTGAGAAGCAAAAGGGTGTTCATTGTTTTGGATGATGTGATTGATCGATCACAGTTGGAGTATTTAATTGGAAATCAATGCTGGTTTGGTGCAGGAAGTAATATCATCATAACGAGTAGAGATGACCAAGTATTCAAAGGAATCATTGACAATATATACGAAGTTGAAGCATTATCTTACACTGAATCTCGTGAACTTTTTGTTTGGAATGCCTTGAAACAAAAGGAACCTTCACAAGATCATATCCCGTTGATAGGTTCGTTTGTTAAGTATGCCAGAGGTAACCCTTTAGCTATCAAAGTTTTGGGCTCCTATGTTTGTGGAGACGGGGTGGATCTATGGGAAGAAGCATTGACGAAATTATCAAATTGCCCTAACAAGGACATCCATAATGTGCTGAAACTTAGTTATGATGGGCTAGATAGAGAAGAGAAGGCTATCTTTCTTCATATTGCATGTTTCTTTAAAGGTGAGAATGTAAACGAGGCAAAAAGAGTATTTACAAGTTGTGGACTCTCAGCAAATATCGGAGTAATTCGTCTTGTTGGCAAGTCTCTGGTGACTATTTCTAAATATGGTGATAAATTAGACATGCATGATTTGTTACAAGAAATGGGTAGAGAAATTGTTCGTCAAGAATCGAATCATCCTAAACACCGCAGCAGATTATGGGATGTTGAAGAAATACGACGTGTGTTTGAAGAAAATGAAGTAAGATTTAAAGCAGAAAATTATATAGATAATTCTTTTATATATATTCATTTCTTGTTAATTATATTTCTTTTTGATCATTATTGTTAGGGAACTGAAGCAATTGAAATTGAAAGTATAATTATCAACACGTCTCAAATTAGAGACATAGTATTAGATCCGAATGTTTTCAAAGGAATGCCCAATCTAAAATTCTTAAGGTTTTATACATCTTGTGAAGAAGGAAGTAAATTGCATCTCACTAGAGGTCTCCATTTTCTACCTAGTGGGTTGAGATATCTTTACTGGGATAAATACCCGCTGGAGTTTTTGCCGACTGATTTTGATGCAAAAGAACTTCTTGTGCTTCATCTGCCTAATAGTAACATTAAGCAGATATTGAAAGAAGTGAAGGTACGTACATATTATCTATATATGCTTAATGGTTTTCTATTTGAAAGAAAGACTACAATGTGGATACACAACTATCTCCTACTACTTACGCAGGGTTCAGACAAGCTAAAAGCGGCTGCACAATCCCTAATTGAGTCTCCTCTCATATCTCGTGTCACAGATATTGTTTTTGGTAAGTTGCCTTTTGGCATTGACAATAAGGTTCCCTCATCTTCTTGCCGATTCTTGAGCAAGATTACATGCATGGACATGAGATGTTGCAAAAATCTGAAGAGTTTTCCTAATAATGTTGATTTGCAATGTCTTGAAATTCTTGATCTCCGGAGATGTTCAAATCTGAAGATATTTCCAGAAATTTCAACAAACTTAAGAAAATTATATGTGGGAGGTACAGCAATAAAAAAAGTACATTCATCTTCAATTGAAGGCCTCAGTAGACTGCAAGAGCTTAATATGATGTGTTGTAAAAAGCTTGAAAGTCTTCCGAGTAACATTTGCAAGTTACAAGCTCTTCAGATACTTGATCTAGGTGTTTGCTTAAGCTTAAGGAAATTTCCGGAGATCTTGGAGCCCATGTACAATCTAAGGTCAGTTAATTTATCATCTTCAGCCATAGAAGCGATACCGTCCTCCATAGATAATGTGAAAGGGTTGAAATGCTTGTTTTTGGAAAATTGTCTCAATCTTGCCTGTTTTCCTGAAAGCTTTGGTAATTGCATGAGAGGATTTCGTCACTTTGCGTTCAACACTAACCTTTTGGATTTTGTGGATTTAGGATGTCCCTTTTTCACTATCGACGCTTTTTTTCTGTCCCATCCGGAATACATTGATGTAACCATCCATAAAATCGACGATTTTTCAGCACTGCGTTCAGCACTACGTTTAGCACTGCGTGTAAAAGTAACCATCTATAGAGGGCTCCTTAAGCAGTTTGAGATGACATCACTTGTTTCTCAATGTGTATTTTGTTTGATTGACTTACCATCTCATCCGTGCTTAAGGTGCTTACAGTTCTTATCTCCGTGTTATATTCTGGATCTATCGCGCTGTAGTATAGGGGAATTACCCAAGGGCCTTGGTTCTTTATACTATTTGAGGAAGCTTAACTTGAGGAGAAATAATTTTGTGGAGATCTCTGCCAGTATTAAACAACTTTCTGTTTTGGAATCTCTCCGATTAGATGATTGTCGAAAGCTTCGATCCCTACCACAACTTCCCACCAGTCTATGTCGGTTAACTGCTGCTCGTTGCAGATCTCTCGAGACATTGTTGACCTTTAAACAACCGTTCTTTAATGGCGGCAAGATGGACTTCGAAGCCTGTTTTAAATTGGAAGAAAAGGAATGTGAGGCTATGGCGTATAAGCTATTGAGAAATGGGCCAAAGGTACGCAATATTTCTCTTTTGAATAGTTACACATATTTTTCTTCTAAATAATAATGTTAAATTTTGCATCACGTATATACATCGCTTCTTTTTGTGGTGCAAACGCAGGATGTTTATTTATGTTATCCGGGAAGTAGAAGTCCAGAGTGGTTCAGGCATCAAACTACAGGAGATAACATTAGAATAAAGTTTCCTTCAAGTTGGTTCTTTAATCGCAGATTCTTCGGATTAGCATTGTGCGTTGTTTCTGGTTCTTGTCCTATTCTTGTTTCTACAAATTGTGTTGAATTTGAATGCTACTTTGAAGATAACTACAATCCTACAATTCGGTTTACATATCATTCCAATTTTAGTCGGAGCGGTCGATCATGTTATTGTCTAAGGCAACAACACGTGTTAGTTTGGTGCTTGCATGACTTTAATGTTTGGATATCTGAAAGACGACAATTATTCGGTCTTCATTGCATCAATATGGCCTCATTCAAGTTCTTTATTCGAGACTATGGTGAAATAAACAAATGTGGAATAAAAAAATGTGGAATAACTCCACTGTATATGCAAGATGATGAAGATGAAGATGAGTACGATGACGATGAAAATGCCTATTGGATGCTACAATCAGCGTTCCTGACAGAGATGTCAACAAACGAAGATGATGAGGAAGATATGAATTCAGGAGATGCTGATGAGGTATGCCCTGAAAGGTTAGGCTCCCAGTTCATATCTCAGCCTTTAAGAACCCCGAGACGAGACCTAGGACAGATCAATCTAGAACAGACGGAGATGTTCCATGAATTAACCGAAAAAAGGAAGGGCAAGAGGAAGGCAACAGTTGAGGGTGGAAGCAAAATCAAAAGAAAGAGAGAGGCATGGGCTTAGCTTAGGCAAGAGCGAAGGCCGATAGTTGGTTTTTATTAAAATGTCGACGTTTTAGCATAGGAACATCGATCATGAAATAGCTGATCTGATGCTCGAAAGGAAAGATGATGAGCTCTGGTCAGGGATAGAGCAGCCATATGATATCCTTAAAAAGGTGGGATTTGCTCAAGCATACATTCTCTTTTTCTTAATTCTACAATTTCCAGTTTACCCTTTATGCCTGTTGCGAGTTTCTTTTAGCAACTTACGTGGATTTTGATTTTAACACTCATTTGATTTCATAGCTTTGTAAACAGTGGAACGCCGAGCAAGGTTGCCTCTGCAATCAACGATGTCTTCCTCCAGTGTAGCAAAAATTTCGGTGGAATCGATAGATTGTGCTTCCGTCCAACAAACTGAGTTGGCTTCTATTCAAAACATTATTTAGATTTAAAACAGGCTAAAAAGTTTTACAGGGTTTAACTAAGGCTTACATTTTCTATGGTAATTAAACAGTCGTGCTTAGCAGCAAAGGATGCCTCAGTCCCTGAGTTGCTTATGAGAATTGGATCCAACACAATGTGCACGAAAAGCTTCTTTTTTCTCAGCAAAGACTGCATCAATCAAGGTAAGACCACAGAGAGACATGTAAAGCATAGACTGTCAGAATTGCTTACAGTGTAGTGCCACCTCAATTTAAAGTTCTTACAAGTTACAACAACTAGGGGTCATAATTACATCTAGAAAGAAAAAAGCAAGACCAATGTAAACATCGGAAGTCAATAACCTCCTGAAGAATTATCGAAAGGCACTCATTGATAAGTACAAGTTCAAACACAGAAAGAGGAATATATATATGGAGCTTCATCACAGGTTTTATGGGTAGCCCAGTCGTCCACTTGCATTAGAGCAAGAGGAATGCCAAACGAATTAACAGCCCCAAGTTCTACATCCTACCTTGTCCACTTGCCAATGCTTCTTAATCAACAGACCTAAGAGATGCCCACATACAGTCAGCTCTCCCCTTCCAAAATTATCACCATCCAATATCCACACGCCTAAAATTAACACGTAAACAAAGACAATCATAAATTTCAATAATTAACGACGAGACGAACAGAACAGAAAGAATCTTCTCAACTTTGTGTAAACCACAAAACAAGTACCTCCTCTAACAAAGCCAAGTATCTGGCTTCGTATAAATGCGGCGACTTACTCTCTGACGGAATTAGAACCTGAAATTATGACCCAGAACAGAAAAACAACATTGATAACAAACAAAAACTTAAGACATTGAAGCAACAAAGATGAGAAAGAAAAGAACCTCGTTGGTTTTAAAAGGGAGAAGAGGGAGCTCAAGCGAAGTAGCGTTTGGAGCAAAACGGCGTCGGCCTCGGTTAAGCTGAAAGCACGGAGAAGTGGGCTTGGACTTGGAGAGATGAAGGATTGGCGCGCAAATCATTGAAACAACAAAGTGGACAAGTGAAACTAATCTGTCCTTCCAATGGTTTGTGCTTTGTTTTCCACTCTTTTAATCATTTTTTGCGATTGTCACTGTTTTTTAAAAGTTAGATTGCAGATGGTCCCCACCCGACAATTGACCGAGCCTCGGATCCAACTTTTATGAGAAAATTGGGCTCTAGCTCAGTCCCCATCTAGTCCATTCGTGTATAGATACTAGAAGAGTGATGTTGCAAAAATCTTGTGACAATATTACCCTGTTAATTTAATTGATTAAATTATTATATAATTTTAATGTATAAATTAATATAGAAAATTAACAAATGTGTAATTAAATTATAAGAAAATTTTAAAGTTTTATAATTAAATGTATAATAAATATGAAAATTTTAAAATTGGTAATCAAATTATAAATAATTTAATTATGTAATGAAAATTTAATTAAAAATATTTAAATATGTCCTATTAAAAATATAAAAGTTCTAATATAATAAATAAATAAGTAAAATTAACAAGTAAAATTTTGAAACGAACATTTAAAAATTAAGGTAATGTATAATTATAACGTGTATGTTGTAAATGTAAAAAATAAAATTAAATAAGAAAACTTTAACATAATAAGTTTTAAACAAATAATCATGATCATTTCATGATAATAAATCAGAAATTTATCTCATATACCAACAATTGATAAAGATTTACATAATATTTCTTCCAAAAATTTTAGTATTAAATCACACTCATTACTATTTGAACCATTTATAAAAAATACATCGAATATTTCTTAAATTATTTTATTTTTCATCACAAGTATTAACCTTTTAATCATAACTAAATTATTTAATTGATTATAAAATTAATATAATTTTTACTTCTTAATTACATTTTTAATATTTGTATTTAGTTTCTATATTTTATCCATTTATAAGAAATACAATACACATTACATTTCCTAATTCTAACTTACATGTTATAAATATTTCTATCCTAATTCCTTTCTTAATATACATTTAAAGTTTAATATTTATAATTTGATCATAAATTTCTAAATAATGCAATTTACATTTATACATTAAATAATATCATGTGTTAGGAGTTTTTTTACCTTAATTAACTGAAATATTAATTGATTACAACAAAATTTAAATACAATTTCTGCATAGTGTAAACTTTGGTTTCTTCATTTCACCCATGGGACTCTCAAGTTATTTGTTTGTGCATTTCATCTTTAAATTGTCAATTATGATACATAATTGAGTGTTATATTTGTTTCTTAAATGTCAAAAAATGTATCCAATGTAAGGCTTAATAGGTTATTTTATGATTAGCTAAATATGTATAAATAAATATTGTTAAGTTTGAATATTTGAAATGAACTATTAAAATTAGTTAGTAAAAATTATGAACGAAAAAATAAAATTTGTAAGTGTATAGTGTGATGTAGATAAGAAAAAAGAAATTATAATATTTAAGTTAAATTTTTAAAATTTAAAAGAATTTTAGAACAGTAAAATTTAAAGAAATTAATATATTATAATATAAGATAAAAGTATAAAAAAGAGTTATCTTTTAGTACATAATTTAAGTCATAATTTGGTGCTAATAATAAATAAATAAAATAATAAGATTTAAAATTTTAGTTATTTAATTATATATTGATTATTACTTAATTATATATTGATTACTTTTATTTAATTAAGGAATTAAAAATAGATCATTTCACAAGTATGACAATTAAGTTACACCTGTGACTCGTATAATAATAAATTTTTATTTTGTTTTAATTAATTAAATAATTAATTATTTTGTAATTAATCAATAATATATTCTAATCAAGAAATTAATTATATATTTTATATTTAATAAAAATGAAAATATAAGCACTAATTCTATTTAATTAAAGAATTGATGAATTACTGTCAATTGCATGAACATAACATTTACGTGTTTATTCTTGAACACAATGTTAATGGGATGAAAGTTTTGGATATAGTATTATTTAGCCGTTGATGGATTATTAGTAATCAAGTAATGTAGAAATGAATTTTTAGAGTTTTAGAGGTAGTGTGGATTGTGGTGAATGAGTTTAGTGAAGTGGAGTAGATTAGAAATTGAAGTGTTGGTTTTTGAAAAGTAGAAGTTGTCTGAAAATTCTGGGAATGAAAAGTGAGAGTTGATTTTTTGATCTAAAATTCGATAAATTTATTGTACTAATCTAGTCAGATTTTGACAAAATAATCTTCATAAAAGTTGTAGATCTTTATTTTATCTTTCCATTGATATAAAGTTTGTAAATTTTAGAGTTCTGGATCAAAAGTTATGAAGGTTTGAAGTTGAGATATCGATGGAGAAGAAGAAGTGGAATTGCACGACGGTGATTTTTGAGGTTCAATGAAAAAACACCATCGTGCAAATACACGATGGTGACTTTTGAGATGTTAGGAAAAATGCACCGTTGTGCAAAAGCACAATGGTGACATTGAGATATAATGAATTTGCACCAAGCACGATCGTGCATATGAGATTTTCTCTTTTATTGAACAGTGCTGTATCTTTTGACCATAACTTCTTCTCTAGACATTCAAATGACTTTATTATTAAACCATTGGACTCTTAAGACAATGCTCTAGATCTTCACCAAAAATCATATTATTCTGAATTGAATTGAGAGATATTGAATAAAAAAGTGGGACGAGTATAGTGAGTGTGCTTTTAAATAATATGAACTAGTGCTACTCTACTGAACATACTTCGACATTTTGAATATATTTGGATCTATAGTGTTTCAAATGAGATGATTTTCAATACGAAGTAAACTAGGAAAATAGGGATACAAATCATATGAAAAAACGAATTGTGATTCAGTCTCTAAGATATACAATTTCTAGATGGAAGTTGGGTATAGTATACTGTTTTGGATAAGAGCAGTTCTAAAATGTTTGAGGCATATCTTCAAAATTTCTAAACCAAATTGAGTGATTTGGTGTCAATAGAAATATAAGACATAGAGGCACTTTTCTAGAAGAGAGTGTGATTAAATTACTTCAGTTATACCTTCTGATTGAATGTGAACAGTAGATTCGAAAGTGTGTCTTGGAAAAATCTGAAGTGAGTCAATGAGAAATAAATTGTGATTTTAATGATTTTAGTGAGGCATATTTACTTAGATGAGTTTTGATATGAGAATAATTTGATGATGAAATAGATGGAAAGAGACCCAGGATTGTCATGAACATGCATTGTACATATTTCATTTCATATATGTGCATTTTTTAATAGTTATAATTGTGATAATTGTGATATATGTGTATGTTGTTTGATATAGAGGAGCAACTGGAATGTCAACCTTTAGACGTTGCCTAAAATTTCAGGCATTGGCTTCTGGAGCAACTAGTAAATAATCTAGACGGTTTCTATCAATTATTGTTTACTTAAATTATGATTTAAATGATAAATGAATGTGTTTGATTGTTAATTTTCGGACAAGAGATCTGATGATTATGAAATGTGGGATGGAATGTATATTGAAGTATTACTTGAATGTGAATGTGAAGACCCATGTGGTTTATAATGTGATTGATTGTGATATATGCAGCATTCATAAATGCACAATCAGATAATGACAGTTGTGACCAAAGTAGTGTAACATCCCGTTCCTATACTAAGGGTTAGAACCCAAAAGTTTGGTGCATGTAAGATCAAAGAGATATTTAAAAAATACATTTTATGCTCATACATAATGTTAGTCTACACATGTGAATTTGATTATTGCACACATTAAAATAATTGTTCATACACTCAATCGACATTTTTCAGGTATAAATGATTGTTTTAATGCGAATATGATGTGAATTATGGTTTTGTGTCTTAAAAATTGAGTGGGAATGTATAAGTAGTGAATTAGAATTTTTGGAGAAATTTTGGAAATTTTCTGAAATATGAGGGTATTTTTGGACTAGAAAAAATGTCAAGTGGCAGAACAATTGATGAATAGTAGTAGAAATAAGGGTCAAATGGTAATGGAAATTTTTATAAAGGACTTTAGGATTTAATGACATATGTCATTGAAAATTGAGATCCAATTGGATTAGAAATTGGAGACAAAAATTGGCTAGTCATTAAAGTGGACCAAATGGAACTATGAGGAAATGACATGTCACTTGCTACACCACACGTTAATTCACGAATTTACTAAGTGAAAGACCATGTTTTGGGTCTTTCACTTGCTATATACGACATATGCTCCATTTCTCCTTCTTCTTCTTCTTTCTCTTCATCTTTCTCTTCTTCTCTCACGAAAATCACTCTCACCCTCAACATACTGATTTTTGGTTCAACTCTTTCACCTTGATTCTCCAAGATTTGTTCTCTTCTCCATTTTGTCACTAAAAATCCAACCTACTCCACCTCCATTTGTGATAATCATATGTTTTGGAGAGCTTGGGTTTCATGGTGATTGAAGAAGTTATGGCTAAATCAAGTAAGTAACTTGTTAAATGTCATGGGTTTGGTTAAATGAAACAATTATGGTGATAGTTAGAGGTCAATGACATGAAATAGAGTTTTGTGTATGAATATGTGGTGAATGAAGAAAAACCTAGGTAAATTTTTTGCTTTTGTATATGTATGATGATTGTATAATGTGTTATAGAGATATTTTGGAAGTTAGATGTTGCATATAATGTGTTAGGGTGAGTGCAGAAAATTATGAGTAATCTGAAATATATTGATGAAACTATTAAGATAGTGTGATATCTTAAGAAATGAGTAGAGGATTGATTGATTTCATTGACTACTATCAATTGGAAGAATTTATCCGAATGATGATGTTAAATGAGTTGAGAATTGGGAATGAATAGTAAGAGTGTTGAGTTTTTGATCTGAAACTTTCGTGAATTTACTGTATTGATTTAGGTAAATTTTGTCAAAATTGTCTTCATGAAAGTTGTACATTTTTCTTAGCTTTTCATTGATATAAAGTATAAAATTTTTAGATATTGGGTTGAGAGATATGACATTTAGAAGTTTGTGATATTACATGGAATGGGCATTCGGGACAGCTGCATTGGTTTGAAATTTTAACCCTTATAAAGGCAAAATTTGTTTTTGAGGTCTTCATAGAAGTTGTAGGTCTAGAAATCCTCTTCAAAATGGTTTTTGAATCACCTTAATTCGATATTTGTAGCAAAAGTTATGTCTATTTTACCAAATAGGTCTGGAGAAGAGTAAAGGGAGGAAGAAGGCGAAAATCGTGATCATGACGCGTCGCGATTGTGAATCCACCGAAGGCACGAGTAGCTCGTGATCGCGACGCGTCGCAGTTGCGAGTCTACCGAAAACGCGCGCAGTCACCTTCTAGCCTGAACATGTTTTACTATTTTAACCATAACTTTTTCATCTAATCTCCAAATGACCTGATTTTTGAAGCATTGGATTCCTAACACATTTCTCTATCTCTCCAAAAACATTTATAGCTTTTGGTTTTGCTTTGAAAAAGATTGATTAAATCAAAGTGAAGATATCGATGGGAAGAGTATGAGTTAGATATTTTTACTGAACATGCTTCATTATTTTGGTGATATCTTGATCTGTAGGATTCCAAATAAGATGAATTTTAATTTGGAGTAAACTAGAGATATAGACCTACAAATTTTCTCAAGAAGTCGAATTTCAATTCTTTCTCTAAGATATTAAATTTCTTGATAGAACATGTAAATAGTACACTATTTTTGAATTTGGATAACCCAATAATGTTTAAGGCATATCTTTCAAATTACTGAACTAAATTGAGTTATTTTAGTGTCAATGGAAAGATAATACATAGAGGAACATTTTTCTGAAGAGAGTATGACCAAATTATATTAGTTTCATCTTCTAATTGAATGTAAAGAGTAGACCTGAAAGAGGTATCTTGGAAAATCTGAAAGTGACTCAATGAATTATGAATTGTGATTTAATGATTTTATTGTGGTATAAACCTAGGTATAAATGATACTTAGATGAGTTTTGATATGAGATTGATTTTGTGATAAAATTGATGGATAAATACCCAGTATTTTCATGAGCATGTATTGTATATAATTCATTTCATACATATGCATTATTGAACAATTATAATTGTGCATATTGTGATATATGTGTATGTTGTTTAATAGAGAGGATCGAATTGAGCACCATCCTCCAGACGTTTCCGGGACTTCGAAGCAATAGTTTCGGGAGAAACTTGTGAGTAACCTAGACAGTCTCACTTAATTACTTGTTTGCTTAATTTATGTTTTGAATGTTAAATGAATGTGTTTAATTGTGGATTCTGGATAGAAGGTTCGATGAATATGATTGTAGATTGAGATATTGAAGTGCTACTTGAATGTGTTTAATTGTTGATTCCGGACAGAAGGTCCGATGAATGTGATTATAGATTGAGATATTGAAGTGCTAATTGAATGTGAGTGTGAAGAACTATGTGCTTTATAATGTGACTGATTGTGGTACATATAGTCCATACATGATTGCATAATCAGATAATGGCATGCAGTTGTGATCAGAGTAGCCACCGATCAGAGCAAAAAACTCAATGAGTGAAAATGAGCATCGATATCTGGCCACCCTTGCTCCGCATATCACCGTCCCTTGGCTTATGGGTGGGGATTTTAATGCTAAGCTGGAAAGTGCCGATAAACGTGGGGGTTCCTCCACCCGACCCATTATCAATCATCACTTCCAGGACTGTATGTCTCAGTGCAACCTCCAGGACCTTGGATTTTTCGGTCCTCGATTTACTTGAAAGTAGGGTACGATCCGAGCTCGACTTGACCGGGCTTTCGGTTCTCTAGAGTGGCTTGAGGAGTACCCCAATACCCAGGTTTCCCATTTGCCTTTTCTCAAGTCGGACCACAGACCTCTCCTTATTAGGTTCCATGATCCTAACATCCGCTACCCTTCACGACGGCCGTTCCGGTTTCAATCTGCTTGGCTTACTCACGAGTCTTTCTCCCAGGTGGTCGCTGATAACTGGTTTTCGACCTCTTCAGATTTTAGTGGTACGATCCAACGCTTTGGTAACATATTCCATAAGAAGAAGCGTCTCATGGCCCTACTGGAGGGCATTCCAAAATTGGAGGAGAACTCGGATTCCCCCTCCCTTCAGGCGCTCGAGTCCTCCTTGCGGAACGAACTAGAATATGTGCTTTATCAGGAAGAACTCTTCTGGCATCAACAGTCTAGGAGTCAGTGGCTCGCTCAGGGAGATCAGAATACTCAGTTTTACCACGCCCTCACTCGTTCCCGACGTCGTCTTGCTCAGCACATAGCTCTTCCCAATTCTCAAGGGCATATGATTACTGATCCCGCTACTCTCCGTAATATGGCTCAGCGTTACCTGGAGAGTTTATACAGACCCGACGGTCCGACCCTTGTCTCTGGGCCTCTTCCTGGCAAGTTTCCCTCTACCCCGTCCCATCTGCCTGCGGACCTTTCTCGTCAGCTTAGCTCCGACGAAACTAAGTCGACATTCTTCTCTATGGCTCCCAATAAGGCCCCCGGTTTTGATGGTTTCACCGCTCTCTTCTACCAGTCTCAGTGGGACAATGTTGTCCCCTCCTTTA